>OY757924.1:89974604-89976766 GCA_963585895.1 Sepioteuthis lessoniana | reverse complement strand
CATTGCATTGACAGTGACTGATGAATGTCTGCTGCATGGTCAGCACAGGACTACTATGTCAGAGAAGGCTGTTCAGAAAGTGAAACATACAAAGCATTGCTCAACTCTTAATTTTAGGCTCCGTTGTTTCCTTCTATCTACAAGAGTCATGTAGGCTGTATCATTTGAACCTTGATCTCCATCCGTCCCTTCTTTGCTGCAGCGTCATTTCCTTAAAAAGTAAGCCGACTCCTAATTACTCTCTCAGTGAAAGGCATCTTACTCATCTCGTTAAACTTACTGGCACAAATGCAAGGAATTATAATTCACTGCTATCTTTATTGTTTGTTGATAACCAGTTAAAATACAATTGACAGTAAGGTGATAAAGAGAGTGTCTAACAATTAAATTTTTCACCAAGCTACCCCTGAACTAAATCATAACCTTTTAACTTGAGTTTCAAACACACTCTGAATACACTGAGGCTAAGTTCTGTCTATATAGCCAACAATTAAAAAGTCATTCATCATAGATTTTTTTCTTCTTAATTATTCACCCTTCTTTTCTCTTACTTGCATATTCCATTTTTCACTACCCTATACTGACACCAACCCATTTTTTCTTTTGATCTTAAGTATATTATTATTTATTATAAAAGTCCTCCCCGCTAATTCATCCCAAATGGATATATAAACTTCTGAGGGCCTTCTCTGAAGGATGGTTGTCAATGTGTCTGGTTTTTTTTTTCCTTTACTTTCTCTGTGTATTTCTTCATGTTTTTTTTTTTTGTTTTTGTTTTTTGTTGACCTGTACTTAAGATTCTTTTTGTGTCTCAGTTGACAGGCTTATTCACTTTTTTATTTCCTTATCTATTTCTCCATGTGGATTGATTTTAAACAATCTTAAACCACACACTATACCTTCAGCCCACTGACTGATGTAGCAAGATCCCTTCATTTCATTAAAAGAAAGACTTCAACATGAAGCCTTTTATAATCATTATCTGACATAATTTCCCTGAGTATAAGATATCTGCCATATAATGATAAAATAAAGCTCATCCCTCAAAATATCAGGCTTACATTTTCAAAAGGTTAAAAATCTCCTGTAAAATTATTTATGGCATAATATTCAGCTATCTTTTTTTATGTTTTTTTCATTCATTTGTATGCTACATTAATCTTTGAACAAATCTCTCTCTCTCTCTCTCTCATCAGTCCTTTCAAATAATTCTATTGTCAAATTCAGAGTGTAGTGGTTAAAATAGAAAACATTCATGAAAATAAGCATAGCAGTAATTCATGTTTAAATGTTTTGCACTTTTTAAAAGTTTTTTATTTTTTTTATCCTTAAGCCTAGAGTGTCAATTATAATTGGAATTTTTTGTCTTTTCTCTGTGCCATATTAGTTATAACTTTTTCCTTTTGTTATTTTCGTATTAATAGCTCTTGAAAAACCCTGAACGAGAACAGGAAAAGCAAAAAGAAGAGTGTGACCTAGGACGAGGAAAAGATGAACCAGAAAAGCCAATTAAAGAACGAGAAAAGTTACGCTTCTCAAAAGAGAATCGAGAGAAATTGAACAAGATTGATCGACAAGGACAGGAGAGGCTAAAATCTGGACGTGAAGGGAGATTTGCTGATCGTTCAAAATATTCCAAAGATGATCGTGCTTGTGATAAGTCAGAAAAATTCAAATCCAATAAAGATGATCGATCTGGTGACAAAAAAAATAGAGATGACAAACCTGATCGACAAAAACATTTGGCTGGTAGAGACAAGTACAAGTAAGTATTATCATTTTCTATTTTTCTTTTGTCATCAAGCCTGGCTATAGCATTATTCTAAACTATGAAAAAAATTATCAATTTATCATTTTCTGCTAACAGGACAAAATATCCCCTGTTATCAATGGCCTAGAATGATTATCTGACTCAACTTCAGGAGTGCTGTCCGTAGCAGCATCTCTCTGTTGCACTAAAAGGAGGTGGGTTTTGATCAATCCCTAATACCTGAGGTGCCCCTACAGAGGAATTTTGACCAAGTTGAACTATTTTTGGTACCAATTACTCATAGTTGGGAGAATCACGTCCTATTCTGCTCCAGAGGGAGGCCTTGTAATTTTATACTTTTCCTTTGTGAATTTTTAACTGATCCAACTTACTGCATATTATGCATTTAAAA
>OY757924.1:89732104-89969604 GCA_963585895.1 Sepioteuthis lessoniana | reverse complement strand
TGAAAAAATATAGTTTTGCTCTAGCATAAATCACTTCATTTATACTGCTCTGGACTACTGCTCGAAAATACTTTATACTTAAAAAAACATTTAAAGAATTTTAAGATATATTTCTTCTACAGATATTTGTTTGTAATATTATCTCTCATTCAGTTGGGTAGATAGTTGGACTGTCTAACTAAAGTCTCTAATTGTCTCATTTCCTAGTTTGCTCATGAATTCCAAGATTATTAGACTTTTACTCTATTTCAGATGGTTTTATTTCAAGAAAATTCTGGAAACATTAAAGAAAATAAAATCCTATTTTTTGAGTAGTATATTTATTGCTAACAAACCCATTTACATGCTGAAATAAAATCCTGGTTCTAGATTTTTTTTTTTTTATCTTTTCAATGTAAATGATCAAGATTTTTTTTTTTTCTTTTTTTAACAGATCTGTTCATGAGAAGAAAGGCAATAAGGCTGAAAAACTTGAAAAAGCAAAGGTAAGTATTTGATTTTCTTCAGAACAGTCTCTATTTACAAAAGATGATGCTTCTTTAAGTAATGTCTTTCAATCTTGTCTGACTCTAAATGTTTCTACTCTGTTTCTTTTAAATAGCCCATATTTTGTAGCGTTTAAAAAAGGCAATATTTTAATCTTTTTTGTACTTCATGTAAAATTTTTTGTTTTTGTTATACTTGAAATAAGGGTGTATTTTTTCTATCTTTGAATTTAACAACACCAACTATATTGCATGAATTTGCTGATATTTTATCTTATATAAAGTTTGCTTATGCCAAGAAATTAAGAAAAGAATAAATGTGATTATCTTTTTGATTCAGAACTGCTTTCGTGAGTGTGATTTAATTACCTCATGCTGATCTTTGTTAATGTTAGTTTTCATGAAAATAGCTAATTATATATATATATATATATAGGTAGATAGATAAAGGAGTCGTATCTGTTTTGCTACGTATATTTTAACTTATAACTCAGGAAAGAGATGTAATTGATCATTAAAATCGCACATACGTTTTAAGACATTTATAATTATCAAAAGTACCAAATTTAGTTTTTGATTTTTACTGATTAAATGATATAATTCAATAATTAAAAAATAATTGATTTGTGGTAGAACTCTTTAGCGTTCTTCATGAGAAAGTACAAAAAAAGGAGAATTCATCAATTCTTCTTAAGATCTGTTATTTTTAGATATCGCACAGATTCTATTGATGAAATTTGAATTTGCTTTTTTGAAACTTATTATTTTGTAATTTAGTACTAATAAGAATAATTCTTAATTTTTTGGAAAATTCAAAAAACTTATGAAAATGTTTCAATATTTACTTTTTTAAATTACTATTTTAGATGTAAACCTAAAAAAAGAAATGGTGATAGGAAAAATTTTACATTTTTGTTCTTTTTACCTTCTTTTTATTGTACGGACACTTTTTTTATTTTTTAGTTTCTTTTTATTGTACTTACTTGTAATGTTTCATTTTTAGAGGGTAAAAAAGAAAAATTAAATGAATAGATTATTTAGCCATAACTCAAAAACTGATTTTTTTAAACAAATACTTTTTATATTTCTTAAAACAAAATATACTAATTTTTAATCAGTGTACCCCAAAAACTGTTTTTGAAAAAAAAGATGTTTAAATTCTACAAATGCACTTAATATACCACCATAAGAAAAAAATATTTCTTGTAATATGAACTAATTAAACCCTCAAATTCACTGCAATTAAAAAAGAAAAATTCTGGCCAGGGTATCTATGAATTGCCAGAGATATACAGACAGATAAATCTAAATCACAAGACTCTTATATCCTTGTATTTGAAAGTAAAATTTACATCTAGAAATGACCTTTTTTCTAAGTCTTCATGAAATAATGATTCTTTGTGTAACCTTTCCCATGAGATATAAACAATATTCTATTCTCAAACCTTTTTGGTTGGAAATATTTTGTTTGTACGCTGGTAATACACTACTTAAGAAAGTGCAGTTAGCTCAAAAAAAGATATATTTGATCCTATGAATTGTGTCTGGAAAAAATCAAGTATTTAAAAAACAATATGGTTTCTTGTCTTTTTCAACACAGACTTTTCAGGAAATGGGTGATCATTCTACATTGAATTAGAATGTGAAAGTGAACCACCCTTATAAAATGTAAAATATTTTGTTTGAGGTGGGTTGGAGAGTTTAATTAGTTCTAAGCATAAAAAAAATTACTTTTTTCCCTGGTGAATTTGAATGGATACAAATGTAGAATGATACCAAAGAAATAAACTATTCATAGAATGAATAAATAGATTTCATTTGAATTGATTCACAAAATTTTTGACCCTTAAATAAAAGTACATTTTTAGTTCTTAGCTTCCTTTTATTGTTATATTTTTAGACACTAAAAAAAGAAAACAGATTAAATGAATACAGTTTTTATCAATCTCTCAATAGGCTATGAAGAACTGAATTTAAATTGTTGTCAGTTTAAAAGATGTCTGGAAAAATCAAATATCATAATGTTTCCAACCACTCACAAGTTTAGGGTTACAATTTTTTAAGATAATAGTAACAGAAAAAAAAAATTCTTAAAATAAAAGAATATTATTGTAATACATGAATTCTTAGATTCTTTTATTGCTAAATTTTTTAAGGGTAAATAAAAATTTAAATTAAAACTGTACTGCTTTTACAAAAGTTATCAACTATATAGTTGATCTGTAATTAAGCACTAATTGTACAAAATTAAAATTCATTTGAGACCAAAAAATCTTGAAAATATTCAAAACCTTTCACTTGTATAAGGTTAAGTATTTTTATACATTATTTTAAATGTAAAATAAAAAAGGAAAAACTGAAAACAGTTCATAAAATAAGAATACTTTCCATTTGAATTAATTGGTGAAATCTTTAAACACATTTTTAATTGTTAGCTTATTCCTCTCTTCCCTCTTTCTATCTCACTCACTAAAATCCATTTAGTCTAGTCGTGGACCAGTTACTTCTACTAATATATATATATATATATATATATATATATATATATATAGAGAGAGAGAGAGAGAGATGGGGTTCATTCAGTAAATAAGGGTTTTTTTTTTCCTATATATCTCTGCATTGTTTGAAATTGGTTTATAACAAAAATTATTTTAATATTGATCAATATTTGTTTTGAAGTTATTCAATATCTTCACAAATCAAAAAGAATGCTCTTGACCTGAACAGAGGTGTGTCATGAGTTTTGGTGGCTGAGAAGTTCCAACCATTGAAATTCGCAGAAGAATGTGTGATATGTACAGTGAGACATTTTTTAGCCCCAAAAATGTGTACAAATGGCCTAAACATGAATTTACCACTATGACCTTAAGTCAAAAAGACAGTCCATGGAGTCGACTATCCTGTAAAGAAATAATTCCAAACTCAGTAGTCGGTAAAGAAGGTCATGTTACCAGCTTTCTATGACATGAAAGGTCCCATCACTATTGATTTCCTTGAAAAAAGCACCACAGTAAACAGCGCTTCCTATTGCCAACTACTTTGGCAAAATCCACCTTATTGAATAACCTGGGTGTATGTGTGTGTGTATATATATATATATATATGTGTGTGTGTGTGTCTCAAATTTCCAAGTGTCAAAATGAAAATATTGTGACTTTTCAAAGTAATCATATTTCAACAAAACTCAGTTTCTTTATAATTTTATAAACTTTAACTCAGCTCATTTTTCAACTTAAACTCTTCTGTTTTTGTTGTTCAGTAATACTTGTTACATTTGCAAAATGATGTCAGTCACTTTCTTTTCTATTACTATTCCTTTCAGTTGATATTATACACATTTTTTTTTTAATCTTGTGGTAAGTAAAATTTAAAAATCAGAGTAATTATTCTAGTTTTTTCCTCCTACTAATAAAATCAAACTTTATTCAGTTACTTTATTTCAAACAGTAGAAAAATGATAGAAATTATATTAGAAATTTTAAAATAAAGTAATTTTTCTAATATCAATTAATTATTTAAAATTTACTGATTCAGGATTAATTTATAAAAAAAAAGTATATATATATGTATATATTAGTATCTAATCATTATCAGAATCGTATTAATATTTTGCTCATAAGTTGTTAAAATTTTTTTCTGCTGACAAAAAAGAAAAATGCGTTCCTCTGGTTCTAATTGATAGATTATTTTTATCATAAAGATTAAACTTTCTGCTTTTAAATAGCTTAAATTTTCTCGGAACTTTTTTTATTAGAAAAATTTTTTAAACAGTGGAATTGTTTTTTGCCATCTCTCATACCAGTGTTTTAAAAAACTTTGTAAAGTTTTCTTGTCAAGGAAAACTTAATAAGTTTTAAAACTAAAATACTATAAAAGTACTTCAACTTTTAAAACAATTTTTACAGATATCAGCATTTTACTGTTCAACTTTAATCAAAATGGTTTATTTTGTAAATGTCTGATGCAGTGTTGATAAAAATGTTTTAAAGAAAAAGCTTTGCAAAATATTGTTATCTTTTTAAAAGAAAAAACAAATAGTTATTTTCTTTTGAAAGTTTCATCTGTTTGTTTGAAAGCATTTTAAAAAAATATATAAATATCACTAAAATAAAAGGGAAGTTAAAATTTTTCCATAATTTATTAGCTTCTTTTGATAAGTTTAATCATCTTTCTTTCTTTCTTATATAGTTTCATAAAAAAACTTTTAATAAACTAAATCACAAAGCAAGAAATTTCCTCCTTTATTTCCCCTCACCCCCACAAAAAAATGATAAACATAATAGCAAATTCATCACAATTTTCTGTTTAGATTTTTTTTATCATTTTTTTCTTTAATCTTCAATGTATTTCTAAAGAAGTGTTCCTCCATCTTTTTTTCCATTCTACAGATTTGCAGTAACCACAACTTCCTAGTAAGCTATTTCTGATTTGTTTGCAGTTGTCTTTTACTGACTGTGTATGGTGTGCAAGTTTTCTTGGTGAACAGGCAGATTTTGAAAGCTTTTTTTACTTTTATCTATAAAACACACACACACACACACACACACACACACACACACACAAATTCCCCACAAATTATCACAGCATGCTCTAATATGTCAGTTTTTCACACCATTTTTTCACACTTTGGCAGCAGTTCAGTATCATTTTGGAATCAGATCAAATGGTGTCAGTTTCTTTCCTGGTTTAACAGACAGCAATCAGGTGTTATTATTTTTATTTTTTTGTTGTTTTGTTAGTTTTATTGTATATTGTATTTTTCTTTTTTTCAATTTTTAGCAAATATTATTTATTCAAGCTATCATTTTTATTCAAATTAGTTTCATTGGTAATATTCTATAATTATTCAATTCTTTTTTTCAATTTCTACTCAGCAACTTCTTATTTTAGGTTTACATATACAATTCAAAATCTGAACATTAAATTCAGGCTCACTGGTTTTGTATAGATTCTTTTAATTCAGGAAATCTTTTATCTTATTAAAAAAACAGGTGATTTGTCCAGCAGTTGGTTTTCTTCTATGATTTCATATTTCTCCTTAATTCAAAGAGAAATCTATTTTCTGTACTTGTAACCTGCTTTTGACATCATAACTTTAAATAGTAAGATACTTCAATAATTTTCTCATACCTTAAAAAAACGATTAATACATTTTGAAGGCATTCTCTAAGTTTGTAAATTGAAAACAATTTCTAGTTATCATCTTTTAAGTTTTTTTGTTTTTTTTTAATTCTGTATTTTTGGGTCTTTTTCAATCTTAAATGTACCTTGGATGTTTCATTATTATTAGAATGTTTTTGGCTCAGTAACTAATGAACAAAAAAAAAGATTTACCTTTTTTAAAAAGTAAGGAGAGTAATAAAATTCAAAAGCACTTTCTTTCAAAACAATCAGATTGGAATTATTATTAATTATAAGTTTACCAATTTAAATTCTTTCTATTTATTAAAGCTACCTTATTTGCATTGCTATTTTAGAAAAGGTCATTCTCACTTATATTAATTGTTTTGATTCTAATTATTTATTTTCTAACTTAGGGATCATTGATGCATTTCAAATTAGTAACAGATTTTCCCACCCTGTTGGCTGGTGCTGTAAAAAATACCAATAGCTTTTCTTTAGAGGAGGGAAATTCCTCCCAATATAGTTACCTGTTGGCTCTGGGTGGCAACCTGTGATGCTTAAGGATGAGATCCTAGTGGCTGAGTAGTCTGAGACCCAGTTACCTAAATGGCCACGTGATCTGAAACACTCCACCTTGGCTCTTACTAGGCTTGACAGATGCTCATTGAAGCCTGATCCAATCTATCGACTGGTCACGTCAAGCCCAAGCACCTATATGTTTAATCCTAACCCTATTTTTCAGTCTGCGTTTTTAGTAGACACCCAACCCTTTTTATCTTATAGGTGCTAGGAGGTGGTTGAGAGTTAGTTGCATTGAGAGAATTGGTCTTTGACCTCAGTTGAATCATAGGGCAGTAAGTAATCAGTTATAAAGCCATGGGATTGACAGGGTCCTGCTCCCAACTTGAGTATATTGGTAGTGTACCCCAGTCTCAACCAAGTTGAATGGACTTCCCTTTTGGTTAATTTCCAGCAGAAGTTGGACTCCAGGGTGGGTGGTAGGGCATAGGACTATTGAAAATAAAATCTGAAACACATGGCATCCAAAAAATTCAAAAGACCCCCACCCTGAATCCAACTCTGATGGTGAAGTTAAAATAAACGATATCATCCTACAATATTTAATCATTGAATCAAATGATAAAATTTTATTAACATAATTATCTTTATTCACTACAGAAAAAAATATCTGTAATGAGTATGCCGGTCGACTTAACACCCTCAAAGCAAGTGGAAGTGGGCAGGTGCAGAAACTGTGATGGGTAGCAGGCTTGTCTATGCAAATACGAAGTGTTGTGCACAGACGAGTTACCAAGTTCTATGTAAAGAGCTGAAATGAGAGAAGGAGAGAGACCTTTTGAGAGGTGTAGACTGTGCGTCACTAAAGTAGTAGGAGAGAGACAGGATTTTTTGTTTCATGACACATTTCAACACAAGCTATTTCCGCAAACCTCAGACGTTGACTTATGCTTTTTCTGATGGGTGGGGCTCTCACTGTGTATCGGCAACTCAGCAGAAAGCTGATATCAAGGAAATCAAGCGCTCCCTCACCAGTGTGTTTGCCGTAGATGCGTTTGTGGCATTTGAACAGTTTGAGATATGGCAACTTCGTGATGGAGAGACAGTCAATGAATTCCTGGCTGCACTTGAAAGACTCTCTTGCCAGGTTGGAGAAAGACCACCTGAAAAATGGATATCCTGAACGTTTGTTGCTGTGTTGCCACAGCTTGTCAGTTAGCAGCTTCGGGCGTCAGTGCAAAGAGACACTTTGACATTAGATTAACTCTGTGTGAGAGCTCGAGTCATCCTGGTTGAGGACCATAGACCTGTAGACCAAATTGTCACAGCGGCCCAGTGACCACATGCAGATGCTGTGGAGGTGATTGCTGACTAGAATGGGAGAAACTCGGTATGCTGTCTCTGTGCCAACCCCAACTACCTGGATAATGGCTGCATCCAGAGACGTGCAACAAGGACAGACAACCGGGTAAGATAATCGCACCAAAGGTTATGTTGCTTCATATGCCAAAGGATAAGTCACTTTGCATCGGAGTGCTCAGGAAATGACTCTGGGAAGAAAAGACGCCATCGCCAGTCTGCTCCCTAGGCAAGTTAACATTGAGGCACTAACCATGATTAACTGCTCGTTGATGGACAGAGATGTACTGCCTTAGTAGACTCCGGGTGTTCACAGACATTAATGTGCAAGTTGGCGTGTCATTCGTTGTGACCTAGAGCGGCAAAGGTTGTAACTGCTGACAGAAAAACCCTTATCAGCCTCAGTGTCAGCACAGTGGCGTTGAAAATCGACAACATATGCCCAGTTACCATGGAGGTATTGATCGTACACCAAACCTTGTTAGGACTCAACCTCCTGCTAGGAGTTGACGTAAATATGAAGCTTGGAGGAGTCCATAAAAGTAGCTCAGGTGAAGTGAGCCTTGCAGCTGAGAATGTGCCCCACAGGGCCTCCATTGCAATAAACGAACCTGACTTCAGTGCAACTTTTGACCAGCACAGGTGCATATGGACCACAATGTGGAAGTGGGCGGGTAGTCGGACACCTGTGCCACTGAAAAATAAAATAGCAGAGTACCCTGTTCCAGAGCATATCAGGAGCAGATACAAAAATGAATTGCAGGATAGCGAACGGCTGACTTTTGCCGTACCCTGAGGAGGAGCTGGGTCCAACTTGAGGAATGATTCCTATGATGGCAACAGTGCAAGAGAATAAGGGGAAAGTGAGACCAGTCATAGACTACAGAAAGCTGAATAACTTTGTTGATGCATATATGGCCAATGTGGACATTTGTGTCCAGGAATTGCGGTAATGGCAACAGCAACATTGCCACCCTTAATTTGAGTAGAGCCACCTCCAAGTTCACTTATCACTCTGGCCCTTTCAGACTGTTATGATAAAAGGGCGGAGATATTGCCTCACTCACTGGTATTTGGTTTTAATGTAGCCCCAAAGATCATGTCACAGGATGAGGAAATTTGAAGGGCAACGTCATCCTACATTGATGATGTCTATGTCGATGAAAATATAGCCTCTTCAAGGAGGTTTAAGGACCATCTAGAATGCTTTGGCTTGGTGTGTAAGGCTTCAGAGCTGCTCCAGGATGGGGTAAATGTACTCTGACGCCACGTCAGTGGTGATAGAGAAAAACTTTGTTGAAGGCTAGGCAGTGACGTCCTGGAAGGGCTGCCACTGATCACTCGTTGGAACGGGAACGGGCTCACCTTTTGGATTGATGCCCGTTCACTGGGCATGGGTGTTGCCCTTGAGGATAACGGGTCCATTATAGAAGACACCTGCTGGCTACGACCAAAAAATGACATGCAGCATATGAACCTGGCCAAACTAGACACTACTCTGAAGGGTATTAACCTGGCACTCCAATGGTACACAACAGTGCTACACATTGTCATGGACTCAGCATGCACCCAGCGTTGGATATCAGATGCACTGACCATAAGAGCGTGACTGACTACCAAGGCATCAAGTGAGATGTTGATACAAAGGCAGCTTGCCAAGCTAACTGAAACTGAGTACAACCTGTCCGTGGATGTAGCGTTGGTTAAATTGGCAGTCAACTGAGCAGATGCATTGACTCTCGTTCCACACCACTGGTTACTGCTTCTGCGCTTAGTATAGACCTAGAGGGGATCATGAGCATATATGAACAGTGTGAGCATCTCGGGATTAAACGGACTCTCTACTTCTCGAAAATGGTTGACCCAGCTGTTAAAATAGCGGACATCAGGATGGTAGTGCTATGGTGCACTGCATACTGGTTAATCAACCCAGCATCAGTGCAATGGCAAAAAGTAAACTTGGGTGCTATCTATTTTTGGAAGAGCCTGGGGATAGACATTATGCATGTTGGCAGTCAGCTCTGTTTGACTATTATTGACTGTGGTCCATCCTGCTTTGCCACAGGACACTGCTGGCATAATACGTCAATTGGAGTCCATCTTTTACAACCAGAGCCCACCTGCCAAAATATTATCAAACAATGGTACAGTGTTTTCTTCTGAGCAATTCTCGCAGTTCCTAAGAAAGTGGAGTTCCAGTGTGCCAATGTGCTGGGAGGAAATGGCATAGTAGAGAGGAGCCACCAGTCTATAAAAGTGATTGCAGCCAGGAAGTGAAGTTCGATCCCAAAAGCGGTCTACTGGTATAATGCAACACCGAAGGATGGTGTTTCACCTACAACAGCACCAGCCAACAAGGTGCATGCCTATCACTTAGAGCTGCGAGGCATTGACATCGCAACAGCTACTTGCAATGCACAAGGAAAACACAGAATTGGTGACGAAGCGTGGGTTAAGACCCCACACAGCAAGTGAACGGACAAGCTTAGAATGGGGTATCTTACCCAGATTATCAGCCTGCAGTCTGTGCGGATTGATGGCATGCTTCACCATGTTAAAGACCTGTGGCCAGTTGTAGGGTCAAAACCATCATCAGATGATGAAAGGGACTCTGAGGATAGTACACAATTGGTATATCTAAAATCTGATCCACTGAGCGATGCCTCAGACATCAGCACTCTACCTGTGGCCAGCTGTTCTGATGCAGATGGCAGCTCAACAGACGAGAGTTCATCCGAGGATGAAGCTCCTGTCATCCTCCTCTGGGGGATTGCCTGGCAGAGGAGGCCTGCCCAGAGTTACACTGTGAGCAATCGCAACAGGGGGAGGGTGCAAAATGAATTTGGAAATCTGCAACCTTGGATGAAGCAAGTTCGCGCCTGTGTGGTCGTCCAGATATGTCTAGCAGGCAAGTTGTGTATATGCAGATGTAGTCACCAGGCAGATATGACCTTCTCTCAAGCTGAGGAGCTTTGCGATCTTAAGATCAGGTGACGTGTAATGAATCGGTTGGTCGACTTGACATCCCCAAAGCAAGTGGAGGTGGGCAGCTGCAGAAACTGTGATTGGTAGCTGGCTTGTCTATGCAAATACGTGGTGTTTTGCATAGGCAGGTTACCAAGCTCTATGTCATCATCATCATGTCGCGCCGCCAGCGCGGATATCCTTGACCCTCTCTCGCCATTTCTCCCTATCATTCATCGCCTCCGGCAGGTCTTCAGGATTACATCCTGTGTCCTCACATAGTTGCTGTATGTATGTTCGTGCTGGTCGTCCCACTCTTGCACATCCATATGTGGGGGTCCACAGGAGTACATCGCTTATGAGCTCGTCCTTGCTTCTCCAGCAGTGTCCTGCGTGTCTGGTTCGTCGAACTTGTATAGTTTTCGTGATGGGGGGGCAAGTGTCCGTATAGTTGGAGTCTCATGGGGTGTTGTCGCCAGGACTTGTTTAATACTGCTCTCAACATTCTTGTGTAATTTCCGTCCAGCCTCCTCTCCAGCCGCTTCGTAAGCGTCCATGTGGTGCATCCATATAGCAGTATCGACACAACCGCTGCCTGGAAGAAACTGCGTTTCATTTTATCAGTTAGGTCCGACTTCCATATGATCGAGAGCCTATCGATAGCTGTCCATGCTTTCGTCAGTCGTGTGTCGATGTCTTTTTCGGTTGATGAGATGCTACTTCCTAGGTAGGTGAATTTGTCGACTAGTTTCAGAGAGGCTCCGTCTAGTGTGGCAATGTTGCCCGAGAGCTGGAATGAGAGAAGGAGAGAGATATTCCAAGAGGTGTAGACTGTGCGTGTCACTACAGCAGTAGGAGATGGGATTTTTTTGTTTCATGGCGCATTTCAACACAATATCTTAAAACATTTCTGCTAATCTAATGAAAACACTGAAAAATAGAGCACTATTTATCCAAGTAACCAAAAAAATACTTGCAGAGAAATTCCTAACTTAAACAAAGTTCCACAATACCAACATAAAATCCTATCCACACCAAAAGCTCAATACATCTGGCAAGGTGGGGTGTGATTAAATTCCCTGTACTAGCTATATGCTCCTTTGTTGAATTTAAAACTAATTTAATAAAATCAGAAAGTCCTAGACATCAAAAGGATATCATGTCAAAAAAATAGGCTGAATGTAGATTCTAATACCTATATAATAATTAACTCCTTCACAGTATCTACAGAATTAAAAATAGGTTTTTGCTTTTGTGTTGATGTAATCTATGTCCTCAGGTCCCTCTGCTGCTTAAACTGTCAAACTTTTGGCCACCATAAAGATTACAGCATCAGCATATCAGAGTTGCAGTAGCACTGAACATTAAGAATCAGAATTCAGTGAACAAATTAAAATATGCAAATTGTTAAAAAAGAAAACACCCTGCATGTTCAACTCACAGTCAGCAGTCAAATTTAGCTTGTTGAAAGGAAGATAATAGAAACAAAATACAAAAGAAACAAAATCCTTTTCAGAAGTCAGGAAAATTGTAGAAACCCACTTGACAAACATTCCATTAAACAACTATGCTAATGTAACCAAAACAAAACAGAACAACAACAAAAACTATCAACCCTGATAAATGAACAGAAAAAGCTAATTAAAACCCTAAAATCCAACTCGTACTCCAAATGAAACAACACTTGCACCTTTTAAGAAAACTCTACCCTTTCAAAAAAAAAACACCTCATTGTCTCATATGCCATCCCAAACTAGAGATCCCTCTCCTACAATTTATAAAAGAAGATTGCCTACTAATATCCTTAATTGATGGGATCACCTAACAAAACAGGAATTGACTCAATCAAGATCCTGTTTAAAACAATGGCTCCAAATTCCTACTCAAAACAAGTTTAAAGACCTAGAAGAGAATGAAGAGAAATCCAAGCACAAAGGGGGAAGAATGCTCTCAAGAAAGAAACTGAACAAACAATACTGAATCTTTGGAAACAGTGAATACAAATATGCAACCTAAAAAACATGATAAATAGAATTATCCCATGAAACATAAGAGAGATTAAAATCTAACCAAAATGTACTACTCCGTCTTATTACTGATTTTATCGAGTAATTATTTATCTTCTGGAAGTATAGACATTACAACGCCTACAATTTTATTTAAGATAGTGGAGATAGAGCCTCAGATGGTATCTCTATACTCATAAAAAATGAAATCCCTCAAAACAAAATTGGACTACATTACAGGCCATCACCATAAAACCCTCTTCACACCGAAATATTACCATATGCTCTGTCTACATCCTACTAAACATTCCCATTGATTGAATCAAATTTGACGGACTATTAAAGCAGCTCCCAAAACCACACGTCGTAATGGGTGATTTTAATAGTCTCAACATCATATGGGGTTATAAGAACACCAATCAAAAGAATAGACTACTTGAAGAAATTATGAAAAACAATTTATGCATAGACATACTTATCTTTACCCAGCAAATGATACATTCACTACAATAGACTTCACTTTATGTGATCCCATGACATTCCTTGATTACAACTAAAAAGTCAATAAAGACTCCTTCTGATGCAACCACTTCCCAATTGTTTTGGAAAATCCTGCACCAAAATTAGACAGAAAATCCCCAAGTTGAAACGTGAAAAAAGTCAACTGTAAATCTATGCTCACTGAAACTTATCCCAAAATGTAGCACAAACAATGAAGAACCAATTGCCCACTCTACAAAAACCCTTCTATGCTCAGAAAAATCAAAATCTCACCATGCTAAACGCAATAGGTCCTGGTTTAATGATGAGTGCAAAAACTCTATCCAATTCCACCATGCTACACTCCACAAATTCAAATTATATCCACTTCATGAAAATCTGATCTACTGAATAAATAAAGCCAAAGCATAAAGAACAATAAAAGAATCCAACCAAACCACATGGAGACATTTTGTATCTAATATCGACTCTAACACAAAAACCAAACCATCTGGAACATAATCCACAAAATCTTCATTAAAAGCAAAAAAAACCCTTTGAGACATTTATCCCAAAACAATACCAAAATTACCAACCAAAAGGATATTGCTAATATATTTTCCCAAAACTCCTCCTTAGAAAGCTATTGCCAAAAATTCCAGAACGTCAAAAGAAATAAAGGAAAAAACAAACCAAACTTCATTTTAAATAACAAAGAAAACTAAAATCAAACTCTCACACTACAAGAACTCGATCCCTTAAATAAATCACACAACTCAGCCATTGGTCCTGATTAGATTCATTATGAATTGCTAAAAAAACTACCACAGGCCTTCCTAAATTATCTCCTCAAAACCTACAACATATGGACCAGTGGCTATACCTCTAATCTCTGGAAACAAGCCACTATCATCCCAATTCCAAAATCTGAAAACCCCTTCAAACTATTGACTAATTATCGTCACTAGCTGTCTATGTAAAACTTTGAAAAGAATCATTAATAATTGGCTCACTTGGTTACTTGAAACCAATAACATAAACACAAACTTCAAATCTGGTTTTAGGAAGAACTATTGCACAACTGACCAGCTGATTTGACTGGAATTCTTCATCAGAAAGTAACACTTAATAGTAGTGTTCTTTGAATTAGAGAAGGTTTATGAAACAACTTGGAAACATGGGATGATCCAGGACTTAGATAGGATTAAACTTAAAGGAAGATTGCCAATTTTCATTTACTTCTTGGCAGATCAAACCTTTAATGTTCATTTTAACATTACCTACTCACTTATTGTTTTGGCCTTAAAGGGCCAGAAATGAATAACACAAAAGAGATGTAAGCTTTACAGTTGTATATATTTACAGAAATACAGACAGTAATGGATACCTGTAACTGACTAGACTTGCTTCCCTCGTTTATTGAGTCAGTCACTATTTATAGTGTTGGGGAAGGTCCATGCAGTGATGTCATGGGATATATCACCATAATACTATAATAAGTAAAAGATGGGCATCCCACTAGTGACCATCTTATCTTGAACTTTCTTCTATGTCAAAATAAAAAATATTGCTTAATACTTGAACCCTGGAAGTGAGTGCTCTATGTATGTTGATGATCTCCTAATATGGTATAGATCAAAAGACATTCCTATAATTAAATACCAACTCCATCAATGCCTGAATAAAATAAACAAATGGAAAACAGATTCAAATTTTCAAAAAAGAAAACTCAATTCATATACTTGTACTGACTTCACAGACATCACTAAAATTATACAGCAGCATAATCACAATAGTTGATTAATGCAAATATTTAGTCATCATATTTGACTAGAAATTAACTTTCATACCACACATAAAATATCTCCAGATGAAATGTAACAAAACAATACAACTTCTCAGAATAATTGCCCACACAGATTGAGGAGGTGACAAACAAACTCTACTTAAACTGTACTGAACATTGACTACATCCAAATTGGACTATAGATGTTTTATCTACAGCATTGCAAGAAAAACTTATCTGAAGGAACAAAATACCATCCACAACCAAGAACTACGACTTGTATTGAGGGCTTTCAACACTTCCTTAACCAAAAGATTATATAAAGAAACCCTTGAAACACCTCTATCAGTAAGATGACATGAACTAGATTGACAATATTTTACAAAGTTTCGTTCATGTTCAAACAACTCAGCTTTTAACTGTCTCATCAAACCACAACATAAAGATTTATTCAAATGAAAGAAAACTGCATTTGAGCCTTTTGACATCCACATGGAAAACAATATCGGTGAACTATAAATTAATGCTGCTCTGATCCATGAATCTACAATTTCAAAAATCCCACCCTGACTACTAAATCTCACCAAATATCCTAAAAGTGACACTAATCCATAATCTCCATAAAAGAAATCTATAACACTTTTTGCAAATATTCAAACTACAAGTACATGTACAGTGGCGGCTACAAAATTAACAACCAAGTCACATGTGCTGCCATTTTCCTTGGCATTACCATATTTACCACCCCCTCCGCTCGGGCAGGATATGACACAAGGTCAATTTTTTAAGCGGAGTTTAACAGGTTTGAATTTAGAGTTTTCATTCTCCTAGACTAGTTGCCTCACCAAAGCTGAAGAACCTAGTCTGCCCTACTATTTACCCATAGCTGGGGGGGAGAATAATTGGATTCATACCTTTCCCAAGGGTATTAGTGCCATGTGAAATTCAATCAGTCTCATCCAGGATTTGAACTTGTGTCGCCGTGTCCATTTCCTACGACAATAACCATTACACCACGAGTACCTCTTGGCATTACAATCTGGGAATGTTTTCCTGACAAAGCTTCTGTTTTCAGCACCAAAACTCTAATAGTAGAATTAGCCTTAGACATTGTTATATCTTAATATAAATAGATATACACATGAGATAATGGGTATTTATTCTTGGAGTACATGTACAAGTATGAAAAATACTGTATTCAGAAATATCCAATTACTTATGTCCTTTGCTAGCTTCAGCTTGGATCAATCTATTCTTGTGAGGGTGGTTCCTCACACCACAACAGACATTATTATTGAAAATGAACCAAATAGATATATCATTTTCTCAGATTCCCTGTCTGTCCTCACTTCACTAAAAAGCAAAAACATGACCAACCTCCTAATAACCAAATTATTAAACAGTGAATACTGTATGTAACAAAACACACATCATCTGTTGTATCCCTATCCACATTAGCATTCATGGAAATAGAAAGGCTGATAAGGCAGCAAAAAATTTCCATGAAATAAACATTTCTTATTCAAGAGTCCCCCACCACAGGCTTTAAAACAGCCATTGGCATGTACATTTTAAGCAAATAGCAAAAGTCTTGGAACTCATTTCCAAATTGCAAACTAAACCAAATTAAACCAATCCTTGGAGAATGGTATAAAAATATAAGACTCTCTCTCAGAAAGAACCAAGAATTAGAATCAGCTACACCTACAACACCTAGTCAGTCCTCCTAAAAAATAAAGATCCTGTCAAATGTGCATGGCTTACATAAAGTCATATACAGTGGAACATTTTTGAACAGACTGCATTGACCTGGCCCCTACATGCCAAAAATTGTACTACGCAAATAATCTCAAAGTACTCTTTCAAAATATGAATATAAAAAACATCTAAAACAAAATCAAACTATTCTATAAATCTTAACTCAAGAAGCTTATATACATTTATACATGAGTACTATATACAAACATTTATATATATATATATATACATATATATATATATATATATTAAAAAACATTATTTTTTTCTAACTGTTACGTTTTAAAGTTTACAAAATTATATCTATACTAAAAAGGAAAATAAAACAAAATAAAAAAATAGCAATATTGGCTCTAAATACTTCATCAGGAGTTGATGTGTTGTAAAACTCTTATCAATTTATAGATTCTTATTTTGATCTATGTCATTCTATCAACAGTCTCCATCAATCTTAATTATTTCAAATGAATTTGAAAAATGATAGAACTGTTGGCCTCTTTTTATTTCTATTAACTTATAAAGATGTCTTTTAGAGTTTCTTTCATCCAACTATTAACTTTAGTTCATTTTTGACTTTTCTCTTTTATTCTAGTTATTTTTAAGTATAAAAAAAAATCATTTTATTAAATATCTCCTCAGAATTTTAGGACAAAAATGTTTTTCTTTTGTTTTGTTTTTCAAATAATTGTTATTTTTCTTTTTATTGTTTTGTATTTTATATTTAAAATGTTTTCTTTTATAATTTTTTTTTTTACATGTAATTTGATTTTTTTTTTAACATTTGAGTTTTCAGTGTTTTTTGTTGTTTTGTTTAAATGTGATGTGTCTTGTGAAATATCACCATATGCTTGTTCGTAAACCATATTTTTTTTTATCACCTCCTCATTGCCTGAAGCCTATGCATGTAGATGTTATTGTTAAATGTTGGGCTTATGTAACATCATTTTGCTCTATATCTATCAATGTATGTATGCTAGCTTTGAGGTCCATCTAAGGCATTTGTTTCTCCCCACCCCTTTTTTTTTTTTCTTTTTAATTCTAGAGCACAAACACTTACAATTTGAGTATTATCTAGAATTTTCATTTAAATTAGTAATCAATTACCAATTGTTTTTTTTTTTTTCAATTTTGAACATGGATTTAATTTGTTTTTTGTTTTTCTTTTTCTTGGATATTTCTGGGTTATCTTTTCAAATGAGTTGTTAACATTTTAAAAGAAAATAAATGATGCAAATAATTTATTTTTTGTAAACATACAAATAAAGTTATAAATAAATAAAGTAAAATCAATTTTTATGATTATATGTCTTACAGACTTTGTTATTTCCCATTATATTTGATTAGTATTATTAAACTGCCTTAAAACAGTTTCATCTATGAAAAATCATTACTATATCTCTGAAGCTATTTCCTTTCATCTGAAATTTCCTTATTTGATTCCTTATATCAGTACTCATCACACTGTGTTCATCTAAACCAAAAGGCTTTACAAAAGGAAAGGGGGTTCTGATATGGTTAAGTCCCTTGTTTGACAAAGAAGCTTTATCAAAATTACAATTAAGTCTGTAAAACTCCAGACGCTTGTTATTTCATATAAGATCAGATTCTCCTTGAAATTCTAAAGGATTTAACTTTAATCTGTTATTCTTTTATGAAATTGTAAAGTTTTTAATAAATTTTCAAGTTAGTCTCTCTCTCTCTCTCTCTCTCTCTCTCTCTCTCTCTCTAATATTTGGGATTTGTATGATGAAAAAAATTGGAGACTACTGCCTTATGTCATGTTGACAGAAATAATGAAGAGAAATATAAACATGCCTCTATTTTTAGTTAATTTGTATTAAAAACAGATGTACAGATTTCACTTATGAATTTTCAATGTTTTATAATAATCTATATAAGATGACAGCTTTTGTGACTCTGCCTTTTTCAATAGTAGAGAAATGCTTTCATATTGAAACAGATCTGATCTTAAATATTTTATAATGACACTAATAAGAGATTTGTTTGTGTGTCAAAAGCAAGGAAATTGAACTAGAAATGTTTCTAGCCACACATCTTTTTTTTTAGTTTGGTATGGATCCATCAGTTGTCATTCTGTTAGAAGGCTTGGCTTGATATTATCACTGCTTTCTTAGCTTTTGCACTTGCAGGTTTTTATTAATTGCCTTTTGCTCAGCTTAATGCATTATTTCTTTTTAACTAGATACAAATCTTTTGTTCATTAAATAAACATTAATATTTTACTGATTTATTGAAAAAATGAATTTTGTTCAGTATTTCTCTCTTTTATCGTTTTTATTTAGGATCCTTTAACACAAAAAAGATTAATAGAATTCTTTCTGGGATTCTATCAAAATAGATTTGTTTAAAATGCAGGTGAATATAGTTATATCAACTTCTACTTCAATGTTGTTTATATATTTAGCAGAATAATTATAGAGGAAACATGGAAGAGTATCAAATTCTCAAAGTAAAAATGTTCAGTTTAAAAAAAAGATATCTTGACAAAAACTTTTATCATAGGCATTCCACTATGATTGACACTGAGTGATTGAGCACTTCAACAAACCATTCTCTTTCAATTTTATTTCCTGATTCAGCTGTAACTGCAAAATTGGATGACACTTATAATCAATTTTGACAAGGGTCTAATCACAAGAGTCTATTTTGTTTACCCAGGAAATTTAAATTACATATATTTTGAAATCTTTTATTTAACATAATCAGTGTTGATGACCAGTGGATAACAAATGATGGAAAATATGACATCACTTAAAGTATTTTCTTTCATTATCAATTTAAACTAATATTTTCTTGAGGTTTTTAGATTTTATTTTAATTAGTTGTTATCACAACGCTCTTGTGTTGTTATTTCTCAGACTAATAGGAACAGCACATATCAGAGTAATATCTCTGATATGTGCTAGATAAGCTCTCAGTGAAACTGAAAGTCATATCTTTTTTTGTTTGGAAACCTGGTTATCTATACCAGTTTCTAAGGTATTTAGTATAAAAGATGAATAAATCAGTACTATAACTGATCTCATACTTTGACATTGATCTGTCAATGCTGTTTATTAACACGATTAGCATGTTTTGGGGGCATATTTTATTTATTTCTATTTTTTAAATAAGGCATTTTTAATCATTATTATGATTATTAATTAATTTGACTTGTATTTTCTTTTATCTTTTTGATTTTAGTTACTTTTTATCTCACTTTGCATATTTTGCAACAGTTAGAAACACTAGATATTGGTGACAAAAATAGATTTTATTTCTTTATTTTTCCATGTCTTTTCATGAAAAAAAAAATCATAACTCGATCCATTTTCTTAGTGTTACATGCCAGATTTGACTTAGAGAGCATGGAATCTACAGTTAGGACTACCTGTCTTTGCCTGATTATCAAAGTTCTTGCATCCTAAGCAAAATTTCTTCTACCAACTGGTTACTGTCCTGTGATAAACTGTACTTTGGTCTTTTGCGCAACAAATTATTTTGGTTGTTTCTGTGGCATTATAGCCTACTTTGAACTTATTAAGCATAAGTTCCTGAATTATACGAGTTGTATTCATTTTATTTGAAGTCATTTTGTAAATTCAAATGGGTCTCCTATTTTAGATGATGGTGTTGGCATCTGAAATGTGTCATAAAGATAATCCAGATAGAAAAGATTGTGTTCTTCCCTGTCAGCCTTTACGAAGCCTCCACTCAGGCAACACTTGTTTCGTTATCTAAAATGAGTAAGGGCTGGCTTTATTGCCCAATGCTTGAGGCACCCCTGAAATTTAAGCAATTTTTTAAACCACCCTACAGGAGGCTTTCTTTATCCCACAAGACAACATTTTTAACCTGTCTGCTCCTAAACAAAGTTTAAACAATTTCCTTTTATATTTTTTTGTTCAGTTTTTCACTAAAAAGTAATGCTACTCTATATTTCTTCTACAATTTTTAGTTTGATTCCTGAAGTCCCTTTGGCCTGAAAAAAACTTTTTTTAGGATTTTTATTTTGCCATGTTTTGACTATTATTATTATTCTATCCAAGCTAGTGTTCCACTGTAATTTAAAACAGGCATAATTATTTTCACTTCTACATATTTTTCTGCATGAAGGAAAAATTCCCCAATCAAAGATACATTTACAAAATACAAATTTGGTATTGGTTATCATCATTGAAAATGGAATTTGAGACCCGATTTAAATCATTTAGCACTTCTAATTATTAAATGGATAAGATTTTTTTTAAAAATCCATATTACATTTTCAACGGCTTGGTAGGGAACTTCTGAAGTAGTCGTTGTAATAGTAAATGGTAATTCCTTCTGTGATAGTTTTGAGTCAGTTAATATGAGAGTAAAGAAATATGGTTACAGTGTAAGCCATTTTGAAAGTAGTGATCTTTAAAAATGTTGGTTACAGTATCCATTTTTTATTTTACTCATGTTGGAGCTTGTATATTCTCCCGCACACATAATGGTCCAAAAGCTTCTGTGATGGTAAAATATATATGATGGTGAAGTAGTCTTCAAAGCAACCATATTAAATACAACCCTGGACAAAAATATAAGACCACCCTCAAAAATGAAAAAAAGATAGTGTTTACAATTTTTAAATTATGAAAATCAGATATATGAAAGATAAGGTTAAGAGACATTTAAATCTAAAATATGAAGAAATTTCAATTCTTTTTTTTAATATGTATATTAGCATTTAAGCTAAATTTTAAAATTCATTTTGTACATAAATGATAGACCACCAATAAAAACTAAAGAAAAAAGGACTTAATTTAACTGAAAAATTTATTATATATAAGTAAAGTTGTTGTTGGCAACCGTAGTCGAGGGTGACCCAAAGGCTCCTTTTTCAATAGCTACTACACTGAAGTGTAGGTGGGGGGGGCGCTACTCCATTCCCGGGATTGCTCCACTTTACCCTTGATCCTTACCTTATAATGCTGAGTGCTAAGCAAGGCGGAATAAAGTACTATTTTTTGAGTCTTTGGTATGACTTGACCTGGGATTGAACCCTGGTCTCCTCGACCATTGACAAACACTCTGCTCATTAGACTAATGGCCCAGTTACTTATTACTTACTTTACATATATAGTCTATGCAATAGAAAAGCTATTAAAACTGTAATACATAAAATTCTAAAAACATAAATGCCTAAAGGAACTAAATTATCTGAATTTGAGAAAGGTGAGATTACAGCCCTGAAAAGAGTCAGAAAATCTCAGACAAATTTCAAAGGCCCTAGGACGCAGTAAAACTGTTATCTGCATTTACTTGAAAAGTCTAAATCAGTATGGAATAAGAAAACTGACTGACAGACCAGAAAAATTATCACCACAATTCAAGAGAAGAATTGTTCGTAAAGTAAAAAAGACATCTTTGTCAACATCAGAAATATTGAAATCTCTTGAGGATGCTTCTTGCACTAATAGAACGACAATTAGAAGGCATTTAAACAATGGAAAAATTAAGTATAAGAAAAGAATTCATCATCCAAGGTTAACTATGAAGCAAAAAGAGAAACAACTGGAATATGCTGGTCAGTATCAAACCATGAGTGCTAAAGAATGGCAAAAAGTTGTTTTCTTGGATGGAAAGAAATTTAATTTAGATGGTCCAGATGGCTTTCAAAAGTACTGACATGCAAAAAATTTTTCAGAAGAGAATTACTCAACAAAGCATAGTGGGTGAGGATCTCTTATGATCTGGGTGGCCTTCTCATCTTCAGGAATTTGTCAATGGTTGACAAAAAGCTGCAGATTATGTGAAGATGCTGAATGATTTATCTCTTGCATAAGAAGTGTGTTGCCTATGTGGAGAAGAATTGATTTTTCAGCAATATAATGTGCCTATCCATAATACATCAATAACAAAGAAGTACTTGCTTAAACAAAACATAAGACTTCTCTCCAGACCTAAATCTTTGAGAAAATTGGTGGGAATTGATTATTGCAAAAGTTTATGAAAGAGGTGGTCAGTACTCAACAATTTCTGAACTCAAAAACACAATCTTAGATACATGGGGAAAAAATACCTTCGGTTCAACTTCAGAAACTAGTTGATAGTTTGCCTGACCAAATTTTTGAGGTTATCAAAGCTAATGGTAGATCTACAAAATATTAACTAAAAAAATTTGCCTTTATATTCTATAGTTCAGCTCATTAGTCTTGTATTTATGTCAAAACCAAATTTTAAAATTAAACATAAATGCTAATATACATATAAAAAATGAATTGAAATATCTTCATGTTTTAAATTTAATTGTCTTTATGCCTTATCTTTCATATATCTGATTTTCATAATTTAAAATTGTAAACAATATCTTTTTCTTTATTTTTGAGGGTGGTCTTATATTTTTGTCCAGGAGTGTATATTAACATTTAAGGAAGGCTCTGTACAAATATTGGGTGCTGTCTATAGGACTTGCCTAGTGCAATGGCTGATAGGAAAGGGATTGCGATAGAGAATGTGGGAATCCATCAAATCAGCTTGATTTAATGTTGAAGGAAAAAAAATAAAGAAAAACAAACATGTATTCATAAAAACAAAATCTAGCGACCAGATACATTTTGGAAAATACTAACTGCATAGAAAAAGTTAAATTACTAAAAAAAGAAAACTTTTACTTGGCACATGAATGAAAATGTTCTGCTCCCTGTCATGAGATACAACAGAAGGTTAAGATTTATTAGAGAAATACATAAGAATATAGCAATTTTTTGTCTAATTTATAATTGAATTATCATT
The DNA here is from genome assembly GCA_963585895.1 of Sepioteuthis lessoniana. Lineage (NCBI taxonomy): Eukaryota > Metazoa > Mollusca > Cephalopoda > Myopsida > Loliginidae > Sepioteuthis > Sepioteuthis lessoniana. The sequence continues at coordinate 89,946,361 of OY757924.1, read as the reverse complement.
TTAGGGCATTTTTGTTCACTATCACCCAAATTCTCAATATGATAAAGTCAACTATGAGGTGCTAATTAGAATCCTTCCTTCATTATGGATTACTTTTACTGTCAAATTTTGACAGATTGTCTTGTAGGAAATAAGAATCTTTAAGTAAGAAAATTCAGATAAAAAATCTAAATGCAAAAACCTTAGTTGGACCTCAACAATCCTCTATCAACGCAATTCATATTTACTACTGCAAGTACATTTTTAACTTTATATTTTCTTGGTTTGTAAGCATGTTGATGTAATATTTTTTTTTAAATTCTTTTTTTTTGTCTTTTTCTTTTTTTTTTTCTTTTATATTCCCTTCCTGCCTGCCTGCCTGCTTTAATTTTCCTTCCTCCTTGTACTTCTTCACCTGTCATCATGGTTATCGTCGTGGTGGTGTCATTGTGCTCTGTAGGTGGAAGTCTGCTGCTCCTACTCTTCATCAGAGAGTGGTGATCAGGAGCTAACTCCTGGCCAACTTGGTGGTAAAGCTGTTGCTGAAGGTGATCAGAACCAGGGCTGCCACCTTGGTGGGGATGCCCCTAGGGAACAGCCCGCCATTAAAAGGGAGCCCAAAACAAGAAGCTATTCTGGAAAACCAGAAAGGCAAGATACCAGGAAAAGGAAGGTAATTCTCTAATCTTAAAAAACAAAAAAGTCCATAATGATAGCTCACCAACCAGTCAACCAACTGAGATATTTTTTATTTCTATAAGTTTAAAAGACTAACATCTTTTGACATCATTTAGCATTAAAGAAATGTTTACTCACTTTAATTTAATTTCTTTTTAACTGTTTTCATTGTAAATGATTATTTTTTGATGAGTTGATTTACCCTATTTGTCAGCAGATAAGATGTACATTGAAATTTATATTTATATATATATATATAAAGTAAAGATGGCAACCGTAGTTGAGAGCAATCCGAAGGCTCCCTTTCCATTAGCTGCTACACTGAGGTGTAGGGGAAATACACTACTCCTTTTTCTGGATTGCTCCACTTTACCCTTGATCCATACCTTATAATGCTGAGTACTAAGCAAGATGGCATCAAGTACTTTATTTTTTTTTTTTTTGTGTCTTTGGTATGACTCAACCTGGGATTGAACACCGTTGCCTATGGCCTGGTATTTCAAATACAGTAAACTCTAATAATGGCACTCTTGAATGAAACACATTCTAATGGCTTGTTTGTTTTTCATATTCTCACAAAGTATATTGTTGTATATTTACTCTTTTTCAATACTTCAAAATTAGTTAAGCCTTAAAATAATGCCTCCTAGAGTTACGAGTAAACCTGAAAAGAAATCAGAAAAGGAGACTTATCAATGATAAACCTAAAATAATTAAGATAAAACTTGATTAATAATTGATTGATTTTTATGGCATCTCAACTCATCTCAGGTTATTTTATGCTTAAAGGTTAGGGAATTGCATACATTGAATGTTTATATTTACTTTTTTTTGCTTCAGAGTTTTTTGGGGGGTTTTTTAATATTTCATATTGATATTTTGAAATCTTCTGTGATAATCCTCTAATAATTATTTTGTATGGTACCTGGTCAAGTAAAAGAACATTAGTTTGTAAATATAACATTAGGTTTTTCAATATAACATGCAGCTGTTGTAATCGACTGATGGAGGTTTTTTCTTGAGCTTTTTAATTTCTCCTTATTAATACAGTTTGTATAAAATTTACCAAGAGTGCCATAATATTGGAAGTTTGTTCTTTTACACTGTTCCTAGAACATTAAGATTATGATTAGTGATCTATCTACTAAGGCTCAAAATAGATCACTGTAGGATTTAAATGTAAGAGAAAGTTTGTCCCTGAAATACCCATGTAAACTATGCCATCTTGCAGGCTGGCAAATATGGTAATTGCTTATATAATGGTAGCTCTTGCTTCACTAGCTTCAATTGGCTTAGTTTAAAATGCAACTTCTGTTTGTGTGTGTGTGTGTGTTTGCTTTCTTTTCTTTTTGTGCTTACACACTATGGTGTATGCATTCACATTTAACACATATGTCTATCTGTTGTTTTTATGCACCTAATTGCTTCTGCAGTAAAGTATCTCTTGGCCATTAACTTGGGGGAAGGACATTTGCTGCATTGTTGTTGTCTTTTTTTTTTTTTTTTTTAACCTTGTTGATATTTATAAACTTCTAATATATTTTTTCTCTTATTATTTCATTTTCATCATTGAATCATTTTCAGCTCTTTGTTTGAAATTGTGTATTTATTCACATTTTTTATCATTATGTTGTCTTTATTTATCATAATAGCAATGAAATCATCTGTCCCATACATACCTATGAGGAAACTACATTCTGATAATCAGGTTGATTATCGAGGATATTGACCACATAGAAAATGAGTTGTGAAAAAATTTCCTTACCTCTAGCTGCTGCACAGTGATCATGTTTTCATCGCATCATCACCAAATTTGTTTTTATTTTTTATTTTTTTAAATTTTTTCCTTGGCAAAGATTGCCATACATTTATTTTGTTGTTAATACTCTCTTATGTTGATTCTAATAGAACACAAGATTTCATTAAGATATGTTCATAGGATTTTTAGAGTGTTATACATCTTTTATTTATTTACAAAAAAATGTTTGTGCATATGTTTGAATTTCTATGAGATGATTTTTTTTATGTATTTGTTTATTTTATTTTTTCAAAAAGAAATGAAATAACATAATTATATGTATTCACATTCTTTCTTCCCCACTTTTTATTATTATGACATTTGCTCATTTCAAATGAATGCTATGTAGTCTTTGTGTTACCATAATAGATTTTCTCATTCTTCCTTTTGTTCATTTCTTTTTAGTGTAATAATTTTGTGACTAAAAAGAATACCCCCCCTGCCTCTCTCCTCCTTTTTTTTTTCTATTTTTCATCTTTATCAATTAATGAATCTTGAGAAATGATGTGCCAAATGTGTTGAACTGCTGTTGAGCCAATAACTTTTCAGTATACACACTCTCACACGCATGCACTCACAGAGTTTTATATATGTAAATTTATATTGTTTCCTTGAACACTATGAAGCTTATACATATAAATACAGAAATGATTTGTTATTGAAATTATTAGGAAAGAGAACTTTTTATTCATTCTGGCCTCCAAGTCAAAACATAACATCTGCTCCTTTCTGTTTTGGTTTTTACCATAAAAAGGAATTTCTTTCTTGATGATAGTTGAAATGGTCTGGTAGAGAGTCTCCAAGCAAATGCTAGGTGAATGATTCAAGGACAAATAATATCTGTTGTTTAAATAGTGTTCATTCTCCTGTTGCTGTTAAGAATGGTCAATTAAGCTTGAAAGGGGGAATGTGGTTATATTAGTTAACAATCTAATTCCTTTCATTTTTCTGTCATCTCTCCATTATTCATGTAGTAAGGTGAGACACCTCTTTTCCTGAGACAGTTAGGAATATGATCATTATGACACAGCCATGTTATTGTACACATTTCTCCCTTATCTGTCATTTCCTTGATACTTGCTATTTCTATTCTCAATCTCTTATCTGCAACAAGTTTAGTTGATTTGATTGCTTCACTGTTATCTACAAAACATTTTATAGGAATGGTCTTTTGGCGATCATTATTTAACAATTCATCCCAGAGCATTGAAATACTGAATGCATTGTCAATCCCTTCTAATAGAGCTAGTGTCTCACTGGCTAAGACACATTTTACTACTCTCTTTATTTTGCAGGATTACCATGATATTGGATTCATCTTCTGGTTATTTCCTTTATTGATTATAAAATGTCCTCCTTGACTGCCACTATTGTGCAAATTTCCAAATGATGCATCCATAAAAACATGTATTTCTATGTTCTTGCCCAAACTCTGAAACTTCAAAGAAACAGGATCAGATTTTACTCTCTTAATAATTTTATTCAACTTCTTCAAATCTTCAACTGTACTTGTGTTGATTCTCCCAACCAAATCTGTCACATCAAATGCTATATCAGGGTGTGATTGCTTGGAAATCCACGAGAGTTGACAAAGCTTAAGACTTAACAGTCTTCTCATCCTCTGATGAATGTGCCATTTTCTCTCTTCCATCTAATTTCACTTCTGTTTGGTTGTAATGTAATCCTTCTATGTTAACAGGATACACATCTCTTCTTGACTCAAATTTAATCCTATATTTATGAATGGACTTATTGCTTCTTTTTCTACTTCAAATATACTTTTGATTTTTGATATTATGTCCTTTTGGAATTTATTGCTTCTTGCCCATAAGAAATCATCTACATGCACAGAAAGTATTCCATACAGGCCTTCCTTATCAGAACAATAAAATATTGATGAATCAATCTTAGATACCTGTCCTTTTAGTCTTAACATAGTTGTTTTTACTTTCTTATACCATTGCAATGATGAATCTGTAAAACCATAGATACATTTCCTTAATTTCCAAATCTTTTGAGTAGATACCTCTGGTGGTGGCCTAATGTAGACATTTCATTCAAATTCTTCACCTTGCAAGAATTTTAGAAGTGCATTTCTTTTATCGCTTCTTTTCATGTTGCTATCAACTACAAGAATAACATTTTCATCATAAGTACTTTCCTTGTCATTTCTCATGATATTCACACAATAATGTCCTGTTGATGTTGTTTGAATGTTTACTTTCTGATCAAACATCATTACATGATCTTTTTCAATATCAATCACTGCTCCTGCCTTACCTAAAGATTCCTTACTTAACAGCAGTGGAATTTTACACTCCACAACTTCTGTTTTTATATTACATAAACAATTGCTAATTTTTACTGGAAAAGTTAGTTTGATAAGAGTTAATCATCCTTTCATCTCCAAATTTAAATGGCACATGATTTTTCTCATTTTTGACAGACTTTAACTCTTCAAAGGATAGTGAATCAAGTATGTATTGTAAGCATTCATTACCACAGACTGTCTTGGTACATGCAGTGTCTACAATTGCTGCATTTTGAGCTTCCATTAACAAAAAATCTTGATTTGATATTTTATCCAACTGTTTAGCCTCTGTCATCAAAGTCGTATGAACTGTCTCTTCTGAAGGTTTCTCTATATTGATATTTTCTGTCATATTAACACTTTTGTTGGCCTGAGGACAGTCCTTTGCCTACTAATATGTTGATTCACATACATTACATCTTGATATAACTCCATTAAATACAGGATTAAACCTATCAAATTGTCCTACTACATCCTTTATATCTTGCTCCTCTATATATAAATCCTCTAAACAGTTTCCTGTCTCTACCACAATTTTCTCTTATCATCATTTCTTCTTTTATCTCCACTTTATTATTTATCTGTAATTCTGTTTTGGTACCAGTAAATATCCTAGTCAGAACATTTTTCATGGTTTCATACTTCATTTGGGGTTCATGCTGTTAAAGTCAAATGTTTTTGATGTTCAGTAAGATTTGCAGTATAAAGTAATTTCAGGGCCAATAATGCATCTGTTTCAATTTTTAAATTGGTACATTTCTTGTTTAACTGCTCAAACTCTACTATGTAGTCAAGCATTAACATTGCTTCTGTCTTTTTAAAAGATTCAAATTTTCTATATGCTTCACACAATTGGTACATCTTTTCCTTCTCAAATAACTTATCCAGCTCTGCTAGAACATTTTTAACACCATCCTCAGTTGTTAGCAGAGATTTGTCTATAGATATGGCAATTTCCCTTGCTTTTCTTTTCTGGAAGAGGGCCAGTCTTGCTTTATCCATCTCAGTAAACATCTGCCACAACTCAGCCTCCAATTTCCATTGTAAATAATCTTTTCCTTCAAAGGTGGGTGGATGCTTGTATGTAGTCATCTTTAATGTTCTGCTCTGCTCTGCTCTGCTACCATTAGAAGTATGCAAGGCCCATAACCCAGAGGTCCATAGATTGTAACTACACTCTGCTACCATTGATAGTTGAAAAGGTCTGGTAGAGTGTCACCAGGCAAATGCTTGCTGAATGACTCAGGGACAAATAATATCTGATTGAATAGTGTCCATTCTCCTGTTATTGTTGTTAGGAACAGTCCATTAAGCTTGGAAGGGGAAATAACGATAATAATTGGAGATACATAAAATGCATGCACTAAAACTATAATTTTCAGTTCAGATTATTTTTTTCTTCCTCTATCAAACAGAATTGACTGATAAAGCCAGTATGTTTAGAATATCAATTTATTTCCTAGTAAAAAGAAAATAAAATTCCTGGGGAAAAAAATAAAAGTATTTTACTAACTTAAAAAATTAAATTTTAAGTTTAGTTTTAATTTCAACCTTGCAACCTATTGACCAAAGATTCAAATAAATTTTTTATCGTCATAATAGAAAGATGAAACTAAATTTGTATTGCTCCATTAATTTGGTCGTTGAATTCCTGTTTTTCCATTGCATTTCTGTTTTTGTTCCTCTATTTATCTTGTCTTGTTCTGCTACAATTAAAAACATCAATACAAAACAGTTTTTCAAAATGACCTGACAAGAATTGTCGTTGCATTTTGACTTGTTGAGTGTCTCTGAAATGAAGTGCATTAATTTTTACATGTTCTAGTCAGCTGGGGCTGTAAAATACACCAACTGCTTCTCTGCAGACGGGTAAGAACCCCACCCCACAAGTGTCTTGGATATGACACTAAACAATCTGATGTTGAGGTTCCAGTAATGCTGGAGGTTTGAGGAATGTGAAGCACCCTTTCATTGCTATCACTCCCAGATCTACTCTGGCCAGGAATGGTAGCACCTGACAGGGTCCTATCTATGGGTTAAATAGAACTTATCTGCATACTTATGCTAAACTGAATTGTTTGAAATACAACTGTTTTTGCCTTTGAAATTGTACTCTAAACTGAATTATTTGAAGTAGAACTGTTTGACAAAACTGAATAGCTTGAAATAGAAATGTTTTTGACAAATAAATTGTGTACTTACATTTAAACTGTGTACTTATGCTAAACTGAATTGTTTGAAATGGAACTGTTTTTGACATTGAAACTGTACTTACAATAAACTGAATTATTTAATATAAAACTGTTTTGACATTTAACTGTGTGTTAACAAAATCTATACTTATACTAAACTGCATTGGTTGAATTAAAACTGTTTGAATAAACTGAATAGCTTGAAATAGAAATGTTTTTGACAATTAAACTGTGTACTCGTACTAAACTGAATTGTTTGAAATAGAACTGATTATTTGTATAAAAATGGATTTGGCATTAAATAACCGACAAAGGTTGCTATGCCATAAAACCTAAACAACCACACAACCAAACAAATGTATTCATTAGTGCATGTGTTTTTTTTCTATCTTGGACACACACTCTGTGTGTGTATGTATATATATGTATATAATGTGTACTTTTAGGTTGCAAATTCTCCTTTAGCCATGATTCATTGAAATATGACAAACAAAAATTGTTTATTCTGTTGTTTTATTGAGGGTTGTTTTTTTTTTATTGCTGACAAGTAAGACACAACAAATGTGTAACGAGGCTGTGTAGAAATTCTCTAAAAAATTTTTCTAATTAGTAATTTAAATACTTTTGACATTTCTTTGTTATTGTCAAGAGCATTTGTTGGGTGTTGATTTTTAAAAAAATTAATATCTCTGTTCATTATGTGCCAATGTCATATGCATAAAAGGCTTAAATAGCCAGTTTGATATTGATTCACAATTGTTGCATCTAATTTAACAGAAAACTCCTTTCAAAATTGTCTCATTCTATGAAATTTCTATATAAAATAGAATTGCAACATCCTAAAGGATGATACTGATTTGGACTTAGATACACTATGTACATGAAGTGTAAGTACTCTTGATACACTCCTTATTTTGGAACCTACATACTTATTGATAAATATGTGTGATCATTTACTGTTACACAGCTATATTTGTATTTTTAAACTTGACTGAATTGTAACATCATCAGAGTGTTGCAATCTTATTTTCTATCTGAAAATATATATATATATGTATATATATATTATAACAGTGTTGGTTGTCACTAAATCACTTTGTAGGTTTGTGTCGAACCTAGTGCAATATAATATGGAGAGTGCTCAATATCTAAGATAGAGCTATTATATTATAATGATAATGAATAAATATATATTAGATCTATATATTTAATTCATGGAATTTAGACTGCGACCCCTGGGTTTCATGGAGTTTTTTGCAAAACAACAATCATCAGGCAGTTAAAAAAAGGAAATGAATTGAAAATCAAAAAAATACAGTCAAAAAACCGTTGGGGTTTTATACGAATCTTTACATGTGATTGTAATTGTGTGAGTGTGTGTGGATGTGTGCGTATGCTTGTGTGGGTTATAGTTGCGTATTAATGTGTGTACGTATGAGTGTAATTGAATGTACAAATGCAGCACATTGTATTAACCGGATATAAAGTCAGCGGTGTATCTTAATTTTTTGCTACATTAATTCATTTCTGTGACTATAGCTAAGGAACAAAACATCATCATTGTTGCATGTATTTGATTTTGGAGAAAAGGTACTTTGTATTAATGACAGAAAATCTATATATCTAATTTTGAATAGCGTAGACACAGAGTCAGTGGTTCTTGGTAACAGTCAGTTTTTTACCTATGTGATCATCAGATGATGACATAGCTGAGAAATTGGCAGTCCCCAAGTGCAGCTGGCTCTGTTTCTATGAAACACACACACACACACACACACACACATATATATATATATATAGGGTTGTTATAATGGTTACCTAGTTGTTTTATGGCGTATCAACCCTTTCTGTATCATTTAATGCCAAATTAAGTCATTTTGATAAAAGTTTAAAATTATTGAAGTAACTTCAATAATTTTAAACTTTTAAAATTATAAAACTTTTAAAATTATAAAACTTTTAAAATTTTAAAATTATAATTTTTTGTTTACACACAGTTAAATGCTAAAAAAGTTCTATTTCAAACAATTCAGTTTAGCATAAGTACACAGTTTAGTTCTATTTGAACCATAGATAGGACTCCAGGCCAGAGTGGACCTGGGAGAGATGGCAATGAAGGAGTACTCCGCATTCCCCAAAGCTCCAGCATTACTGGAGCTTCACCATGAGTAGTGTCATATCTAGGACACTTGTTAGTGAAGTCTTACCCCTCTGCAGAGGTGCAGTTAGTGTATTCTATTGCCCCAGCCAACTGGGCCAAGTTATCATAATGTTCTTTTTTCTGATAAGAATAATTCCATTGTTCTGCCATCAGTTTTTGAAAAAGTAAGTCTATTAACAGTTACATATGATAAAAGAACTCTTATATATTTTTTTTAAAAAAGGAAATGATTTCCTGTCACTTTTTTCCTATTGTTTCAGCCTGGGTCCTTGCTTGGTGAACTAAATTTCTTTTTTCTGTTAGATCATTGTATTTCTGGGTGGGGATTAGATAAAACCATTTAAAATAAAGTACAACAAAAATGATAATAAAGTACAGAAACTTCTTCATACCCTTTCTATTCTATTTAACTATTGATTTAAATTAGCAAATGTTTTGATTAAATTCTAGATATAAATCTAAATTGCATATAAACTTTGTTGATGAGATGTTGCTGCCAAGGTATGTTAATTAATCTACTAATTTTAGAGGCTTTCTACTTTTAGTTGAGACAGCTCCTTTTTGTTTAAAACATGAACTCTGTTTTATTTGAATTCATGTAGAGGTTAATGTCTCCTGCTACTTGCTCTAATATATGCATTAGGGTTTCTGCTTGGGCTGGTGTATTCATGAGAAGCACAAGGTCATTAGCATGTCATAGTTTCTGCAGGATATTGTCTACTTTTTGCTGTTTTTTAATGTAAAATGATTTTCTTTTATTAGGTCTTATATAATGTTCTTGGCCAACACTTTATAATTTCTTCACTCTTGTACAATGCTGAATATTGAATAAGAAATGCTAACACAATACTTAAAATACAGACTTGTAATGCTACATTCGTAATCCTACACTTCACACGTTGTCAGACCTCTATCTGACTGATTTGTATATTTACTATTTCTAGTTATGTGACTCCAATAGCACAATCCATTTCAACCATTGTGTTTGTTGGCTGGAGATCCGTGTTTGACCACACAAGTTGCTATCTACACATTCTTCTTACATAACACCTCCCCTTTTGAGCTGTGACCCCCTTTGTAGTCTGTATCTTTTCAGGGTTGGTTCCACTGTTAAAAACTCTGTCATTGTTCTTTTCCTTCTTGGTACATCCTGAAGAATACTTTTTCTCCCAGGTTAAGCTATTTAATAGGGATATTCCTTAATGTTCATGCCTTATGTTCAGGTATTATTTTTTTGAACACAGATTTAATTTTTCTAGCAAACATCAATTCTGCCAGAGACATTCCAGATCTAGTGTTAGGATTTGACATAATTCTAAAGATGCTCAGAAATTACTGCAACCTTTTCTCATCTGACTCCTCTCCCTCCAATTTCTTTAGAGCCCTTTATGAGTATTGATAATTAGTAGTTTCAAATACTCTTCTACTAGTGTTTGTAGGTTGGTATTTGACTAGTTTAACTTTGAAAAAATTTTTTCTCCAGGTTTGGTAATGGGTAATTATAATTTTGCAAACAATCATAAAACTCTGTGGAAAAATCAGCACATACACATATTTTGTAATTCTTTTCTTCAAGTAAACATTCAGCAATGCCCATTCAGAGTCATCTACTTTGAAAATAACCCCTAAATTCTATAGCCTTTCCAATTCTTTTGTGATTGGATCTGAGGATGCAAAATGTACACTCCTTTTCAGTTTGAATACTGGTGTTGCATTTTCTTTAACTTTAAATTTCACCTTTGCTTTTGTACACATCCAAAGACCTTCTGAAAAAACTTCTATAAACTTTCTTTTTAATTCAGTTTTGAATTTTTCTGTTACTGTGATAGTACTTATGGTGATGATGTTTATTTGGTTACAGAACAAATTGATTGGCAGCTGCCAAACATTGAATAAGGAAATACCATCCGTCCTGAATAAATTTGTTGTGTTCTTTAACACAAGTACCACTGCTTTAAGTTTTTCCCACAAAAGAAATATTACAGGCGAATTCACCTAAGAAATTTAATTTCTTCCCAATTAACTTTTCTAAAAGTCAATAAACTAGGTTTACCCAGTTTTCTCCTAGTCTTTTCATTAATTATAATATCAATATCATCATCATCATCATATCGCGCTGGAAGCACGGATATCCCTGACCCTCTCTCGCCACTCCTCCCTATCGTTCATCGCCCTAGGTAGGTCTTCAGGACAACATCCCGTATCCTCACATAGCTGCTGAATGTATGTTCGTGCTGGTCGTCCTGCTTTTGCACGGCCATGTGTGGGGGTCCATAAGAGTACATCTCTTATGAGTTCGTCCCTGCTTCTCCAGCAGTGTCCTGGATGTCTGGCTCGTCTAACTTGAATAGTTTTCGTGATAGGGGGCAGGTGGCCGTACAGTTGGTGTCTTGTGGGGTGTTGCCGCCAGGACTTGTTTAAGATTGCATGTAGCATTCTTGTGTAATTGCCGTCTAGCTTCTTCTCCAGCCGTTTTGTTAGCGTCCATGTAGTGCAGCCATATAGCAGTATCGATGTGACCGCTGCCTGGAAGAAACTGCATTTCATTTTATCGGTTAGGTCTGATTTCCAAATAATTGATAACCTATTGATAGCTGTCCATGCTTTCGCTAACCTCGTTTCGATGTCCTTTTCGGTTGATTCGACGCTACTTCCTAGGTAAGTGAATTTGTCTACTAGTTTAAGAGGGGTTCCTTCTAGAGTGGAGATGTCCCCCGTTTGATTATAGCACATATATTCCGTTTTGTGTGCATTAACATAGAGGCCTATGTTTGCTGCTGCTCGTTCCAAACTAAGCAGTAGTGTTTCAGCTTGGTCAGGTGTATTTGCCAGTATCGCTATGTCATCGGCGTAGTCGGCGACGGTAATTGTTGTTGCGGGGTATCTTCTGCTTCTTTTCTTCGTCAGTTCGAAGCCATTCTCTTTGATTTTGTCAATCGATGTTCTAAGTACGTAGTCTAGACAAATGATAAAGAGGTATGGAGCCAGCGTGTCCCCTTGTAGTACTCCTGCTACAATGTCGAAGTATTCTGTGTCTCCATCTGGTGATCGTACTTTTACTTTAGTGTTTCTATAGAGAATCGTTATTGCTGCTACGGTCTCTTTAGGTATGCCGTACGCTAGTACGATTTGTTCCATCTTTCCTCTGTGAATGGAATCAAAAGCCTTGGTAAAGTCAACAAAAATTAATGTCGCTTGTAGGTTTTTTGCCCGTACACCTTCAAGGATTCTACGGATGGTTAATATTTGTGAGGTCGTGGATCTATTTCTTCGGAAGCCATTTTGGTTTTTTCTAAGTATGTTGTCGATTTTGGGTTCTATTCGGTTTCGTAGTAGGGCATTGTAGATTTTGGCTGCTATGGATGTAAGTGTTATGCCTCGGTAGTTTTTGGCTAATCCGAGGTCCCCCTTTTTAGGGAAGGGGAGTATGCATCCTTTCATCCATCTATCTATCGGATTTTGATTGTATACTGCGTTGCAGTATGTCATCAAATTGTCTGGTCTTCCATACTTCCGGGGGAATTTCGTCCAGCCCTGCAGCTTTCCTATTTTTAATTTTTCTGAGAACCGAGTCTAGTTCTTCTTGTGTGAACGGTCCTAGTTTAATGTCTAATTGTTTCCTAATTATTCTGGCGATTGGTTCATGTGTTATTTTCGGTGGGTTTCCTAGTAAGTTTTCGAAGTGCTGTTTCCACAGTTTTATTCTTTCTTGTTGGTTTGCTGCTTTCAGTTTTGCTTTGGCTGTGTTCTTTCTTCTACTCACTTCATTTATTGTTTGCCAGGCTATCCTAGATTGTCTATCTTCCACCGAGTCTCTAATCTTATCTATCTGATTTTGAATGTATTCTGTCTGTTCCTTTATATATACACCTGCTAATTGATATTGTGCCGTTTTTAGTTTTAAGGCATTTGTGTTTGTTGGGTTTTTTCGATAGTTTTTGGAGGCTGTTTTCACTAGTGCACGTTTTTCTCTCACCGCTAATGTTTCCCAAGGGACTCTATATTTAGTTTTGAGTTTTGTTGGAATGCATTTCGCTGCTGCCTCGAGGTGTGCATTGACGAAATTTTCATATTCGTCGTTTGGTGTACTTTTTTCCGTCTTTTCTTGTAGTGTTTCAAATCTGTTTCTTAATTCTAATACGTATTTATCTCTTATATCTCTGTTGTTCAATAGGGCCCAGTCATAGTGTTTGGTGGTCGCTGTTCGTTTGGTGTTTTTTCATAGGCTTAACCGTATTTTCGCCGTGACTATTCGGTGATCGGTGGACACACCCTCAAAAGAGGAGTATGCCTCGCAATTCATTGCACTATTTTTCCATAATACTTATAATAATATCATTATTTATAATAATATCAGACCCTGTATCCAATTGTACTTTTATTTTGTATTGTTAATTGTGACAAAAACAAATTTTCTCTTCAAAGATATTTCATTTAAAAACTTACTAATTTTTTTCTTTTTACTTGTCAACTTTATTCAATGTATTTACTTTGTTTACTATTTCTAGTCATGTGACCTCAGTAGCACAATCCATTTCAACAGTTGTGTTTGTTGGCTGCAGATCCGTGTTTGACCACACGAGTTGGTATCGGCACATTCTTCTTACATAACAAGATATATGGGCTTTCGAAGTATATATATATTATATACTGTGGTGAAGAAAGGATGACAACACTTATTCATAAAAATATAATCTGTTCTTTCTTGTTTATTAAAAAAGGTACAAAATTGTTGTGTGAGGAGAGACTCAGGAACCACCAAGATATACACCCAGATTGATGTACAGAATCTTTAGGAAACCTTTTTATGGGCCTGGTACAGGGCTTGACTTGAAACATTTAATCATCTCGGCTTCTTCTTTATCAAGGAAGTCAAGTGTTTCTATCATGTGAGCAAATCATTGCTTTCATGTTTTCATATAAAGCATCCTTATAGCAGTTACAGTTTCTTTAGAAAAACCATATGCTAGTAATATCTGCTCCATCTTTTCTCTGTCTATAGAACAATGCTTTGGAGAAGTCTAAAAACAGTAGTGCTGCCTAATGTTCTTTGCCTGTATTCCTTTGATGATTCAATGCATTGTCAGAATCTGTGAGATTGTTGAGCGATTTCTTTGAAAGCCATTCTTATTTTGTCTAAGAATACCATGATTCTAATCCAAACTGTCCATTAAAAATTTTCCCTTTTTTTACCTAGTCTAACATGATTATGCCTTCAAAATATCCCAAAACAAAAGCCATCACTTTGTCAGTAGATGCTGTTTTTTGAACTTCTTTGGTAGTGGAGAACCAGAGTATTTCCTCTGTTAATCTTTGATTCTTTGAAGCGGTGAACCTAGGTTTTATCTTGAGTTACTAATCTGTGGTATAAATTTTTAGTGTTAGCCTAGAAATTAGTCAGAAATGTCCTGGAAATGTCAACCCTTTTCAGCTTATGCTCTGGCATCAGAATTCTTGGGACCCATTTTGCAGACCGCTTACCCATCCCAAAGGTCTTAGTTAAAATAAGTAAAAGTAAGTAAAGTTGACAACTTTAGTCAAGGGTGACCCGAAGGCTCCCTTTTCAATAGCTACTATATTGAGGTGTAGTGGAGGGTGCTACTCCATTCCCTGGATTGCTCCACATTACTCTTGATCCTTATGTTATAATGCTGAGTGTTAAGCAAGGCAGAATCAAGTATGATTTTTTGAGTCTTTGGTATGACTCGACCTGGGGTTGAACCCTGGTCTTCCAGATCATTGGCAAACACTCTACTGATTAGGCCAATGGCTTGGTTTTAGAGTGGACCAAACCAAGATTAATGCCAATGAACTTACCTATCTGCAGGATAGTAAAACAGTAAACTCTTTCAGTTTATCCTGATAAAAGAAGCTACGTGACACTTGACAATATCAACCTGGCCACTGATACTTTGCTATCTCGAGATAGACACCAAACAAAGACTTGGTCAGTTTCTTATCCAATTCTAACAGTCAACTCCTATCCAATGTCTCTCACTTATAACCAGTTACAGTGGGTAGTGGATGCAATCAACTGTCACGTTCATGTGCTGCCACTCTTCTAACTCCTGATTGCTTCCTTGAATATATGGAGTCTAGGCTTCCCAAAAAAACCCCACCCCCTTTGTATGAACCTCCAGACTAAATTACTTTAGAAAATTATATTTCTGTCTCCTGACCTCTGACCTTATTAGCACCAAAGATTTCTGTTTATGACTAACATTAAAAAACGAACCCTTTCATCCACATGAAGAAATCCTTTTCTTTCTATTTTATCATCTGTTAATCTTCCTCAATTGTTTTCCTATCCTTTTGACACTACTATAAAAACATATACATTATCTATGCCCACACATACACATATTCACCACCACATGAATAAAAAATTATATATATATATATATATATAAAATTTTTTATTCATATATATATATCAGCATGCATACTCACATCGACATGACGCACCTACATGCATATGCTTTATTGCACCTAGATATGTTCCGCCAGGGGCAGAAGCTCTTATAGTTTCACAAAATGTGAGCTCAGGGTTTGTTTAACAACTGACTGATGGGGAAATATACAATTACTTCAGCCAGAAGTAGCAGAACTTTTTCATGTTTAAAAGACACATTGACATTTATTGTCTATGAATTAGACAGAATTCTATAGGTTTTTAGTATATTAGTAAGTTTAGATTTAGGAGATACATTGTTATTAATAAATTTGTGGGAGCAAAGAGGATGGCTTACTCCAGACCAAGCAGGTACAAGTTACTGCGGTGATAGCTGAAAACTTTGGTGGGCAGGGTTACAAGTGTGCAAGTTCAACAGCCAGCATTTCATGAAATGGATATCTTGCCTTGGCCGGTAAGTTGACATAAGTCACTTACTATGTAAGCAGCTGTAATGTTTGCTTAGCCACTTATCTTGAAAATGTGCTTGTGGTGATTAGCGTGTTTAAAATTGGTAAAAAAAGATACAAGTTATTTCAACACATACAATGGACAGCTGATTCAATCCAAAGCTGATTCCTCTATTTGATGATACTGGATCAGTGGTTAAGAACTTGTCTGCAGAGTGTGCAGCATAAAGTGACCATAGCATGTTATTCCCTTGAAACAGACTGGGGGTATGTTTACTGTCTACCAGCAAATTAGAGATAAGAAAAAGGCTGATGCAGACTAAATAAAAACTGCTTTACGGATAGCTTTCATGGTGAATGCATCATAAAGAATCTCTTAATGTATCTGGCAGTGCTATGGAAGCTTGCAGTTTTGTTTGGAGGAGTGAGGTACCATACTCACAGGTGCACATTTGTGGTGGAACTGTAAGATCCTTATCAAGTTTCTCCTTTGCACATCATCAAGAATGAACACGTTTTCCATTCACCAGATACTATCCTGATGGATGACACAGTGGATTTATGCTATACTTACAATGGACCAAATGACTTGGCACATGACTGCCTCAGCTGTCAAACAGAAGGTAGGGCATGCAAGCAAGGACTGCGATAGGAGATACATTGTTATTAGTGTCACCTGTTATGGGCCTGTCTAGGTGACAAGATAGGGGAATAGATAATGGTGCTTGTCTCTTTCTTAGACAAGATAAGAACTTTGTACTATCCATAATTGCTGAGTACAGGGCTCATTGACTTAAGTTACACTCAATCAATAGCCAGCAAAGACTTGTGCTAGTCATGGACAAAGTGGTCTGTGTGTGTGATGGCCACACTTATGGGGTCAGTCATCAGTGTTATCCTGAATGGTGGCAGTCCTGTCAAGGTCAATGTCCTAGTGACTCATGAGAGCCTACTTGGGTATGACCTACTGATTGACATGAACACTATAAAGGGATAGGTGTGGTACAAATTACTCCATCAGGTGCTCTAGGGTTTTGTCGCAGTAAACCAACCCTATGTGTGGCAATTACCATCGACAAACAGAACTTCAGCACCAAATTTGATCATGGAGCAAAGGTTTGGACTGCAACATTGAAGTGGACAGGTGGTCAAGTATCAATTGTGCTGCAAAACATGATAGCAGAGTATCCAGTGTTCAGATTGATGTGATAGATGTATAAGCGTGAGCTGCAAGTCTAGTTGGATAACAACTGCCAGACAAGAAGGTCTAATTCTGCTGATGGCTATGGTCCAGGAGCACAAAAAATGGTTCGCTCTGTCATGGACTACAGTGAGCTGTACAGATATGTCAACACATTAACAGTGAGCACTTATGTCTTTTCAGAAAAAAGTAAGAGAATGGCTGCAATGGGGGAGAGACAATGTATCCCTGCATGTGCAATCCACCAGTCATTGTGGCTATACCAGACTGTGCTTCTGAGGGGGCATTGGTACTGCCTTACAAAGGTAGATTTTGGGCTGAATGTAGTGCCCCTTATAATGCTGTTGATTATTAATGTGGTATTGTCTCAAGATGAATCAATCAAAAATACCATCAACTAAAGCCTAGTTTCGACAAGAACATTTGACCAATTTCATGCTCTCTCGCAAGGATCCTGTGAAACTGAAGGATGGGACAAAAGTATTGCACCTCTGGGGAAAGCATGGCATTTTTCAGTAGAAACAAAGGAACTAGGTCCCAACAATTCCAGCTACTATTACTCTTAATCAAAGAATGTTTTTGTTATATGGGAAGTAAACCAGGCCCTTCTGACTTAGACCAGCATCTGTGTTACTGAAGTGACCTGACAGAACAGAGGCTGGAATGACAAGAGCTACAAAGCCCTTCTAAAATGCCTGCTCCCTGAAATAGTGACCAGTGCATCATAAGAACTCTGCAAGAAAGAATTAGTGTGTACATAGTCAGGAAATAAAGGCGAGGGTTGAACTAAGTTCCCTGGCTACCAGAGTTGTGTAAGAAGTTGACAGGGACATCATCAAAGATGCATGTTGGCTGTGTCCAAATCTTGTTGAGCTGGATGTTGTGCTAAAAGGCATCAATCTAGTACTTTAGTGGAAAGCAACAGAACTGCACCTGCTAACTGATTCAGCACCAATGGATCTCTGACACTCTGACTGGAAAGGCAAGAGTATGCATCAATTAGACATCAACTTGCTCTCTTAAGAGAATTGCCCAAGAATATGGCCTAAACATCAATGTGGCATTGATCAAATCCAATGCTAATCCAGGCTAATTATCTTACCATAGTGCCTCAGTCGTGGTTTGATGCAATAAGGAAGGAAGCAGAGCCTACACAGTCAGCTTACACTGCAGCTGTCGACAAACTGGATTTTACCGACACAATAAGTATCCATTGGCAAAGTGGGCATCCTGGCGTAAAATGCACCTGATACTTAGTGAAGTTGGTCAATTCTGCAATGTCCTAGGTTGCTGTTACGGAAGTGGTAGTCAGTCCATAGTTCCTGCTCCTGTGCTGTGGAAGATTGAGTGGCTAGATGTAAGAGACACCTGGTGCTGAGTAGGGATGAACATGACCCACCTTGGCTATAGATACTACTTGACACTGGTTGATTGTGACCCTACTTGGTTCTTTATCTGGCACCAACTGTTTCATCCAGACTCTGCCAATGTCATCTGGCAACAGGAGTTGTATATTATGAACAAAGTCCAATGACTGAGCTGCTCACTCATAATTCCATAGGAACACATTCAGAAAATTTGCAAAAGGCTGGGGCACCTGCCTGCACTTTCAATGTGCTTACTTTCCATCAGAGAATGGCACTGGGAGAAAGATACCATCATACCCTCAAGTGCATTGCTTTCAGAAAGCCTACAAGCCTCTTCTGTTCTACTGTGGAGAAGCACAAGACAGAAGTGACTGACCCCAAGATCAAGGAGGAGCATAGAGACAAAGATCCTGGCTTACCCTTGAAGAAACTGGTTTGAGTTGCCACAGCGATTGATAAAAATTCTTCTTGGGGGTTTATAGGTGGGCCTATCCAATGGCTTGTATTTCATGAAACGTACATCTTGCATATGTAAATATGCTGAAATGTGCTGCTATCTATTGTTTGCTTGGCTGGTTCTCTAAAGACTTCACTAGTAATAAGTAATGTATTTAAACTTGACAAAAACAGATACAAAATTAGTCCAAATTAAGTTATTATATACTCTTTAAAAGAAATGAAAACCTTTAACAATTTTTGAGATCGCTTTTTTGTTGGAAACTTTTGGGATATCAGGTTTTAAAGGTGAATTGCCTGATTTCAATTGATCTTAGTTTTGCTTGATTAAATCAACAGTAAAAGGTAAAAAAAAGATGTTATTTTTGGTTTGGCAAAGAAACCTCCATGCATACACTTTTACATTAATCTACTTGGGAGGATTCTTTTCTTGCATTTAGTCTCTCTAAACAATTCAGATTAACTGCTTACTTGCAAATAGTTATCATTTAATAGATTTGTATAAAATAATGTTCTCTATTTCTATATATAGTCCTTCTTAACAATTCTGCATCTAACTGTACTTTGTGACCACATAGAAAGAACTATAACACCCTGAGGTTTATATGATTGACAAAACAAAGATTACTGAATAATATCTACTCTATTCTTAGTCATCTATTGTTTCCACCCTCTTTATATATAAGATGAACAAAAGCAATAAGATAACTAATTATATTTCTTTATAATTATTCACTTTATAAAATTATTCTAGTTTTAATTTTACTTCATCGTTAAGAGAAAAGATTTTTTGGAAATTTTTTAACTAATATTTCACAAAAGATGTGAGAAAAAAATGAACTAAAATATTAGTAATGCTAAAATATTTTTTAAATGTCCTTGGTGTATTCTTAGCTTCTCATGACTTTCTCTGGCATTTTCTTATGTGTAATTCTACATCGATTAAAGTCCATTCTTGTTTAGAGTTATTGAAATCCATGAAAATTCTTCTATAGCAAAATTCAAGTTGTGTCTGGAACGTATCCAACCATTTTAATATTTAAAAAAATAATTGCCTTATTTGGGCTTTGTTGCTTTAGTCGACTACAAAGTACTTTCCTTATGTCCTTACATATTTATCCTTGCATCCCTTATACTTTTTACAAGAGTCTGCATTCTCCTTTTGGAATCACCTTAATCTTATTCACTCTTGTTTGGTTTATTTAACAGCATATCAACTTCTTATGGATTATTCCATGCTAAAATTTGATTAATTTATAAATGTTTGATTCTTATCATTTCTATATTTTCAGTGTTTCATTGCATTTTTTGTTTATAATTATTTGTTTACACACAGGTAACACTTGAATGCAAATCTAATTCAAATAATTTGCATATAATTACATGGTTTTAAGCATTCCTATCCAATACTTATAATTTTCAAACAGGTTTATTTTACCCTTAAATGGAACTTTAGCAGGTTTTCCCATTCCAGGTCAGAATGGAGGTGGTTGTAAGTACATTGTGAGCCACTCCAGAACTGGAGTCTCACCACTTTTTTTTCCAGGGGTTTTACCCTTATTCAGAGAATGTAGTCTGCATATTTTAACCCTTGCTATCATCATGGTGTTTGGTATGATTGTTTTAGTCTATGTAATATTTCACTTGATAGCAATTTGGGCACCTCATTGTGCTATAATGGTTAGCAAACTCATATTAAAGGTCTTTTACTACAAAATAGTCTCTCTGAGTTCTATACTTATGGCCTTATAATATATCTAAGTGATGCTTTTTAGATATAAGGTGTGACTTTCTTTTAAGTTTTCATACTTCAGAGATTAATTTTTATTTACCATTTTGCTAATATTTTTTTCTATTTTATACTAGGACATTGCAGTTTTAGTGGCCCACAATTTGATAATGTTAATATTTCTATTGTTTTCACACATTTTTATCAGAATATATCAGTGTTGACGGAAACATGTCACATTGTTATTAATGTTTGTGCATGATCCACTCATGAGTTTGTGCTTTTTGGTTATCTAACTTCATAAATAGTTTCATGGTTTTCAGTTGTTATTTTTGATTTTATATTCACAAAATAAAAGTATTTTGCTTTTTAATGATCCTCTTTCAGCTCTCAGTTCAAGATACACCTACTAATAATTAATCTTTTCAGTTTTTCCTGCGTGTTTCTTACTAAATTTCTGTCGCTTTTAATATTTTCTTGTTTTATTCTTCAACACTGTTGGCTTTCAAGTTGACCCAGCAACATCATTTTCATTCTAGTTACTTTTTCATCTTTTAGGAACGTCCTGAACGACCACTATATGATCCCCGTAAAGCTCTGGAAAGAAGACAACAGTCAGAATCTGCAAGGTTGCAGCACCATGACAAAAATGGCACTGGTGCAGGTGGCGACAAGCTTAATTATAATGAGGGAAAGCCAGGCTGTCAACTGGAAAAGATGACCCTAGATCGACGTGAAAGAAATGGAGCCCATGAGAAAGGCAAAGGTGGCAATGAGAAAGGAAGGTCTGATAATAGTAAATCTGGCAGTGTTGAAAAATGTCCCTTCATTGCTAAAGGAAACAGTGAGAAGTCGGGCAGTAGAAAAAGCAGTGGTGGTGGCCTTGATGGCTGTACTGGATCTTCTATGAATAACTCTTCCTATATGGAAGTATCTAACAGCACTGTTGATGACAGCAAGGGTACCGAAGTTGATTGAGTCAGGCAGCTTCAACAAGGTTCCTTTAACTTCTCAAATCAGGACATTGGTCCATGGTTTGCTGGTGTTTCTATTGGCTAAAATTGCAGAGGATGAATATTCCCTACACTGGCAGTTAAAGCAGGTTTCTCCACCTTTTTGGTTAGAGAGAATGAAACTTGAGAGGAATAGTGACTGGTCTGTAAGCTTGAGCCGCCTTGTGCCTTGATTGGCAGATGACAGAAAGTGAGTATTGCTCATGGATACTGTCAGTAAATTTGAATTAGGTTGAAACTTTTCTTTTTCGTTAGTGAAAAGTGTATAAGAGTATCTTTTTTCTTTTTTTTCATAGTTAATCACATCATTATCTCTCATGAGAAATAAATTTATTTTCTTTAAATTCACCTTCACCAATTCCAAGTTTAACTGCAAAATTAAACGGCTGTATACTTTCTATTAACTTGGAAAGTTGAAATGAGGATAAAAACAATTAATTGGGGAAATTACCATATATTGTGGAGGTCTAAAAAAATCCATTTGAAAGTGACCCTATTTTTGTCACATTATTATAATCACATTTTCAACTTTTCAGCACTGTGCCAATCATTACAGACAAAACTTCAAAATTATATCTCAAAAAGCTTTGTAGACTGCAATATGATCAACCAGTTCTTTTCTGTTTTAATTTTATTTACAGTTTCATCTAAAAACTTTTCAAACTGCCATCTTTTATTTCCTGAATTTCTGGTGATATGCTTGTAAAATACAAATTAAAAAAAAAAGCATTCTTAATTCACTGTTTCTTTTCTTTTATATTGGAAATAAACATGAAAAACTTAAACTATTTGAATTTCACTCATATGAAAGCAGTGATATTGTTATAAAAATTCTTCCTCTACTTACAGCAAGCCTATAATGTCTAACTCTTTTAGCCAAAATAATCTGAACAGAAACACTAAGCTTTCTATTTGCTCATGTGGATTTATTATACACTATCCAACTAATTTCATCCCTCACTATTTTGACATATTGTTCAAATAAAATAAAAATTCTTAACTACATAGAAGTAAAGTAAACTCAAGCAGGTTGACTTGCCCAGTCGGCAGTAGAATACACCATCTGTGCCTCTGCAAAGGGGTAAACTTTGAATGTCTTGGATTTGACACTAAATAATGCTGGAACTTTGGAGAATGCAGAGCGCCCCTTGATTGCCATGACTCCCAGGTCCACTCTGGCCTGGAGAGTTTGATACTGATAGGGCCTGATCTATGGGTCAAATAGAACTAAAATGTGTACTTATTCTAAACTGAATTATTTGAAATAGAACTGTTTTGATATTAAACTGTATGTGGACAAAAACTATTCTTATACTAAACTGAATTGTCTGAGAATTGAATTACCATGACCAGAAAATCCGGGAAACTCTTGCACACGACATACGTAAACATTGGACAGCTGTTTCGACCTTATCAGTTACGTATACTGTGATCTCCTCCACTGGAGATTGAACCAGCAACCACAGAATGCAGAGCCAAAACTCTACATCGCACACAAGCAATGCCAAATCAACTAGTCATAGTAATTGCATTGCCAATTAACCTGGATGTGTCTTGTAAGTTACATCCATACTCTTTACAGACAACACAGTCACCTCCACGGCCATGTCTTCTCTGGAGGATTGGAAATATGCATCATATATAATTATTATAACCTCAAGGGCAAGGAAATAGATATACATTTTGAATTCACAACATAATTCCTCTACTTAAAAAACAAAAATTCATTCTATACTTCAGCTGCAAATGAAGATAATAATTTTTTTGATTATTTTATTCTCACCTAATTGTATTGTACATTCAGTTGAAAATCTTTTGTCTTCCAAAAGTAATGCTTCCTGTTTATTTCTGCAGAAATAATAACAGAGTTCAATAACTCTATTGGATAGAGCAAGTTTTCGGTTTCAAGATACTATTTTTCCAAATTCACTACAACTGGCTATGCATTTTTGCCTTTGATAAATAAGTGCCTACATGGCATGCTTGTGAGGTAGAGAAAAAAAAATCACTGCAGATCATCTGCACTAGTGATGATGTTATTTTCTGAAAAATGTCATCTGTATAATTTTTTTCCTTTTTTTTTTTGTCAGTTAAAAAAAAAGAAAAAGCTATTCTACTAATATGAACTTTAAGGTTGTCTGGATTTTCAGTGTTGTACACTAAGTAACTTTGAAAGATGGGTTTCAGTAAAGTTGACTTTTTGCTGTAACAGGATACGACAATATAACTGCAAATTACAAACATTTTGCTAGGCAAACAAAATTCACCTTGTAAGTTTTAAAGGTTGAATATTCTTTTTTTTAACTTGTTTGTTATGGAAACAAATTGTTGAAACTTTTTCATCAGGCCAAGAATATTTTTAACATGATAGAATATTTAAAAAAAAAAAAAAAAAAAAAAAAAAAAAAGAAAGAAAGAAAATGTTGAAAGATTTGACATTAAACATCTATACATAGAATTAACTTGCTACCAAAGATTTGCAAGATTTTCAAGTCCTGAGTCAATAAAGATTTCAACATTATATCCAGAATTGGCAGGAATGGATCTTTTCTTGCAAGTAAACTTCTAATCAAATGGTTTACATGGGTTAGGTATTTTATTGTAATTAGATACATTATTTCACACTGGAAGTTGTCTGAAATTATACCAAGAAAATAATCCAACACGAAAATGTGGTCAGGTTTTGGTGATAACCTCTGCCTGCCACAATTTTCCAGTAAAGTACAACTGGTTTGAAATCAAAGTCTTCCCTCTCTTAGACAGGTTGTTTAACCAAAACTGAAGAAATCAGTTTGTTCTTCTATTTACTAATAGCTGGAGAGAAAGAATAGATGGATTCATGTTTTTCCCTAGGGCATTATTGCAAAAGGAAACATAAATGGCCTTATGCAGGATTTGAACCCTCATTGCAAATTCCATTTTTTAACCATTACCTGTTTCTCTAAGCATGCCTCACATATAGTGTATCTTTGTTGATAAGCTATCATTTTTTAAAGCTTGGCTCATTCCCCAAAAATTATCTCATTCCCCAATGATACCCACATCTGAAAAATAAATTCTAAAAAAGTTTGTCACTAGGTTGACCTTAACATGCTTTTGACTTGGACTAACATCTATTATTTTACATTGACTCTAATTAAACTATCACATTAGTTTAATAATGATTTTTAGTTACAAAGATTGTCCACCAAACATTTTTTAAGTCATTTACTTGACTATATTGGTTAACCCAGATTCATATTGTGCATACATGAAACACAACTTTGTTTCAACTGAAAAAAATCTTAAAGTATAATATCCAAATA
Source organism: Sepioteuthis lessoniana (assembly GCA_963585895.1). NCBI lineage: Eukaryota > Metazoa > Mollusca > Cephalopoda > Myopsida > Loliginidae > Sepioteuthis > Sepioteuthis lessoniana. The sequence goes on along the minus strand of OY757924.1, from coordinate 89,921,310 downwards.
ATTGTGTAAATTTTATTTAAAAATTGTTTTTTTTATATATGATTACATTATCATTAAAACCAAAAAAAAATTAATACTGAAATGTAAAATAAGACCAAGCAATGGTGGGGGTTAGGGGAATGCAGTAATGTCTACTAAAAAATAATTGACTACAAGAATTATTTGGAAAGACAAAGAGCCAACTTTAATCACGGGAGTTGCTCTCTTTCACTTGATCCAAAATGTTGAGACATCTTGATTTTTGCAAAATTTCTCTCTTTATTTTTTAAAGTAATGCAATAAATTAGCCACAAAGGTAGACTGAAGACCACAAACATTAATCTTTAAACGTTGCTGACTATTTTAATTTGTTAAATAATTGGTGATTTATCGGGACTAATATCCTCATCACAGTTTGGCTGATGTGATTTGAAGCTGAAGTTTACGTTTAGTTTTACAGGGATATTCAACCAGAAGAAGATTCTATTTCAATTGTAAAGGGAAATTGCATTAATATGTTAGAAATTTTACTTTTACCAAGAACGGAACCCAGCATATTCATAGACTGAATTATCGATTTTTAAATTGCATGCTATTTTAAACCCTTCCCCATTGTATTCTGTAATTTCCATTGAACAATATATATTTACCCAACTCCTCTGCCACAGATAAGATTTAACACATGATCAATTTTTAAGCAGAGTAAAGCTGGTTTGAATTCAGAGTTTTCCTTCTCCTAGACTGGATTCTGAAGACTTGATTTGGCAACCAATGTGCCTACTATTTGCACATAGATGTAGAGGATAACACAAAATGAAATGCAAACAGCCTTGTTCAGGTTATGAACTCTAGTCACAACTTCCATTTCCTGCGATGATAGCTGTTACACTAAGTGTACATACAATTCTAAACCTAAACATTGATCTTACCGACAAGGATATTTTCTTTCATTTTTAATTTTGAATTGATTTTATCGTATATCATTCAGATTGCTAATCTCTCAATGAGGAACAGTGTGATTCTGAAATAATCAAGTATAAGTGACTTGATTTCGCATCCTCTTTTTTTTTATATTGAGGAGACTTTGTTAAACACACCAGTTGCTCTACCAATTGAGCTATTAAGAAGCATTGATTTACAGAAGCGCCAGATCAAACCTCTTAACTCATCACTGATTCTGCTCTATCTTCTTTTTTTTTATGTATTTACCCAACCCCTCCACTGCATTCAGGATGTGACACAATATCAGTTTTTAAGCAGAGTGCAACTGGTTGAAATTCAGAGTTTTCCTTCTCCTAGACTGGTTGCCACACAAACGTTAAAGAGCCCAGTCAGCCTCTACTATCCCCCCTCTCCATTATCAGTGAGAGAAAAACTGGATTCCAAAAGCAAAACCTTAGCAAAATATAAAAGAATAGCTTTTTATCTTCAGAGTAATAAAGAATTTTATTCTGTAATTCAGCCCAGTTAGCTGGAGCTGTAGAATATACCGACTGCATATCTGCAGAGGGTTAACCCCCCCCCAGTAAGTGTCCTGGATATGATATTAAACCATTTGATGCTGAGGCTCCAATCTTGCAGTACCTCCAAATTGCCATGGCTCCCAGGTTCACTATGACCTGGAGTGGTAGCAGTTGATAGGGTCTTATCTATGGCTTAAATAGAACTGTTTGACATTTAAACTGAATGCAAACAAATGATTTATGCTAATTTGAATTGTTTGAAAAAAAGAACTGTTTGATCAAATGATTGATGTTAGTGATACTTAGCAATACTTGGAACCATTTAACTTTGTTGACTTATTTTTACAAATCATATAAATCTTATATATGGTTGGTATGCCATCAAACCAAACCAAACCAAACTCAATCTTCTGTCATTGTTCCAGATGTAAAAAGGTTCATACATGAAAAATCCTGTGACAGTAAAATGGATACAAATTTGGCTTTCAAATTTTTTTCAGCTTTTAAATCAAAGGGCAAAAAAGCCCTAAGTGTCTGTTTATCCACTATTTATTGATTAATGTTATAATTTTTTAAACTTAGGTACCGGATAAACGTCATTAGTAGCAACTGCATAGGAAATGAGTAAATAATTAGATATTACTACATGACAGGATTCAGTCTGTGCAAAAGTTCAGGCAAGTCTTTTAAACTTTTCAGCCTGTGTTAGTATTTTTTTCTAAAATCAATCAGCTGTAAAACAGCGATTGAATACTAGACTCACAGTATAAATATGCCACATTTATGTCAAAATTTTGGAATGTCCAAAAAAGAATAAAAAATGTTTTTAAAAAATGTTTTTAAAAAATGTAAAGGAAGACGAGTTGGAATTTGGAGAACGACAGTTTTATCACAGAAAAAATTATGAAAGCCTTGCATGCAGATCTTCACAGAGTTACATTTTGTCTGGTGCAAGGCCAAAGTATTAAGAGTGCTGAGGACGAAATTTACAAGCTGTAGATGCCATCTCATTTATTAAGATATGCTTTTTTTGTAGTCTGGCTCAAGGCCAAAATATTAAGGCATCCAGTGAAATATTGTATGTAGTTATTTACAAAGCTTAGTCTGCTACAAGACTTCAGGAGGAAGGCACCCAATGAGACTCAGATTATAGAACTTGCATTGACAACAATTCATTGCCATTAAAAATCTATCCCCTATGTTATTTAATAATAATAACACCAGGTACAAATTAATAAGTTACTTCCATAATTCCATGATTACAATCAACTACATATTTCATTATTGTCATGGAAATGGCAGTCATCTAGGTTAACAGTTGAAGTTAATTACTAAACTTTTCTTTGTTTGGCACAAGGCCATGAGTTAGAAGCACTCAGTGAGAAATGAACTCACTACCAATCATCTGCTTGGCTAGCTCAACAAACATTACACTATGCAAGGCACTTACAGTCAACTGTTGAAGTAGGGGGGGTTGAATAAACCAGAATGTATTTAACCAACCCCTTTTACCATAAGCAGGATGCAACTCGATGTTCTTTGGCAGAGTATAACTGGTTTGAATTTGTTTTCCTTCTCCTAGACTAATTGCCACTCCAGGTATACAGAGCCCACTCTACCTTACTTTTTACCCATAGCTGGAAAAGAATAGTCAGATTCAAACCTTCCCCAAAGAGTATGAGCACTATGGGAAATGCAAACAGCTTTATTTGGAATTTGAACTCGGATGACCAAGTCTGTTCCCTTTAACAATACTATGAGTGCCTTAAATAAACCAGTAAGTAATCATCAAGATCAAAAAGGAAAGAAATAGAATAAGTTTCAACAATGGACCCTTTTTTATACCACCTCAAAATCAGAAGAGCAGAAACAACTAAGTCAGTTTTCAAATAAAAGAATTTACTATCCACAATATTTTCGAATATAAGTCCAGTCATAAAAATGTACTTCCTTCCTTCTGAGAATCTCAAGGGATGTAATGATTAGCAAGCTTTAATTTGACCCTTGTTTATGAGCTTGATGCTAACTGGGTAAGGTGGAATTTACCTACTTGTGGGCCTCATAGCCCATCAGTTGAAGACAACTATGGGTCATTACTTATTGTACAGAGGCCCAATGAAATGTCCATTGTACACTTGAAGCATACTGCACAATAATTTAGTTTCTGTGTACCCCGGACACCTATGAGCCTTCAATGCCTGTCAATAAACCCAATCCTGTCTTTGGCCTAAAAACAAAGATAAGCTTACCTTCCTTCATTTTTCTTTTTTGATATTCACTGGTTTATTCATTCCCAGAATTGTTGTCAATGAATGTTCTATAATGTACTGATAAGGACAGTTGGCTATGAACTAGCTGAATCCCTTCAAAATTACTTGCAAATAGTCTGTGAGATAAGTTTGCTCTCTAGCAGATGCTTTTTTGGATAGTTATAAGATGAGCTTATGGCACAAGCATTGCATATCTAATTTTTTTCCCCCAAATTGGTCATTTATATATCAGTAAGAGCTGGCTTACAGTCAGAAAATAAAAAAAAAACATTGATTTTTTTTTTCATTCTACCTACTTAACTTCTTATAAAAAATTTTTTTCAATGGTGTTGCAAGTAAAAAAAAAATTCTCCAATTATTTGATCATTTCTGTTACCAACAGTTTTATTTTTAAGCTTTGAATGACTTCACCCAGCATATAATTTGTCATAACTGACAAGGAATAGAGTGGGTAAATTTTAGTCACTACCTTTCCAGGTAATTACAGAAAGGACAGCCAGTAGCCAAATGTTGTTTAGATGACAAGCAATGTGACACCATTTTAAAGAGGCGCTGATACTAAAGAGAATTCAATGGTTTAAATTGAACCTATCTCATTCCATTCATGAGCAACAGGGCTTATTGAGACTTAGTAAGTAAAAGTGAAGTTGGCGACCTTAGTCGAGGGTGACCCAAATGCTCCCTTTTCAATAGCTACTACAGCGAGATGTAGGGGAGGGCACTACTCCTTCCCTGGATTGCTCCACTTTACCCTTGATTCTCACCCAACTTATAATACTGAGTATTAAGCAAAGCGGCATCAAGTACCATTTTTTGAGTCTTTTGTATGACCCGACCTGGGATTGAACCCTGGTCTACCGGACCATTGGTGAACACTCTACTCATTAGGCCAATAGCTAGTTGACTGAAATTCACCATTTTTTTTTTTTTTTTTTTTTTGTCAACAATTCTTGCATTCTTCATAGAACTGAAGTTGTGCTTAAAGTTTAAGGAAAAAGTTAAACATTTATCAAGATCACCTCAACATTGGTGAAGAAGATAGAAAAAATATTTTAAATATATAAAAACCTTGTAAAATTGATATAAAATGAGCTTAATTATATAAAAGATCAGAAACAACAAGAGAATCAAAATTTTCATGCAAATTTCAATTTGATTGCTTATGAATTAGCATAAATACTATGGTAGACAGTTGGTGATAAATTGTGGAATAAAAATATAAAGAAAGTGTTTGTTAAATTTGTGTCGTAAATTCATTATTGGTAAATTTGTGTGGTAAATTTATTGCCAGTAAATTCAATGTATGGTAAATTTATCACAGGTAAATGATTCAAGGCTATAGAATTTAATCATTACTTTTAAGAATTCAATAAAAATAACTAAATAATTAGGTTTAGGGAAGGCCTATATTATAAGGTAATATCTGACAAATTTACCATGCAAGGAATTTACCTAGAATCAAAAGAAATAAAGGAAAAATGAAAGGTATTGTCGGAACAGATAAGGAGTTGGTGCAAAGATGTGGTAGGGGATTATTGAGAAGAAGAAGGGTGAAAAAAGTAGGGGTTGTGGATGAGAGATGGGAAGGTTTGTTTACAGAATAAAAACATAAAAGTAGGAAAAAGAAAAAAAATATTTGCTCAAAAATACCTTGAAGTGCATGAGAGAAATATTCTTTAAACATTGAAATATACTAACAAGAAAATTAAAAGCAATAACCTCTTAGGGTAGAGTAATATTCAACTTGATTTTTCTACTGTAATCAACTAAGTAATGTTAAATTATAAGAAAAACAGTCTCAGAAATAACTATATACTGTAAACATTATTTTCATATATGGCATATTAAACAAACATCTGTAGATATATAATTTATCTTATAGTGATATACATCAGGTGATATTTCATCAGCTCTGAAAAATGTAGCTACCAGATACATACTACTAACTAATTCAATATATAACTAAAATTCTTATGAAAAAGCTACGATTATAAACAATGTTTTCTATTTGTCAACTCCTTAGACAAAATCCTTATTATTTATTGAATGACTCTTGTACTACAAAAATTCTCAATATGTTTGTATATGCATAAAAATGGCACATCATAATGTGATTCTTCTTTGAGCAATATACTTAAAATACTCTAACTTAGAGAATAAACTAATCTGCCATCCAATTTGCAATTGATTAATTATTTTGTGGGGTCTGCATTTCAGCTAAATCTCTTTTTTTATTCTCTAAATTATCAATGGAAATAACAATAAAATGTTAATTACAATCCTTAACTACTTCCTAAATAGAAGCACCAATATAATCATGGACAAGTATAACAGCAGAAAACACAACAGGTTTATTGGTTATGTAGACTATTTTTAAATGATTGATAGTACAATATATTTAGTTGATGAGTCAACTATTATGAAAATTGGTCTATTTCTCACAACTGCTTTTCAACTGAAATATAATTTTTTATATGTTGAGATCAAAGTTAATCGTTTTATTTTATAGCTATATTACTAATTCAATAACAATACAATAACTATATGTATATAGTCATTATGTGTCATTGACTGCGTCTACATTCACTATTTATATATATGTGTGTATATGTATATATATATATATATCACTACATGAGATCATAATGAGTAATACTGTATTGTATAATATTATCTAAATTTATTAAGTGCTTGAGTATGATCGTGAGTCTTGACTTTTCATTTATTTGCTTAAATCACCTTCATTTCTTCATATCACTTAAAAATTTCCAATTCTTTTATATTATGATTGTTTAAACTGTATGTAATTGAAATATATTGGGAGAACCAACCAATTTATTTCTGTATTTTAAAATGTATCCAAATTTACATATAAGAATTGGGGAATGAAAGAATAAAAGATGCAGACATAAAAACAAATCAGTGAAATATTCACTAAACTAAAATTAATTTGATTAAAAAAAATTTTTAAAAAGTATTCTTATATTTCTTCACTGTCTATTAATCCACTTTGTTATTATTAATTAAATCTAATTACTTGAAATTAATTAAACCCTAATTAATTACCAACTTGAATTATTGAAACTTCTAAGGATAAATCAAAAGCAAAATTGTTGCATTTCATTTGATATCTTCTATTTAAAATCATCATGCACAGCTATTTGATGAAAAGTAGTAAAAAATATATAAAGATATTTTGGAAAAAATGTCTGAACAGTGTTGAAAAAATGTACATAAATTTTAGGGTAAATCCCTTCAGTTGAATTTCTTTAAAAATAAAAGAAAAAATCATTTAAAAAAAAGACACAAAAGTAATTGTACTGACTAGCCTTCAGAATCTGACCCAAATCTTACTCCCCAAATGTCTATCATTCTCAATGTTTGCTGAAACTTAGATCTTTACAAATAAGAGGTCCATAAGTCCTCCAGGGTTATAAGCATTGAAGTTATACTCCTAAAGATATCTGTTATGGGCAAAAGATTATGGACATTTTGTTTGGCAAATTGATCACTGGCAGGTAGAACAGCATGATATTGCAGAAGAAATTAAAACACTGTTTTAAAAAGATCCTCATGATCTGTGAAATAATCTTCCATTAGCGAACAATAGTGGCTGTCAACAGAGAGACAGGGTCATACAAAGTCTTCCAGGCAACCTCAAAGCCAGTGCAAAAGGAGTTACCTCCACTTGCCATATGCTTACCTATAATTGCTGTGGAAAAACCTCCCCCTCTCTCTCTCTCTCTCTCTATATATATATATATATATATATATATATATATATATATATATATACCTTACAAAATATCAAAGTACTTGCAATAATATAGAAAAACAATCCTAAATCTTCATTCACAAAACCAGGTCAGGATTATATACATAATCTCTGATGATTAGACTTTTTCTTTTCTAATATTGCATATGTTGTTTTCCATTTTCTTTTTAATTCAGTTTTTGTCGTTTTTAGAGAATTTGTTTTCTTTCAAATGTTTGGTAATCTGTATAAAAAGAAAATAAAACCTTTTTCTTGCAAAGTCAGTTGATTTTAAGCAATTTGGAAGAAATTGTCATAAAAATGTTTCGTGAATCTCCTGAGTATTGTAATACATAATTTGATAAGCAGGAGTAAGATTCTTATCAATCCATGTAATACACTTGGGTCTTCATCCAATTTTTCAAATTTGGGGAAAGTAAAATGATTATATAATAATTCACCTCCTTACTTTATTACCCACCATGATGTCAAGATGCCAATAGAACTATACCAAGATGAATGGCAATAAAACTAGATGAATGATTCTGCCAGTATAAGTATTTTTCTAAAATCAGCAGTAGTTTTGAAAAACACTTGCTGTACCTTAAAATTTCTTGGAACTTTCAAGCCATTTTGTTTTATTTCATATCTAAAGAATTGTCTGCCTTTTGATGAGTTTTATAACAGATTGCAGTGACTTGAAAATTCATCGTTCAGAATATATAGCCTGTAACCTTAGGAGAAATGAACATTTTCGTATGAGAGGTCAAGTTTGAAAAATCCATTATTTTCATGTGCTGTAAAAAATTTGGTGATGCATGTTGAGAAAAATTAATGAATTATCCATCTTAATTATGGACAGAGTTTTGTTCTAATTGTTTTTTACTGGCAAAATGATTCTATTGCAATGATTTCCTGAGGTGTGTGTGTGTGTGTGTGTGTGTGTGTGTGTGTGTGTGTGTGTGTGTGTGTGTGTGTGTGTGTGTGTGTGTGTGTTTCACTGTTTACAGTGAACTGAGATCTTCATTGTGCTGAATGTTGAGCCAAAGATATCCACGTGCATTGTTTCCAGAATCTTTGGTTACGATATTGTAACGGACAATATTCGCTTCAGATTGATATTGGCTCCACTTCGAAGCAGCCATCGGAACTGTGACTAAGCCCAGAAATTCATCCCGGATAATATTCTGGTCCCATACCTATAAAATGTAAGAAAAAACATCAGAGAGAGAGAAAGGTAGATATTAGTTTTAAAATTCCTCCTCATTTACTTTAATATCAAATACAAAAAACACTGAAAAATTTTAATTTCAAACAACTATGTACCAGAATTCATAGAATTATGAAGCATCCAATATGTTTATCTTAACACTGGAATGAAGCACAATTCATACAATTATGTATGTAATGGATGTTTTATGAGATGGGACATAAGTGGCCATATAGCTGCTATTTTATTGGGTGCTACATCAAGAATTCGTTTTAAACAGTATACAGCATTCTCATATAGCTTCCATATAACTTTTTCTCCAAGTGTCTCAATAAAGTGGTGCAACCATACAATAGTACTGACATGGCTACAGCTTGGAAGAACTGTTTTCAACTTTTCCAAAATTTCATAGGCCAAATTTAGGGTTGTATGTAATATACAAATAATTTCAGCAATCATATCGAAAATTGATTTACCTCAATTAATATATCTTTTTCTGGTTTCTTTCGAAAGAATGTGGCGCGGTCTTTCCATTCTGGATCTGATTTTTGTTTCACTGTACTTGTCCTCTGCTTATTATTTTCACAATTGATTATACAGTACAAATCACCTGTAACAATAAAGACGATGAAATATATGAATCACTTCAACCAAGAAACAAACATGATAGTAACTTAAATAACAATATCAGCATAGATATACGATTGTCTTAAGTTATACACATTTCTTAAATGAAGAATTATCATTATTTTTTTTATTACATTTTCTTTCATTTCATCCAAATTATTTAGAGTTCAATCATAAAATATAAAACAACCTCAGTGTTGCTATAAAAACCATTGATGGATTTTTACAGTATGTCAAACTGTTTTGGGTTATTTTATGACTTGAAGTTAGGGAATCACATACATTCTATGCTTATATTTACATTTTTTATGTAAGTAAAAGAAAGTAAAGTTGGCAACTAGTTGAGGGTGACTCGAAGGCTCCCTTTTCAGTACCTACTACACCGAGGTGTATGGAAGGGCGCTACTCCTTTTCCTGGATTGCTTCACTTTACCCTTGATACGTACCTTATAATGCAGAGTGTTAAACAAGGAGGTATCAAGTACCATTTTTTTAAGTCTTTGGTATGACTCAACCTACAATTGAACCCTGGTCTCCTGGACCACTGGCAAACACTCTACCCTTTTTCCTTCACATGAAATGAAATATTTCTGTCTAATACAAATAATATGCAGTTGTATGGTTTCAAGTATTCCTATCTAATAGTAATAATTTCATACACAATGATATGGTTTCAAGTAACTATTCCTACTTTAAAAATAATAATTTTTTTGCAAATCGTTACATGGTTTCAAGTAACTAGTAATGATAATTCTTATATAAATAGTTATAGTTAGTTAGCAACCATAGTCGAGGGTGACCCGAAGGCTCCCTTTTCGATAGCTACTACACCAAGGTGTAGGGGAGGGCGCTACTCCGTTCCCTGGATTGCTCCACTTTACCCTTGAACCGTACCTTATAATGCTGAGTGTTAAGCAAGGTGGTATCAAGTTCCATTTTTAAAGTCTTTGGTATGACTCGACCTGGGATTGAACCCAGGTCTCCCGGGCCATTGGTGAACACTCTAACCGCTGGGGTTCGAGTCCCCATGCGGGCGGGCTAAATAGTTATAGCTTCAATTAACTATTCTTAATATGAATAATTTACACAGTTGTATTGAATTAGATATTCCTATCTAAATACAAATTTGATCTACTTGAACCATACATGGGACCTTAATAGGTTAAGGTCTAAGCACTGACTCTCAAGACCCATAGATAAGACCTCAACTGGTGAAGGTCAAACCATGAGCTTTTATGACCCATACAAGGGACCTTAATAGGTTAAGGTCTAAGCACTGACTCTCATGACCCATAGATGAGACCTCAGTTGGTGATGATCAAACCATGAGCTTTTATGACCCATACATGGGACCTTAATAGGTTATGGTCTAAGCATTGACTCTCATGACCCATAGATGAGACCTCAGTTGGTGATGGTCAAACCATGAACTTTTATGATCCATACATGGGATCTTAATAGATTAAGGTCTAAGCACTGACTCTCATGACCCATAGATGAAGTCTTAACCTATTAAGACTCCCATTTGTGGGTCATGAAAGTTTGGTTGGCATATCAATCCTCATTTATTCCAGAGTCAGTTTAACAATTTTGCCTCCAGTTATGAATCGTATAAAAGTGTATCTTCACTATCATTTTAAACAAGTGAAAATAACCTGGCAACAACAAAGAATACATACGTTGAGAGAGAAAGGAGAGAGTGGGTACAGTGCTGGGCAAACCACTTTTTAAATTTAAGATCTAAATGAAAATGTGTACACAAATGAGCAATTTATAAAATTGACTGATGATGTCTGGTGCCCATGGTGTAATGGTTATCATCGTAGGAAATGGACATGGCGACCCAAGTTCAAATCCTGGAAGAGACTGATTGCATTTCACCTAGCACTAATACCCATGGGAAAAGTATAAATCCAATTATTCTCCCTTCAGCTATGGGTAAATAGTAGGGCAGACTGAGTTCTTCAGCCTTGGTGAGACAAATAGTCTAGGAGAAGGAAAACTCTGTATTCAACCCTGTTAAACTGCTTAAAAATTGACCTTGTGTCATATCCTGCATGTGTGGAGGGGTTGGGTAAACATGGGTGTCTGGACAGCTATTTAGAGATGCAGACAAGTCAGTGTAAATTATTGGTTGAGCAGCAGTTTTTTTTTTTGTTTTTGTTTTTTTTTTTTTGCAAATCACAGGATTATACAAGTGTAACACCTTACATGATCACCAGGACCTCTTGTTCCTAAACTAAAAATTAATCTCAAAAGCCAAAATTTGAAGACGTGGAAGGACACAAAAAGAAATATGATGGCAGAATATGAAATGCAGAGTTTTAGAAGTGTTTTGTCTAATGAAAAATTTGTGGAAATAAATTTAATGAATGTCAAACAACTTTTTGTCAAGTTTTTATTGAACATCTAAAAAAAAAAAAAAAAAAAAAAGAGAGAATCTTAATTCCTTGTTCATTGAAATCTTGGTAATTCGAGTTTCTCTTATTTTCATTTTCACTTGATGGTTTTTTGAATGCATGTTGTATATACAAATCTATCCAAATGTAAAAGATGTAGTAGAATAAATGTAAAAGAAGTCACATTTTAATGGGGAGGTGGGTAACTCACCTTCCTTTTGGTCCCCATTGAAAATTGCTTCACCCCGGTACACTGTAACCGCTGTGACAGCATGAAATTTCGGCCCCAGACAACCTGGAGGTTTTGGTCCATCTTTCTCAACAGCTCTACACATACAGAAGTTAAAATGAGATATAACAAATATTCACATCAATGAGATAAAGCAAAACAACAACTACCATACCTACTCAAGTGACTTTTTAATCATAAAAAGATGTTTTTATCATTTATTGCTTGTTATGAATGATCCCCTAACTTTTAGTTATGCTAGCCAACAAAAATATTTCATCAACATCCAATGACACAAGGAGAAAACATTTAAACATGAATGTAATACAATGAAAATCAATAATATAAATAAACAATGTCAAGATGTTGATGTAGCAGAGATAATACATAAACAAATGTATTTTAATCAAAATAATGATGTTTTTATGTAACTGTTTACAGTTTATAATATTGTATGGGTGTTATAAATTGTAAACAATATTAAATAAAAACTTTATCATCGTAACTTTGTTTAAGCAAAGTCTACGTAAGGACACTTTGGATCGAAGTTACAAAGTAAGCTTTAAGATTTCAAAAACATATTTTATGTAATGAACCCCTTATTTTTGAGGGTAAAAATTGGTTTTAAATATATATTCATAGATAAATGGTGATTATTATAAAAATACTTCAATTAGAAAAAAAAACTTTGTTTCAAGTCACTGAGTTGATTGGAAAACAAAAATTGGTTTTAAATATATATTCATAAATAAATGATTATTATGAAAATAGTTCAATTAGGAAAAAACATGTTTCGAGTCACTGACTTGATTGGAAAACAAAGTGGCTTAGAGCAGAGATAAGTTTTATGTGCTGATCTAATAACAATTTATAGTCATTTGTACAGAAATTAGCCTGATCTTAGAAAACTAACTTTTAGCTTTAATTTCACATCATAAAAATCGAGGGGAACAGTTTTTAGTTGGTTTTGCAGCATATCAACCTTTGTTTAGTTACTTAATGGTGAAAAATAAGTCTTTTTTATAGCAATTACTTAGTTTCAAGTTACAAATGATAATAATTATTTGTAATTATAGCTTCAACAAACTAAACTTAATACAAATAATCTATACACAATCAAACAATTTCTATTATTCCGGTCAAATACTAATAATTTATATACAATTACATGGTTTTAAAGTTACTGTTTTTATTTATCAATAGTAATTTTTTTTACCAAGTTAAATTGTTACTAGTAACTATTCTTATTTAATAATATTGTTATTATTATTAAATCAGAATAATTACTTGTTACTATTTAATTGTGTAAACAAATTACTGTTACTAATTTGTTTGCACACAGTTATATGGTTTTAAGTCTTTCTATCAAATACTTATAATTTGCTCACAGTTATATGATATTATCAATATTTTAAGCAATGGTATTTTACATAAGTAATGGTGATAATTATTTGTAACCAATTCAAGCTTCAAGTGAGTATTCTTAATATAAATAATTTGCACAAAGTTATATTGTTTCAAGCGGAAGCAGATCTATTATGAAATTAAAGAAGCTTAAGTTTTTGGATCTCTAATCCTAAGAAGGGTCTCTAATCCAGGTCAAGTCTCCTGAAGTTATTTTAATCCACATTGCTTAAATCTTCTAGGTCTACTGAATGAGAAACTGTGTCACAAGAATAATGTTACTGGCTCATTCCCTAGTGGTTATAGAGTTTGCCAATGTCCTGGGAGACCGGGGTTCAAAGACTCAAAAAATGGTGCTTGAGGCCACCTTGGTTGACTCTCAGCATTGTAAGGTACATATTAAGGGAAAAGTGGAGCAATCCAGGAAAAGGAGTGGTGTCCTCTCCTACACAGTGTAATAGCTATAGAAAAGAGAGCCTTTGGGTCGCCCTCGACTATGTTCGCCAACTTTACTTACTTGTGTAAATCAATGTAAAAGAATAGTTAAAATAAAGAGTATAAAAGATATGAACCTTCTCCTAACAGTTCAGACTTTAAGGTCTCACTAAATGTAGGTCCACCAATGATTTCAAGATTCTCATTTAATAATTTTCAAATGGCTCAATTTTACTCATTAATGAAACATTAAATTTTAGGTTGGAGTGGACCTGGAAATAATGGCAATGAAGGAGTAACTCTCCAGAGGTCCAGATGTGGAGCCTCAAAACTGGATGCAGTTTAGGGTCGTACCGAGGACACCCCTTTTTTGTGGGGATGTAGTTGGTGCATTCCAAACTCCACTGACAGGGTGAAGGTTGATTGTGGGATGAATCATAGATAATTGATATACAATAGTCACATGATCTTGAAAAGATCAAATAGAGGACTGCACAAAACTCACAAAATCTAATCTGCATTTTAATAATCAAGGAAAAATTGAAAAAGAATATGACTCAAAATCAAATTAGTTTGGATCTGGTAATTCCAAGGACATGAGGATTCTATCTTGTAGGAAGTATTACTGATGCAGACTACACAGATGATTAAGTGATTCTTGCAAATAAACCTACCCAAGATGAATCTCTGCTGCATAGTCTGTAACATGCATTGGTATCTATATGAACTCAGATAAAATAGAGTTCATGGTGCCATCTCAACATTAAAAGACAAGCCTCTGAAATTAGTAGACCAGTTCATATACCTTGGTAGCAATATCTCATCTACTGAAAGCAATGACAACTTACTCAGAGGTGAAGCATGGATTGATATTGACAAGTTATCAATCATATGGAAATCTGATGGGAATTCTTCCAAGCTCTAGCTGTGTTACTTCTACTGTACGGTTCCACAAATTGAAATGGAAGTAAATAATGGAGTGTAGTCCAACAATATATAGAGAAAAGTTGATAACAAGGTAATCCAAGTAAAAGGAGAGATTCATTGAGAAGCAAAGTCGACACTATAGCATTTCAGTTCTAATGAACCATCATCAGGACTGTGAGGGATGATGTTAGCGATGTTAAATCAACAATGAATGTTTACAAATTGGAATCTTACAAAGTGCTTGGGGAGGAAGGTAGATGGTAATTACACAAAGATGTTGTGTGCTCTTTTGACCAATTCCTGGAAGCAGCACCCAACAAAACAGTCATTTACCTCACATCTTATAAATCATCCTTATAAGATGATCAAGACATATGGGATACTGCAGGGTTTAAAAGAATAAACTGTTATATTCACTACTTATGAACATTAATGAGTATGTCCCATTTCTCATAATTACATCGGACGGTATTATGAGGTGGGTAGGTAGTTACCACTAGTAGTTGTTTACCTTCTTCACACTGCTGATGAGTATTGTATAATGTTAATGTTATAAAGATTTCTATTTCATTTCCAATCTCTTTTTTGGTTGTTTTTCATTCAGTAACCTTTTGTTAGGTTAAAACACAAACTCATACACAACATCCTCCTATGGACTCCTACACATAGGCATACCAGTAAAAACTAATGTTTATTAGCTCTGTGCAGACAGTGGATACCTTCTAGAGGACTTACCAAGAGTGATGTTCAATAGGGATAGATGGTGAAAAAGAGTCAAAGGAATCTTGCTGTCAGCACATCTTGATGAAGATAAGATGGTTGAAAGTTACATATTTTCCACCAATACAAGTAGTCTATGTTCAAATCCATATAAAAAACAGAAAGACCTGGATTTAGAATGCTGAATTTCAAGGCAGGTATACCACAATCTCTTTCACCTCTGCTTAACCTATGTATCCTTACGCTGGTTGGTTGGTTGGTTGGTTTGGGTTTTATGGCATATCAACCTTTGTTGGTTATTTAATGCCAAATCCATTTTTATACAAATAAACAGTTTTATTTCAAACAATTCAGTTGAACATAAGTACTCAGTTTAATTGTCAAAAACATTTCTATTTCAAGCTATTCAGTCTAGTCAAATAGTTTTATTTAAAACAATTTTGTTGAGTATTAGCATATTTTTGTTTACACAGTTAAATGTCAAAACTGTTCAATTTCAAATAGTTCAGCTTAGTGTAAGTAGAGTTTCAATGTCAAAAACAGTTCTATTTCAAACAATCCAGTTTAGCATAAGTACACAGTTTAGTTCTATTTGACTCATAGATAAGACCTTATCAGGTGCTACCACTCCAGGCCAGAGTGGACCTGGGAGTGATAGCAATGAAGGGATACTCTGTATTCCCCAAAGTTCCAGCATCACTGGAACCTCACCATCAGATTGTTTAGTGTTATAACTAGGACACACATTGGTAGTGGTGGTGGGGTGCCTTACCCCTCTGCCGAGATGCAGTTGATATATTCTACAGCCCCAGCTGACTGGGCCACCGGACACTCATTGGGAGAGTCTTACTCCTCTGCAGAGATGCAGTCGTGTTTTCAACAGTCCCAGCCAACTGGGCCTGTATACTTATGATGGACATAGTGAAGAAAATGCCGAGGTAGATGTGGAGATATTGATAAAAACAAATGAAACTGGAATTAACACGTATTCTTACAAAAGACTCACCCTGTTGAAAAGGTTTAGAATATGTTGACTGCATTCTTTGCAGAGGGATAAGACCCCAAACCTAAAAGGGATATCTTAGGTATGACACCAAGTTAAACTAGTTTTGGAGCTCTGGGGAGTATGGAGTATCCATTACTCCTAGGTCCACTCTGATCTGGAGTGGTAGTACATGTTAGGTCAGGGTCTCATCTATAAGTAAAAGAAATCTGAAAATTATTTTACCAAATAATGTTTCTTGATACCATATAATTGCAAATTATTTGTATCAAATATAATCACAAGAAGTTTTAATTGGTTACTGTTTTTACAAGTTACTTGAAGTTATATAATTGCTTCCAAATGATTGATATTCATATTTACTAACCCCTCCACTCGGGCAGGATATGACACAGGGCATATTTAAAGCGGAGTTTAACAGGTTTCAATTCAGAGTTTTCCTTCTCCTAGACTAGTTGCCTCATCAAGGCAGAAGAACCCAGTCTGCCCTACTATTTACCCAGAGCTGGAGGGAGAATAATTGGGTTCATACCTTTCCCAAGGGTATTAGTGCTATGTGAAATGCAATCAGTCTCGTCCATGATTTAAACTTGTGTCGCCGTGTCCATTTCCTACGACGATAACCATTACACCACAAGCACCTCCAAATGATTGATATTAGATAGAATTAATTGAAACCATATAACTGTGTGCCAACAAATAACTATTATTGAATTGGAATAGTTACTTTAAAACAATATAATTGTATATGAATTATTAATATTCGATTGGAATATTTGATACCATATAACTGTGTATAGATGATTTGTTTAAGACAGGAATATTTCATGTCATATCATTGTAAACAAATGATTATTATAGTCAATTAAAACTGATTTCAATTGAATGTTAACATATAAATGGTTTTGGTTGTAATCAAATATTTAGAAATTTATTAAATTTCAGCATTAAATAACCCATTAGGGGTTGATATGCTGTTAACCAAATAGACCAAAAATAAAGTAAACTTACTTTAATTTGATGTCGCTGGTGCTATACATTCGAAGAATATATTTACCTAGTTTCATTGGATCGTATGTTGATGGAATTATACAGTAGCGTCCTTTATTTAGAGAGACCCGAGCAAAGACACTTCGGGCATTGGAAAAGGGACCAGAGTGAACTTTGTCATAAAATTTGTCATGAACTCTATATTTTCTGTTCATATCAGTCTATAGATAAAGAAGAAAAAAAAATCTCAATAGACGAAGACAATTCAACTAAAACAGTGTTCTAGATGTAAAAAATGTTGCTACATAGTTTTGCAACAGGCAAAATGCTTGAGTATTTTGATCTGATAGCACAAATAACCGTAAAAAAATCTATAAATAGAAAACTTATGACCTGCATGGCTAGAATTTTAGGTGTTTACTGTGATTTGTGAAACGTTGTAAGCAAATGGTATCAAAGCTCGAATAGATAAGTTCCCGAAAAAGCTAGCAGCTGGAAGACAGGCAAGTTGACAAAGTTCAACTTCTCTTCCAGTAAGCTAGGTGTATCAAAATATGCTCAATCTAGCACCTCAGACCAAGTCTTGCTGAAGTCTTCAGCGATAGCTATCTAAGTGGAGATGGAGACTGGTGGGCCTTTATCACCCACCAGAGGCCCACGTTCGGTGGGATGTTCTGTGAAAACCAATATAAGACTTAATTTTGTTCTTGTAATAGTGATTCTTTTTCTTTTTTCTTGGTTGGGGTGCAAGGAGACAAACGACCGCATGAACGGAGATCGAGAAATGAATAAAATATATGAGAAGTGTTTATTCGGAAAGTAATGAAGAAGCTAGCCTTCATGTTGTGTCATTTATCCATTTGTTTCTGTTTCAACTGTCCAAAGAGAATAAAACATTAAAGTCTTAATGCTTATGGTAAGTTAAGTACTTGTATTAATCCTTCCCCTCATCCGAGGATTAACCATCACCAACATAGCAATCATCAGTGAGTCTGCTACATTTGGTAAAAAAATGCAATAGATGAAATGTATATACATATTTTTATTCTTTAAGTAGAGGAATTAATATTGTGAATTGAATTACCATGACCAGAAAGAGTACAGATGTAACTTGCAAGACATATTTAGGTTATTTGGCCGCGCAATTACCATGACTAGTTGATTTAGCGTCACATGTGTGTGATATGAACTGATGGCTCAGTTGTAGAGTTTCGGTACTGTAATCTGTGGTCGCTGGTTCGATCTCTAGTGGTGGAGATTACGGTATATACTGCTGATGAGACATAATATGGTCGAAACAGCTGTTCAGTGTTCCCGTATATCGTGCGTAGATGAAATGTAATTTTTTTTTCAAAAAACTCCTTTTGGCATTCAACACACAAATTCTCCATCCACAGAAACTGCAACCAAAAATACTTTGAAGACTTTCTTACCCATTCTTTAAAGAATGAAATAAAATGACTTTTTCTTTTGAATGACAAAGAATAAAAGAAAACTTCTCTTCTTAAAATTCATTTTTTTTTGTCAGCAGACACTGACACTCCCAAACCAAACATTTTTTTCAACTTCCAATTTCTCTTTGGTCTTGTTACAGTATTTGACAAAAAACAGACCGTGAAAAATTGAACCCTCTTTTATTATTGCTACAAATTTTAATAAAATCTCAATGGCTTAGAAACACATAGAAAGTTATTTTCCGTAGTTATTGTTGTCAAAATTCCTTTAGTCATACCAAAAAGTCAATTTTTTAAAACGAAAATTCTCGGAACTACCAAAAATAGTAAGTTTCTAAGATTTTTCTTTTTTTCGATTTGATACCCAAATTTTTTATTGTCCTTTATTAATGCCTATTCGTATTTGTCCGAGTTTGAAAATGATCTAATTTTGCCATACAATGATTGAGGCCAGTCACTTTGTAAAGAAATTGAATTGGCATCACTTCTCAAATGAAGACAATGACCCAAAGAACTCTTAAAAACTACAGAGAAATATTTTGAGAATTAGAGAAATAAAGTCTTAGAATGAACATCTCAAAGTCATAACAAATCTAATAAAAAATTTAGGCAGCATTTGATAGCAAACTTAAAAATTGTTAGTCTTGAAATGAAACTGTGTTATTTAACATAGTGAATGAATGTTATCACATAATCTTTGTCAATCACTTGTTGACAGCATGACCAGAAACTGTCAGGAAATAATTAATAGATAGCCAACTAAATATCAAAAGATTATCAATTGTCTTTTTTTTCAGCAGTCTGTTTTTATTTGGAGGTTGTCCAATAGGGAAGACTTTTTTTTTAAATTTTCTTTTGCCTTTCATGAACAAGTCTACTTCAGGCAGAGCTTCATGACAAGCTAACTTACCCGTAACACTGTAAAACCAATTACATCATTTCCTTTGCCTCTTTTTTTTGCAGACCTTTTGTCTTCTTGTTCCAGAGATACCATAAGTTCCTCTGAATTGTCCACATTGAATAAATACTGAAACAAAAACAGATAGGAAAAAGACAAATTAAGAAGACAAAATATTATCTGATTATTAATCTGCAGCTGTGTCAGTACTACTGTATGGTTGCACCACTTAGAATTTAATGAAGTACTTTGGAACAAATCCTGGAAGCAGCTCTCTACAATAGTAGCTGTATGGTTATTTACTTCCCATTTTACAAATTATCGAAGCAAGACGAGCAAGACACTGTTGGAGAAGTAAGGATGAACTTATAAGTGATGTTCTTCTATGGACTCCTACACATGGACACACCAGTGTTGACTGACCAGCAAGAACCTACATTCGTAAATTCTGTGCGGACAATAGATGCTGTCAAGAGGATTTACCAAGAGCGACATCTGATAGGGACGAGCGAGCGAGAGAGAGTTGAGGGAATCCATGCTGTCAGTACACCTTTATAATGATGATTATACACTGAATGATTTTTCCTATTTTTTCAATGCTTCAGTTTTACCTGTTGCACACTTCAGTTTTCTTCAGGCAAGGCGTCTTCAGTGTTTATCATTTACAAAGCTCATCACGGTTTGACACAAAATCACAAGTATGGAGACACCCAGTGTAATTCTAATTCACTGAAAACAGTCTGCGAGACCATTATTTACAGACTACATGCCCCAGGTGTCAATCAAAGTTTGTAATTTTCTAAGAATTTCAAACTCAACTCTTTATTCAATCCACAGGATTTGATTGTTTTCTTTCTAATCTCCATGTTTAGAGGATATCACGTATGATTTAATTATTTTAAGTTTATTTGCTCTAGTCATGTTGAGACCAATAACTCTTGCTGCTTGCCCTCTTCTATGCCACGGTGATTCAATTTCAGCAGGTGTATTTTTAAGAAACGCTAAATTGTCTTTATGAATAGTATACTGCTGTAATTAAATATTACGAAACATCTTTTTTTGTTTGTCTTTACCAGATCAGATATCTTTTTAGTAAACATCTAGTAAAATAATTAATCGAATCTCACCTGTGGGTTGCGAAGAAATGAGTCTGAATAATTACCACAGCCACCACATCGGCTTGGAGATGTCCATTCGCCCTTACCAATATATTCTTTCCACTTTTTCTTGATTGAGAAATTCGAAGTATTTATTCTGTGACAGATATCGATGTCCGTATAGTAGCGACAAAAGTCTTCAAAAGCCATCCTAGATGAAAAAAAAAAAGGAAAAAAAAAAGAAACATCAACAAATTATAATTGTTGTGAGATAAGATTTGAATAAGTGATAAACGATAATTTCATCATGACGAATTGGCAGGACTTAGAATATTCTGATTGTATCACCTGCTGAGGGGTTATCCTCCCCACACCCACAAAAAAAGGAGGAATCCTGGATATGAAACAAAATTGCATCTGATGGAAAGGCAACCGTCCTGGATATCTAAGGAGTGTGAAGTATGTCTTCATTGCCATTACTTCCAAGTTGATTCGGACTTGAAGTGGTAGTACCTGTTAGGTTCACGTCTATGGCTCAAATAGATCTGTTATTATTGGTAATTGATAAGACAGAGTGCAAAAAAAAAAGAAGACAAAACCTCTTAAAAAACACAATGTAAATGTGAACATGCAATGAACGTGATTCCCAAACCTTCAGGTATAAAATAACCTTAGATGGGTTTCTATTCCGTTAAAATCAATCAATCAATCAATCAATTATAATAATTTCATCAGAAAATATATATTGAAAAGGAAGCTTTCGGGTCGCTCTCGACTAAGATCGCCAACAGCTAGATATTTGAAAATGACTTTCGTTTGTCTGAAGATTTTTTTTAGTGAGTCTGGGTGGACATAAAATGGGTGTTCAGTTTACAATATACATATATCGCCTGATTAGACACTGACTTTCCGTCAGCTTTTATAATCCTTGATTTTCACTTTACAAAGTAAATTTAATATAAATTAGGTCCCAGATTTATTTTGATTTTCTTTTCATCTGTTCATCAATCAGTTTTAGTTGGGTTTCTTTGTTTAATGGCATATCAACCTTTGTAGGTTATTTAATGCCAAAGTTATTCTCCTAGAAGAACAGTATTTAACCCATAGCTGGGAGGATAAGGGGGTTCATACCTTTCCCAAGGGTATTTGCCCGAAAGTGAACGCAATAGCGTGACTGGAGTACAAACTCGTTTACTACGATTCCGAAGTCCATCGCTTTAACCCTTACACCACGAGGACCCCCCCCTAAACCAGTTTTGATCGACATGTTGCAAAAACATTATAAACCATAAAAGTTATTATCTAATATGGTAGACTTAAATCCAAGAGAAAATTTCTTTTTCATATCAACTTACAGAACATCAGTTATCCAAATCTAAAAAAAAAAATTTTTGGTATCTATTTATTACAAAGATTATATGCATTTAATTCTTACAAAGATTGTATGCAGCGTTATATAAAGATTTAATGTATCTGTTTATACAGGGTGTTTCACAGTTGTTGAAACAAAACAGCTGCCTCTCAGATCTTCCCCGATGACTTTGTTCTCGTTCTTTTTTTTCGGATTATTGTTGGGTAATTGTTAACAGTTGGATATATTCAACCAGCTATAACAAAATCATGCCATGGATAATGAGGCAGAAGATTTTTTTGTATGAAGACATATTACGAAACTAAGTCTTTCAACATTGTTCACGGGGGTGTCCTTGTGATGTAATGGTTAAAGCGATGGACTGCGTAATCGTAGTAAGCGAGTTCGTACTCCAGTCGTGCTATTACGTTCACTTTCGAACAAATACCCCCTTATTCTCCCAGCTATGGGTTAAATAGCATCATTGCTGATCAGCTGGAAGGATGGCTTTGGCATTAAATAACCCACGAAGGTTGATATGTCATTAAAACAAAGAAACCAAACCAAACCAAGATTGTTCAAGCAAGACACAGAAGGAAGTTCAATTTCAACATATTTCCAAACAGGTGTCAGATTTTCAAGTCAGTCAAGAACTTCGAAGCTTATGTCTCATCGTTAAGCAATGAGTGCCTCATTATCAAGGCCTCTGATAAAAATTCGCACCCCTAAGAATGTCACCATGTTTCAAGAGATAGTTTGCTAGAGTCCATTCAGATCTTCGTGATGGAGGAGGCAAAAATATGAATTTCTCTGTATCTTCTGAACTGGGTATCCTACTTAAGAATCTCAAAGCTTCTACTGACTCAGACCGATATGGAAAATAGGGCGGCCATGAGACAATGATTTTCGCAACAAAAATCAAAGATAAAGGAGAATTCTTGAATTATATTGATTTTTCAGATGAAGACTACTTCCTCTTGAAGATTATCGTGGTAACTCACTTGTAATGACAAAAAAAGCGTTACATTTCAGTGCTTGAGTAGTTCCCGAGGAGGGCCTTAATGAAGAGGAAGAGTTTTTTCCAGAAGGATGGTACCCCTCCTCACACTGCTAATATTTCCATGGCATGGCGAGGTGAAAAGTTTGAGAAGCGTCTCACCAGCCGCAAAGATGAAATGTAATGAGCACATCACTCGTCTGAACTGAACCCCCAAGATTTCTTCCTTTGTGGATTCTTCAATGACAACATTCAGAATGAATGAGAAGATTCAATTGATGACCTAAAAGGAATGTGCATGCTTTGTCAACATTTTTGCTTGCTGCATTCAACAGTGCCTTCAACTGAGCGTTGAAGTTATGTTAATTTCATATAAGGTCAAAACCTCTTCTACTTTTAACTAAAAGAATTGTTGTGACTATCAAATTCGGTTTTGATATTGATTTTATTGTAGTTATTCAGTTTCAGCCATTGTAATCTTCAGCCTTTTTAGTGTACAATTTCTAAAAGAAAAATGGAGATTGGTTTTAACGGCATGTCAACCCCATTTTGGGGTTATTTTATGCCTAGAGTTTAGGAAATTACATTCATTGTTCATTCACTTTTACATTCATTTTTTAAACAGATAAATTTAACCTATAGATGGGAACCTATCGAGTATTATCACTCAGGGGGATCAGAGTGGACCTGAGAGTAATGGTAATGAAGCGGTAGTCCAGACTCCACAGAGCTCTTGAACTGGAGTTTCGCGATCAGATGCATTTTAGCGTCATACCCAGGACACCTACCTCTTTTTGGAGACTTTTGACTAGGTTAAAGATTAGATATTGTGGATCGAAAGAAGGTTGCAGAATAGTTGCATGATGTCAAGCAGATGAACAGCCTGATTTGTAAATCAGGCAAAAGTTTTGGATGCATAAGTTACTAAAATGCTAGAGAAGTTCAATTTGAACATCTGACTCAATGTGAACAGTGATGTTTATATTTAAAAGGAATTTCAAAACCTTAAATCAGAATATTGAGATTGAGTGAAAAAAAAAGAAAATAAATTGGCTGCATTTGATTTAAATAAATAGAAATAAAAGGGAAGAGAGCCAAAAAGTTGTCAAAACCAGTATTAGAATTATTTGCATTTGCTTATAGGATAAACATCATGGCATCTAAAGAAAAAGACACTGTAAAGATGATAGTTTCTATTGTCAATTGGATGCCCCTCTAGGGGCCTTAACTGAAACTTAGTACCAATGGCACAAAGGTAAGACTGAACACAAAGCCAAAATATCTCGTCTGGGAGATACAATGCTTTTATAAATTGCAAACAAATATATAAGTGATCATGACCAAATTAAACAAAGAAACATTGCCAGGTAAGTAAATTGATAATATATATATATATATATATATATATGTGTGTGTGTGTGTGTGTGTGTGTGTGTGTGTGTGTGCACATTTGTCTCTTGTATGTCTTACATTTTATGGTTTCTTAAATCCTTGAAATTGCCCGTTTGTTTCAAAATTATTGTCTGTGATATTTTTTTGCTGAACTGATCTTAATGTTTAATAAAATGTGTTTGTCTGGTGGATTATTTTTACAAGTCAATCCTTTCTTGATGATTTAAAAAGGAACTCAGTCTTCTTTCCCCTAGCAAATTATCTGGTTGGTTGGTTGGTTGGTTGGTTGGTTGGTTTTTTAGGATATATCAACTATTGTAGGTTATTTAAAGACAGGTCTTGTTGACAATCATATATCAAATATCTATAACTCGTAAACGAATTTGTAGATAACATTTTAAGCAAGTCAGAGTCCATTAGTTTGCACAAAGTTTAATGGTTTCTAGTATTGCAATCTAATACTAATGATTTTATTTGAACTCTGTTAAATATTTACAAGTATTACTATGTAACAGTAACTATTCAATTTAACATTAGTCATTTGTTTGCACACAGTTAAATGGTTAAACACTTCTACTTGACCCAAAGTTGGGATTCTTACAGATACTATCACTCAGGGTCATACTGGACCTGGGAGTAATGACAGTTAAGAGATACTCCATATTTCCCAAATCTCGAGGACTAAAGCCTTATCATCAGACGGATCGTATCCAGGACACTCGTTGGAGTGGAGGGGTCTTACCCACTGCTGAGATGCAGTCGGTGTATTCAATATCCCCAGCTGACAGGGCAAAAAAATTACCTGGCTTCAAGTAAGTAGTAATAATTATTTGTAAACATTTATAGCTTCAAGTAATTATTCTAAATACAAATAATTTTTGCCCAGTTGGCTGGGGCTGTAGAATACACCGACTGCATTTCTGTTGAGGGGTAAGACTCCTCACAACGAGTGTCCTGCATATAACACTAAACAGTCTGATGGTGAGGCTCTGGTGTGGAGTACTCCTTCATTGACATCGCTCCCAGGTCCACTCTGGCCCAGAGTAGTAGCACCTGATAGGTTAAACAGAACTAAACTGCATATTTATGCTAAACTGAATTACTTGAAATAGAACTGTTTTGATATTTTAACTGCGTACTTATGCTAAACTGAACTGCTTGAAATAGAACTGTTTTGACATGTAAACTGGTTACGTATGCTAAACTGAATTATTTGAAATAGAACTGTTTTTGACATTGAAATTGGACTTACGCTAAATTGAATTGTTTGAAAACTGTTTTGACATTTAACTGTGTGTGGATAAAACTATACTTAAACTAAACTGAATGGTTTGAAATAAAACTGATTATTTGTATAGAAATGGATTTGGCAATAAATAACCCACAAAGGTTGATATGCCATAAAAACCAACAAATCAACAAACAATTTGCACGCTGTAATTTGGTATAAAGAATTTTTATTTAATGCTATTAATACATAAAAAATCTATTTGACTCATAAAAGGGACCCTAAACGACTGACTTCACACTCTCCAGAAGTTCAGAACTCAAGCTTATTCACTGGATTCAATTTAGTCATACCCAGGGTATCTCGTTTTTAGCGGGGAAGGGTCTTACTTCTATGTAGGAGGCATATTCTAGACTTGATTCCTCCAAATTATCTATATAGGTCCCCTTAATGATGTATATCCATGATTCTGTTGTTACGTAGGTGCAAGAGTGGCTTAAGTTGCTTGATGCCATAAACTTCAAAGAGGATATTTATGTACTTATGCCCCCATAGAGCAATCAAATCCATCTTGATTGTAAATACATGGAAAAGTATCTTAGGTGTGTTGGTAACATATACGCAATGTTTTATTTGGTTAGTTACATTTTTGCATCTTGGATTACATCAACATATTTGAAGGGATTTCACAAAAGATTTCAGGTATTCCCACTTTTTGTAAATCTTTATTTTTAGATGATATTTTTTTATTTGAATTGTAAAAATCTTAAAATCTGATCATCTGAAATTTATTGTTGAAAAAATTTCTAGGAATTCTCACACATTCAGTTGAGGGTGTAACAGTCCCTGAGCCACGTGTATCATCAAATCTAAAAATAGAAAAAGACTCATGCCTGTCATAGTTTCCAGAAAGCACTTTTCCCCTATTTTACCTAAAAAATTAAAAAAAATAAAAATTAATTTCAGTGTATAAATAAACCAAAATTCCCAGCACTAGTCAGAAGCAACTCCAGCAGACTTTAACTGAAGATGAGACGAAAGTATCAGGCCAAAAAATTTCACAACGATAAATCAGTTTTATCCTCTGAGGAATTTCAGGGCCGTTACGAAAGTAAGCATTTAAAAGAATAGTAAAATATTTACGTACACAGTACACATAAAAAAAAGTAATACTTACTCAACATATTTTTCGTAAACTATTACTCACAACCAAAAACAATATATAAAAAGACTCCGGCTGTTTAAACTCAACCTCCCGCGTGTTTTGTTCATTATTCATTTCAGTATTAATGTTTTTTTCCACAGTTCCCGGAAAAAAACATCTTTGCTACAATAATAACTACATTTCGATATGGAGCACATAATTCGCTACAACATTCACTTTACCCTCATAACAAGAACTTCTGAGTAGACAACAGTCTCTCTCGCTCTCTCTCTCATCAAAGTGATCTTCTTACGCTTCCCATAAGAATTTGTACCAATGATTTTAACTTTTCCTCTTTTGCCCCAATCAAATCAGATTTGGTCCATCTAACTTGAAGGATACATAGTCAGGGTCTCATTAAGCGTTGTATATGCATCATAAATTGAATTAATTGGGTTAATTATTTGGAGTTGGGTGGGGTGGGAGTCATAGATTTAGTTATGTAATTTTAAACAAATTGATAAAATGCTGTTTTTTAGTCAAAGGAAATATCATTCTTGAAAATCAGTATTGTGTTTAAAGAGGTCTGCCGGAAAGATAGAGTGGTTTTGTTGGTTTTACGACATATCACTCATTGTGGGTCATGTAATGACGAAGCTAAAATATCAATTAAACAAAAGATTTAAACCAGAGCAATAGAAAAACAATAACAGCAAAATGGTTGGTTGGTGAATGACTGAAAAGTTCTATTTTATTTAAAGGACTCTGACTCGGATTGGTAGTACTTGTTAGAGAGGACCTGGGAGTAATAACAATGAAAGGGTACTCTAAATTCCCTAAAGCTCAAGGACTGGAGCATCACCATCAGATGCAGTTTAGTGGCATACCCATAATATTCAGTCAAAAATAAGGATGTATAATAATCATTATTATTATTCTTTGACTCTTTTGAGAGTTTTTCACAACAGCATTAGCTGATAGTTTTCCACTGGAGTTTGAGTGACAGCAAGTGTCTTCAAATCTACAAGACTCTTCTTAGTATTCTGACCGATCTCAACAATGCTTAGTTTGGATGGTGTCCACTCGTCCGCTTATTTCCAAGTCCTCCAGTTCTAATACCAATCCTTTCGTGATTGTACCGAGTGTACCAATTGGTATCACCGTCTCTTTCATGTTCCATAGTTTTTTCAGTTCTCTTGCAAGGTCTTGGTACTTATCTCTCTTTTCGCTTTCTTTCAGTTTTACTCTTGGGATCAACTGCAACGGCAAAGTCCGCAATCCTGCAAGTTCTTTTCTTTTTTTTTTAATACCACGAGGTCGGGGCTTTTGGTCGAAATTAAATGATCCGTTTGTATTTCAACATTCCAGAGATGTTTTTTCAAATATTTGTCTTTCTTTTAGCGTTCATTTCTTTTTGCTCTGTAGCTCACTGGAACAGCTAAATTGACAAGATAACAGGTTCCCTCTTCCCTGTTTATTAACACTATGTCCGGTTCACTGACCTTGACAGGTCGATCCGCCAACATCTCAAAATTTATTATCATAATTATCTGTTAGAAAGACTTTTAAAAGAAAAAAGTTACTGTAATATATTGTTGTTGTGGGTGTTAGTATATTCAGTAGGCTTAAGTAGGTTTAAGGACAACATAAGGCGTGCGTGCTTTAGTTAGGGCATCTGAATGGGGGAGTGTGTATGTGTATTCCTACGCCAAGGGGTTGTAATCTTGCGCGTAGAGAAATACTCCGTGTTATTACTACATCCCCCTTACCAATGGAAAAGAAGGATGTTGCTATATTCCTTGTTTATTTGTTTTATATATTTTGGCCTGTGTATTTCACGGTCACTTCTTGTTGTGTTGCACGTTGGCTATTTTATACTTCTCTGGTGTGAGATGTTGTTTGTATTTGTGAGTGCTTTTTGCAATGAAGTGATGTGGTCATTAAAATGAACCTGTTTATGGCTGGATGTTTCTGCTGTTCTTATTTAGACTCTGTTTCATCTTTTTGATGATCCATCTGGGAGTTGAAGGATGTATGATCTGGGTTCAGCACATCTACTTGTGATTGTTGCTGGTTTCCATTTCCCAGTTTGGTTATCCAATATACGTACATCTTGCCTAGGGACAAGTGGTGGTATATCATGAGCTCTTCTATCATGATACATTTTCTGCATATCTTGTCTGTGTTTCAGATATTAACGGATACGATCAGTGTTAGAAAATCTTAGGGTTGAAACTTTGGCAATTAAGTTTGATCCAAAAAGGTGATTGTTTAAGAGTTCAGCTGGACTTGGAAGGTTGTGGTTGATTGGTGTTGTTCGCAAACACAGCGTTGCTAAGTTAGGATCTCTTCCTGCGTGCTTAGTCTTAATTAGAGCTCTTTTAATTGTTTGGATTTGTCTTTTGATAAAACCATTTGATTTTGGGAACTTTGGTGATGATGAGATGTGATCAAATTGCCATTGTTGGGCAAATTCTTTGAATGCTTCACTGGAGTACTGTGGTCCATTGTCACTAACAACTCTGCTGGGAATACCATGTTCAGAGAATACTTGCTTCATTGTTGATACTATATTGCTTGTTGTCAGGCCATTCATTTTCCGTATAATTGGAAATTTACAGTAATAATCAACAATTATCAGATATTCATGATTATTGCAGTTAAACAAATCTGCGCCAACAACTTCCCATGCTCTGCTGGGGATGTCATGTCAAAGTTTCCTTAGGTTGTGCCGGAAGGTTTTCCTGGCATACTGAAAAATTCTGGATCATGTTCTCGATATCTGCATTATTTTCTCCCAGTATACAGCATCTCTGGCTCGAAGACGTGTTTTTTCAACACCTTGACGGCTGTAATGTTGCTGGTCCAAGATAATTTTTTGTTGGGTTTCAGGAATAATAATTCTTGATCCCTTCATGATGATACCATCATTGACAGATAGTTCATCTCAGTATGGCCAGTATGACCGTATTACCAGTGGTAAATCCTTAATTGAGTCTGGCCATCCTGCAGTTATGATTCCTTGTAGTTGATCAAGTACTGGATCAGCCTTGGTTTCTTTTCTTACCTCATTCAGGCGTTCACTCCTGAATCTGACCAAATCGACTCTAAAGTATTGGTCGATTGTGTCAGTATTTTCAGTGCTCGGGAGACGGCTTAGAGTATCAGCTAGTGTCATTTCCTGTCCTGGAATGTACTCGATTTGCATCTGGTATCCCTGTAGCTTAATTATCATTCGCTGTAATCTAGAGGGTGCACTGGTAAGTGGCTTTTGTAGTATCATGACAAGTGGCTTATGGTCAGTGAGTACTTTAAATTGACGTCCATATAGATATATGTGAAATCTTTGGACACCAAATACAATTGCAAGAAGTTCTCTTTCTATGCATGCATACCGTTTTTCTGCGTCTGTTAGAGACTTTGATGCATAAGCGATTGTTTTTTTGTTTTGTATTAGTGCAGCTCCAAGTCCTTTCAAGCTTGCATCAGTTTATAATACTGGCATTTCAGTTGTGTTAAAGTATGTTAACGTTGAGTCTTGACTGATTATTGTTTTGAGTTTTTCAAAACATTCCTTGAGGTGTTCTTCCCACAAAAGGGTGCATCTTTCTTCAACAGTCCTCGTAGAATATGTGTCTTGTCAGCCAGATTAGGAATAAACGGTGATAGGTATGTGATAAGACCTAAGAATTCTTGTAGCTCTTTTTTGCATGTTGGGTACGGCATGTTTTGCAGGTCCTCCAGTTTTTCTGGGTGAGGGCTGACACCATTTTCACTATATATCATTCCGAAGAAAGATATGCTTTTTGATTTGATTTTGCATTTTGTTGAATTAAACACAAGACCATTTTCGGCGGCTATTTGCACGGGCCGGTGTAGAATCTTATCACGTTCTTCTTCTGATTTAGCATAGACAACGACGTCATCGGCGATTCCAATAGCGCCATCACCTTACTCAAGTATTTGATACATCTTCATTCGGAAGATGTCTTGTGATACGCTCAATGCGAATGGTAACCGCTGAAAGTAGTACCTGCCATATTTGCGATTCAGTGTCGAGATGTATAGACCAATAACCAGCTTTGGTGTCAAGTTTAGAGAATATCTTTGCGCCTGTAAAATGGTGTGTTATCTCTTCTATGGTCGGTGTTGCATGGTGTGGTCTTCTGAGCGCTGTATTAAGGTGTCTTCGGTCTAGGCAAATTCTCAAACTCCCATCTTTTTTATGTGAGTATGCTAGACTTGAAACCCAGTTTATAGGTTCAGTTATCTTTCTTATTATCTTATCTTTGACCATGTTATCAAGCTCCTGTTTTATATAGTCTTTAAGTGCAATTGGGGTTTTTCTAGGTGCGTCAATATGTGGATGTATGTTTTTATTGACCAATAGTCTGACTGCACCTGGCATAGAGCCAATTTTGTCAAACTGATCAGGATACATTTGCATCAGGTTGCATTTATCCGTGTTGCTGCAGGAGTTTGGAACGCATCTTCTTTCTTGACTGTGCAGTGAAGGGTAATTAGCTTGAGCTGTTCCAGCGATGGTAGCCCTAGTTCTGCTGGCCCTTGTACGTCCACAATGTGGAAGGTGCTGATATGCCAGTCTGATTTGTTGTATTGACAGGGTATTTTGATGTTACCAAAGCATTTTATTGGTGTGCCGTTATAAGCTATCAGTTTTTTGTTGATAAATTGTTTTTTATGTTTGGGAAACCATCTGCGTGCAGTTTTTTCTGGGAACATTCTACGGAATGTAGAAACTGGTAGGGTGTTCCCTTGTGCCCCTGTGTCGATCTTCAGACGCAACTTGTGGATGCCATTTCGATTTGGTAATTTAATGTTAATGAGTACAAAGGCTTCATCTCTTTTGGTCATATTAATACAATTGAATGTCAGGCTTTCCATTTGTTCCTCAGCTTCTCTGTTGTATACTGCATCAGTTTTCACGTACTGTTTTCTCCTATATTGTTGTTGATAGTGAGGTTTTTTTTGTGTTCTCTGCTTTGTGACCTCGGCCTTTGTTTTGGTTTTGTTCCGTTTAACAAACATATTGATGTCCAGTGGTTTGCTTTAACACATGTGTTGCATTTTGATCCGAATTCTGGACAAGCTTCACGGTGAAAAGCATGGCTTTCACTACATTTGAGACATTTATTTGACATAGTAGAATGTGTTGGTGTTCTTATGGCTTGTATATTAGTATTATCCACATTATTATTATTCACCATTGCCCTCAGTTGTTTAATGTGAATGTTGGAAGCTTGATATGTTTTGCCAATACTAACAGTTTCTTCCAGGGTTAGAGTCTTGTTTTTTCTTAATAACTCCTTTTGGAAGTCAGCAATGGGAGTACTGGCGATAATGAGTTCTATTTTCCGTTGCTGTTGCTCATGTTCTGTTAACGAACATCTTTGAGTCATTCGCCTGCATCTGTTGACAAAGTCGTTTAACGTCATTCATTTCAAACGGTTTATTCTGAAATTTTCTTTAGGTTCGAGTTGTTCAATGAATTTATTAAAAATAATTTCAAGAGTACGTTTTTCTTCCTCCGTTAATAACCATGTGTTGTATTTTTTTAAAACCTTCATTCCCAACTCTCTAGTATGTAGTTTATTTGTTGTTCTATTTTTATTTTATTGACAACAAAATACAACTCCAACCACTGTTTAAACAATTTAAATGTTTCAGCTAGATTTGAGGATTGCCAGTCCATATAAGGGATATCATTATTAGCCATTATAAATGTTCTACGTTGAGCATGTTAACAAAAAAATATGCAAATTCAAGATGGCGGTATCACGTAAAAAAAAACGACGCACGTGGCAATATTTAAAAAGAGTTTGAATTATTTACCTGCTAGGTTTTTTCTTGAAATTCTGTAAAAAGACAACGTTTTGTTGCTTTATTTCCGAGTTGGTTTGTTGGGCTTTTTGTCCAGAAGTGTCTTCGGTTTGTTTCTTTGTTCACGGATTTTCGGGAGGGGGTGAGCCTTTAAATGTTGTTTTCGTTTTTTAAGCCTTTAAATGTTGTTTTCTTTTTTTTTTAAGCCTTTAAATATCTTTTTTTTTATCATCCCGGTTGCCACCATGTAATATATTGTTGTGGGTGTTAGTATGTTCAGTAAGTTTAAGGACAACATAAGGCGTTAGGGTATCTTTATTCTGAATAGAGGAGTGTGTATATGTATTCCTACGCCAAGGGGTTGTAATCTTGCGCATAGAGAAATAGTCTGTGATATTACTACAGTTACTACTTACCAAAATTCTCCATTTTCATCAAAATTCAAACCCATATCTTTCTTTTCTCGATCCCGAATGTTTTTCCATTCTTCTGAACTATGAAAACAAAATCAATTCATTAATTTGTGAAGAACAAAAATTTCATTTCTAAAAAAAAATTATATATGAAATGAAGTTTATCATGATTGAAGCTTAAATTTTTCTAAATTAAAAGATCAAATGAAGATGAAAGCAGCTGAGTAACTTATATAATAAAATAATCATTTCTAGACTGCTGTCTAGATGAATCAGTGCCAAAAAAAAAAAAAAAGATTATGAAGGTCGTCTCAATACTTTTTAATCAGCATTTTTTAAAATCCAAACTTAAGACTATAATACAAGAACAGCACCTTGCATACTCAATATAGTTTCACGCGATCTTTTTTCTTATGTCCGAAACTGAGACTTTATCCTAAGAGTAAGATTTGGGAATCTAGAAGACAGCTTCACATCAATTCATGAAATGAGTTTTAGAGGTGCTTCAACCAATTAAAACCTCGCTGAAATACATGCTAAATGCTCAGGAGACTATTTGGAAATTACCATTCCATTCATTGTTTATTTTCGTAATGATAAATACAGATTCAGTATCAATATCTTTAGAATGCATATAATAGATATGTGTGTTTTGATGAGAGAACAAAATCAGTTGTTTAAATTTTCATACTTATTTATCAAATCTTCTTAGGACTCTTTCATCTAAATATCTAAAAATTTTTCCATTTCTTAAACATTTTGCAAAGCTCTTCAAACCTGCTTTAAGTGCCACTGAAATGTAATGTACAATTGTTGTATAGTCGTTTGGCGATTCGCCTCAGTTTGGACAAAGAAGAAATTTCGACGATGTGCTAGGGAAATATTTTTTGTTTTATTTTACACAGATGATCCTCTGATGTAGAGCTTTACGTTTAAACCAGGAGAACGGAGGCTATAAATTTTACTTCAAGGGTTCCAAGAAGCAAGAAAGAGTGCTTTCATTCACACTCTTACATCAGCTCGAGATTACTTAGTGTGTTACGCACGTATGTCACCTCCGTACAATCATTTTTGACCATATGCTTCGAATTTCCGTGCCAGCGACCAAGCTTCACTTTAGCTCAAGGTCGACCGGCTATCAGGTAATGTTACGGTTGCCCCATATCCGAGTTTTGCACAAGTCCTTCCGTTCCCAGCGCCTCTTATAACACTACATAACACAATTGTCATCATTCATAAAGTTTTCATTAACTAACAAGGTCAATATATTTTTTACTGCTTTTCACTTTCTTTCAATGGTCTTTCTGAATAGTTGGTTAGATTTAATGGCATATCAACCCCTGTAGAATATTGAATGCCAGTCTCATTTCCTATCTGGGGTTTTGATTATAATATTTGTGATCGTCATATCCTCTGCGTTCGAGTGTGAACTATACTCAATGTGTGTGCACTTGCACTAAGAGCTGAATAGTTCAAAGCCCAACCAAACTGAATGATAAAATAAAATTAATGAAAAATGATTAATATAAAAAGATCATTCCGTAATTATATAACATGCTGACTCGATAATTGTTTAAATCTCGTCTCTTGAATTGATTGATTTTTTTCAATTTCAAAGTCACATAGAATTTAATTTTTTCTAGGCTCGAAAATGTTTTGGTTTGAGTTTGTTTCTTGTATATTTGCAGAGCCTCAACTCTTTTTCCATTTAACTAATATATCAAAACTTTCCTTTTTTTTAACAATCATGTTTATAAAATGTAGAGAATTTTGCTCTTTGTAAAAATTAACTGAAGTAATGATAAGTTTTTGATTGATTGATTTTAACGGCCTTTGAATACGTCTAGGGTTGTTTGATGCCAAGAGGTTAGAGAATCACGTACCTTCTATGTTTATATTTACATTTTTATCAAATTATTTCTTAAGATTTTCTTTCATATACCAAGTATTCCTCTCAAATACCAATAATAGGCACACAGCTATATGGTTTCAAGTATTCCTATCTAATTCTAATAATTACTTTATTTTAAGTAACTATTTCGATTTAAAAATCATTAATTTGTAAACAGTTATATAGTTTTAAGTAATTAATTATCCTTAGTAAACGAGTATAGCTTCAATTAATGTAAACTAATTTACAGTTATATGGCATCAATATTTTTCGAATAGATCTTTTTGACCTGTAAATTGAACCTTTAAACGTAATTCCACTCCCGGTCAGAGTGGACCTGGAAGTAGTAGCAAGGAAGAAGTGCTCCACCCAGATCACTAATTTTTTTCAGTGAGGAAGGCATATTCCCCCTCTGAAGGGGATACGGTCAGTATATTCGAAACCCTCTGGACAGGGTGAAATAAAAATTATATTAACATCAACTGTATTTGAAAAAGATATACATGGTCAATATTTCTGTTTTTTATATTTCCATTCACTTACGCTAAATCTCTCATCCCAAATCACTGAATACACATTTGACAAATACTAGATACTTCAGGCTGTAAGAGAGAAAACACACCTGATGGGCTCCAAAGTTTTAAACTTTTACCTAAAATTTAAGTTTACAAGTTTCAACAATCAATCCGATTAGTGTGCATTGGATTTGAGACAAAGAGAGAGAGAGAAAGAGAGAGTGAAAGAGAGAGAAAAAGAGAGAGAAAATGAGAGAAAAAAAAAGATAGAGAAAGACAGAGAGAAAAAGAAAGCGAGAGAAAAGAGTGGGAGAATAGGAGAAAGAGAAAGAGACAGGAAGAAAGAGACTGAAAGAAAGAGAGAAAAAAGAGAGAGGGAGAATGAGAGAAAAAGAAAGAGAGACAGAAAGAAAGAGAGAGAGTGAAAGAGAGAGAGAAAATGAGAGAAAAAAAAGAGAGAGAAAGACAGAGAGAAAAAGACAGAGAGAAAAAGAAAGTCAGAGAAAGAAAGAGACAGACAGACAGACAGAGAGAAAAAGAGAGAAAAAAGAGAGAAAATGAGAGAAAAAAGAGAGAAAAAAAGAAAGACAGAGAAAGAAAGAAAGAAAGAGAGAAAAGAGAGGGAGAATGGGAGAAAGAGAAGAACAGACAGACAGAAAGAAAGAGAGAGAGAATGAAAGAGAGAGAAAAAAGAGAGAAAATGAGAGAAAAAAAGAGAGAGAAAGACAGAGAGAAAAAGAAAGTCAGAGAAAGAAAGAGATAGAGAGAGAAAGAGAGAGACAGACAGACAGAGTGAAAGAGAGAGAAAAAAGAGAGAAAATGAGAGAAAAAAGAGAGAAAGAAAGAGAGAGAGAAAAAGAAAGACAGAGAAAGAAAGAGAAAGAGAGAGAGACAAAAGAGAGGGAAATGGGAGAAAGAGAGAGAGACAGGAAGAAAGAGAGAGAATGAAAGAAAGAGAGAAAAAAGAGAGAAAAAAGAAAGAAAGACAAAGAGAAAAAGAAAGACAGAGAAAGAAAGAGAGAGAAAAGAGAGAGGGAGAATGAGAGAAAGAGAGAGAGAGAGAAAGAGAGACAGACAGAAAGAAAGAGAGAGAGTGGAAGAGAGAGAGAGAAAAAAGAGAGAAAATGAGTGAGAAAAAGAGAGAGAGAAAGACAGAGAACAAGAAAGACAGAGAAAGAAAGACAGAGAATGAGAAAAAGAGAGAGAATGAAGGAGAGCGAAAAAGAGAGAGAGAGAGAAAGACAGAGAAGAAAAGAAAGACGAAGAACGAAAAAGAGAGAATATTTAGTGATCAGGTATCAATTAGAGCATGAATGATAGGATCTTTTTTTTTTTTACATGTTTAACGTAAATGCTTTGGTAAAAATTTACCATAGTAAAGTATAGCGAAATATTTTACAATAATTTATTGCAGGTTATAAAATGTAGATTGATTATGGTTATTATATTTTCAAGATATGGATAATATTCATCCAACTTACTTTGCACTCCACGGACCGTTCCATTCGACTCCTCCCCAGGGATTTCGACAGCGGATCATCTGGATTTTTTCCCTTTTAAAAAAACTTATTAAGTTTGTGCCTAGAGTGAGTTTCTTCACGGCTGTTATGCTGTATGCGTGACCTTTTACTAAGCCGACCTTCGTTTTCATTTCCATATCTGCTTCTGTCTTGGCCTGTTTAAAATAAAAATCAACTGCTTACTATTATCTTAATTATCCTTAGTACATGTAAGTATTTAAATTTTAATATTAGAGAATATTATATGAGATTAGAAAGACTAACGAAATTAAACAAGAATGCATATTAAAACAATTAAACTTGATTTTATTTTATCTCTGGTAGACTTTAATAGAGACATTGTCAATGAATTAAATATTAATTAAGATTGTATAATGATTATTACAAAATCATTGAGAATGTAAATAACTAAGGCAATTGTGATGTCGGAGGTGACGTAGTTTTAATTACAGACATATAATTTCTATTGGAGTTTTTCACATCAGCGTCAGCTGATGGTCTTTCACTGGAGTTTGAGTGACAGCAAGTCTCCTCAAGTCTCCAGGACTCTTCTCAGTATTCTGGCCGTTCTCAATAATGTTGTTGTTTGGATGGTCTCCACTCGTCCACCAACTTCCAACTCTTCCAGTCCCTTTAGTAATCCTTTAGTTACCGTGCCCAAAGCACCAATCACAATTGGTATAATTGTAACCTACATGTTCAATGGTTTTTTTCAATTCTCTTGCAAGGTCGAGGTACTTATCCTTCTTTCCACATTCTTTCAGTTTTATTCTGTGGTCAGCCAGAACAGCAAAGTCGACTATTTTACAAATTCTCTTTTTTTTTTTTTGTTGATTATTATAAGGTCTGGTCTTCTGGCCGAGATTAGGTGATCTGTTGAAACTACATTCTCTGATATATAATGATGATCTTCATTTGTTGAGGATTGGTGAAGAAATAATTTCACTAAAAACAATAGAGATCCAGAAAGTATGTCCAACCAGCAAACAAAATTTCACAAGAAAATCTGCTCATATGTGAAATACAATAAGTATATATATATATATCATCATCATCATCATGTCGCGCCGCCTGCGCGGATATCTCTGACCGTCTCTCGCCATTTCTCCCTATCATTCATCGCCTCCGGCAGGCAGGTCTTCAGGGTTACATCCCGTGTCCTCACATAGCTGCTGTATGTAAGTTCGTGCTGGTCGTCCCACTCTTGCACATCCATGTGTGGGGGTCCACAGGAGTACATCGCTTATGAGCTCGTCCTTGCTTCTCCAGCAGTGTCCTGCGTGTCTGGTTTGTCGAACTTGTATGGTTTTTGTGATGGGGGGCAGGTGTCCGTATAGTTGGAGTCTCGTGGGGTGTTGTCGCCAGGTTTTTTTAATTGTTTGGTTTTGCAAGTTAAAAACAAGAACATTACACAAAAATAAAAACAAAAATATTGCAGTCATCATACAAAAACATTGTCATGTTTTGTGGTTATGATCGCCAGAATATCTGAAAAAATCTTTTTGATAAAATTAAGAATAGAAAAAATGCTTTTTTATCCTTCGAAAACCTTGTTTAATAGCAAACAGATTCAAAAGACGAAAGACAAAATATAATCAAATCTATAAGCGTAACAATTAACATAATCACTTACTGTCATCAGTAATGATACAGACTTATTTATTCACAATCTTCTTTGTACACATAGATTTTGCTTTTGTCAATTTAATTTTTAGACAAGAAAAAGAGTGGACAGTTTATGATATTTCAGGTCCACCTTACTCAATGTCTCCAAATGATATTTGTTCATCTCAGTAATGTTGGGCTTTTCTTTAAACTGATAACACTGATCTATTGCACAACTTATGGACAATCTTTCGCTTAAAATGCAGTTGGATGCTACTCTTGAAAAGCCTACCATCATGTCCAGATCTACTTTCAGTGGGCTGACTGGATAAACTGACATGATACACACAGATTATAGAGGGTGTTTCAAAAACATTGGGAGCATTTTCTAAGATGATAACGAGACCAATTCTCGTTTTCAAATTATGACAGCATGTGTTGAAATAATTCAAAATTCTGTTGAATTTCTTTCGTGCTTCCCTTTTCAGGTATAGAAATGCTTTTCACAGTAAAAGAAAAGGTGTTAAAACACCAAAAAGAATGTTGAATTGTTTCTTCACACGCTGTTAAAATTTGAGATCATTAAACGAGATTTGGCCAAGTTATCAGATTGCAAAATGATATCGATTTTTCTGAAACACCCTAGACCCGGCATATCTTACTTCATATTTGTATTTAAATAAAGTTATTTTATTATATAATTGATAATTCCTATCATTTAAATTGACACTTATCTGACTGAATCCACGAAGTAATAAAAGATAACATTCCAACAACTACGAACAGATAAATCTTATATTGATTCCAGCTTAGCACGCACACACTTTCCAATATTTGTTGTAATGGATACCCAACCAAATATTAAAAGATCATAAATCGATCTAACTTGTCATAGCCACCATGATTTATTATAATTTATGATATTTTTCTTATAACTCTTTGGAAAACATTACTTGATAAATAATGTCAATTCAATTGCTTCGAAATGTCACCAAATAACTTTTCAAAATCATTGTATGTCACAAACCTTTTTTTAAACTCACACAACTGCTTACAAACCATTAACAAAAGACTAATCCCAAATTAGGATATCGAATCAAGGAAAAGAAAATTCTTGAAAATTCTTTCTTTTTTTTTTTTTGGTAATTCTGATAATCTTCTTTTTAGAAAATTCTGATTTTTCTGTATAACTAAGGGGAACTTTGACAACAGTAATCAAAGAAAAAAAATCACTTCCTATGTGTGTCTAAGCCATTAAAGTTTCATTAAAATACGGTTCAGTTTTTTTCACAGCTTGTTTAACTTTGACTGAGATAGGGAAAATAATGATTTGGGTGGTTGATGTATTTTGTTTGTAATATATAAATACCGCTTCTTAAAAAATATATTATTTAGTGAGTTTGTAAATGAAATTAAACGATTTCCAGGAAATAATTCTTCTCTATTTAAAAGTTATAAAAAACACTCAATTTTAATTAATACAAAAATCCAATTTACGTTTACAAGTAAATGGCTATTTGTTTAACGGCATACTAACTCTTTATGGGTTATTTAATGTCAAAATTTGATTGATATATAAATGTTTGATAGTAATCATAAATATATTTTCAATGCTCGATAGTGTTTATTAAAATTGAAGGTTTTTGTTTGTTTATAATTACGCGTGGGGTAACGGTTATCGTCGTAATGAGTATTACCCCTGTTTGTATTTCCCATCGCTCTTATACCCATGGAATTGGTATGCACCAACACTTCTTCCAGCTATAAGTAAATACTAGGGTCAACGGGGCTCTTAAACCTTGTTATAAATTACCCTTCTTCCAGCTATGAGTAAATACTAGGATCAACGGGGCTCTTAAACCTTGTTATGAATTACCCTTCTTCCAGCTATGAGTAAATACTAGGGTCAACGGGTCTCTTAAACCTTGTTATGAATTACCCTTCTTCCAGCTATGAGTAAATACTAGGATCAACGGGGCTCTTAAACCTTGTTATGAATTACCCTTCTTCCAGCTATGAGTAAATACTAGGATCAACGGGGCTCTTAAACCTTGTTATGAATTACCCTTCTTCCAGCTATGAGTAAATACTAGGGTCAACGGGTCTCTTAAACCTTGTTATGAATTACCCTTCTTCCAGCTATGAGTAAATACTAGGATCAACAGGGCTCTTGAACCTTGTTATGAATAACCAATTTGGGAGAAGAAAAACTCTGAATTCAGACGCACTCTACTCCATTCGCATCTTGGTTGTGGATTTGGTAAATACATATAATTATTCCGGGTGGATCACCTTTTCTGCTCACTTGTGTCAAGTCTTATATTCCTTTTGCGCTAATTTGCCGCATTCGATTATTATGTGATTTATCGTTTGGTTACAGCTAATCTATCTTTGCTTTAATATAATTAGTCCTTATGGCGTTGTTTTGTGATGCTATTAGAAAAAATTCAGTTTCTCTCTTAAAATTTCTCTTTCTTAGCCATGTCTAAGTTTTCTCGTGAAAGATTTCACTTGTTTGTCACATGAAATATTCACTCAATTGCTTTTCTTCTCATTTTTGTTTTCTAGTTAGAATAGTTCCGTTGATTCTTGTATTGTTTGTGTTGTTATTATTATTATTATTATTATTATTATTTACTCCTTTAGAGTTTTTCACATCAGTGTTAGCTGATGGTTTTTCACTGGAGTTTGAGTGACAGCAAGTCTCCTCAAGTCTCCAGGACTCGTCTAAGGATTCTGGCCGTTCTTAGCAATGCTGTAGTTTGGATAGTCTCTACCCGTCCTCCAACTTCCAAGTCCTCCAGGCCTTTTAATAGTTCTTTAGTTATTGTACTTAACGCACCAATCACAATTGGCACAATCGTTACTTTCATGTTACTCAGCTTTTCAATTCTGTAGCAAGGTTGAGGTACTTATCTTTCTTTTCACTTTCCTTCAGATTTATTCTGTTGTCCGCCGGGACAGTAATAAAAATATATAATATTTTAATACAAATAATTTGAACATAGTTATATGGTATGAAGTATTCCTATTCAATACAAATAATTTTCAAACATATTTGAGCCTTTGAGTAATGGTAAAGAAGAAGTAAACCACACTCCCCAGAGCCTCAGCCCCAGATGCAGTTTGTGTCATTGCCAAGACAGTTTATAAATCAGTTAAATAGCTTAATCAATCTTGAAATGAACGTTTTACAACCGTTACGCATTGATTTTTTCTTCATGTAAATTCAGTGAACATATCTGTACAAATTAAAATAATTATAAAAATGAAACACCAAATCTACTGATTAATATGGGTTCGTAAAAACAAGACGATCTACGAAAAACGTATAGCAAAAATGTTTACTATTGAATAAAAAGTTAAGATAAGATTTTATGATGATATTTTTCAATTAAAAAACTTTAGAAAGGGTAATTCTCATTCAAATTGATTGATTATAACAGCTTCTCAATCGATCTATTGTTATTTCATGCTAAGAGATAAGGGAATCACTTAGATTGTAATTTCAGTGATGTGTTGTTATTTCTTTAAAATTGTTTTTTTTTTTTTGCACACAATTTTATCATATCATGTATTTCATTTTATACGAATAATTGGTACACAGTTGTATCGGTTTAATTATTCCTATCTAATACTAAAATCAATACACAATTATATGACTACAAGCAACTACTTCTATCAAATAATAATAATTATTTATTTGCAAAAAGTTATATGCTTTCAAATAAATGAATAATAGGTGGACTTTGCTATCCTTGGTTGATCAGAGTAAAATTGATAGAAAGTGAAAAGAAGGATAAGCACCTTTGACCTTGCTATGGAATTAAAAAAAAACTGCGAGGTACATGTGACGAGGTACGTTTTCTTTTTTTTTTTTTTAAGTAGAGGAATGATATTGTGAATTGAATTACGATGACCGGAAATTCCGGCGAACACTTGCGCGCGACATAGAGAAACATTGGACAGCTGTTTCGACCTTATTAAGTCTCATCAGCAGTGTATACCATGATCTCCCTCATTGGAGATCGAACCAGCGACCACAGAATGCAGAGCCGAAACTCTACCACTGAGCTGGGCCATGTCTTCCCGGGATGATTGAAACAGGTTGTACATCTATATCGTTGCCCTTGAGGTTATAACAATTACGCGGATGCGTATTTCCA
Source organism: Sepioteuthis lessoniana (assembly GCA_963585895.1). Lineage (NCBI taxonomy): Eukaryota > Metazoa > Mollusca > Cephalopoda > Myopsida > Loliginidae > Sepioteuthis > Sepioteuthis lessoniana. The sequence goes on along the minus strand of OY757924.1, from coordinate 89,878,388 downwards.
ATACTCTTGGGAAGATGAAACCCTGGAGGTGACCGTGTCCTCTGTAAAGAGTACCGATGTAACTTTCAAAAGACATTCAGGTTAATCGGTCGTACAATTAACATGACTAGTTGGTTTGACGTCACATGTGTGCGATATGGATTGGTGGCTCAGTGGCAGAGTTTCCGCTTTCCGGGACGAAGCTGTTTGTTTCATTTTGTGCAAATGCCCCTGGGAAAAGTATTAATCGATCAGTTCTCCTCTATCTCTGGGTAAATAATTGGGCAGATTGGGTGATTTAACCTTAGTAAAGGAACTAGTCAAGAAGGATAAAACCCAGCTTTACTCCGCTTAAAAATTGACCTTGTGTTACATCTAGCTCTTGGCAGAGGCGTTGAGTAAATACATACATGAAAGTGACATTTTATGTTTTGGATATTTTTTCAAATAATATGCATGATCATATGTAATATAATTATGTAAATTCTTTACATTATTAATATAATTAATGAAGTAAAGCTTTCACTATCTTGTATAAAAAACTCAAAGATATTACATTATTTATGGAGCGAAATAATTTCATAGATGGAAGGATACATGTTTCTCATTGTCGACTGAGTTAGCAGGGTCAAAACAATGAAGGTTACCTGGTAATACCCATCTCCTCTCAATGCAAATATGATAAGTTATACTCATATACCTGGTACAAATTGCAAGGAACGATTACGAGAGAGAGAGAGAGAGCATGTGTTCGTGATGAAATCCAATCGAAAAAAAAAGACAATTTGGTAAATTGGTTTGACGTGTTTCGCTTGAAATCCACCTAAGAATGTATGATGAATTATGGGCCAGCCACTATGAGCCCATCAATAAGACAGTCTATGCAGTGGAAACACATCGACTCAAGTAAAATAGTTTCTGGTGCAGCGGCCAGTAAAGAAGATCATGTTGAAAGTGTTCGGGGACTTGAAAAGAACCATCACTCTAGACTTTCATTTAAAAAGCTACGATTATAAACAATGTTTTCTATTTGTCAACTCCTTAGACAAAATCCTTATTATTTATTGAATGACTCTTGTACTACAAAAATTCTCAATATGTTTGTATATGCATAAAAATGGCACATCATAGTGTGATTCTTCTTTGAGCAATATACTTAAAATACTCTATCTTAGAGAATAAACTAATCTGCCATCCAATTTGCAATTGATTAATTATTTTGTGGGGTCTGCATTTCAGCTAAATCTTTTTTTTTATTCTCTAAATTATCAATGGAAATAACAATAAAATGTTAATTACAATCCTTAACTGCTTCCTAAATAGAAGCACCAATATAATCATGGACAAGTATAACAGCAGAAAACCCAACAGGTTGATTGCTTATGTAGACTATTTTTAAATGATTGATAGTACAATATATTTAGTTGATGAGTCAACTATTATGAAAATTGGTCTATTTCTCACAACTGCTTTTCAACTGAAATATAATTTTTTATATGTTGAGATCAAAGTTAATTGTTTTATTTTATAGCTATTTTACTAATTCAATAGCAATACAACAACAATATATATATATACATATATATATGTGTGTGTGAATATATATATATAGTCATCAAGTGTCATTGTGTCTACCCTCTCTCTCTCTCTATATATATATATATATATATATATATATATATATTAAGCTTTTTAAATTTTTATCACTACTTGAGATGTGTAATACCGCATTGGGTATTGTTGTCTAAATTTATTGAGTGCTTTTGTGCGACATTTTTATTCAGGACTTTTCATTCGTTTGTTCATATCTCTTCCATTTATCTATCACTTAAATTTACATACAAATTTGTGAACGAAAGAATAAAAATTGCAGATATAACATAAAACATATAAAAACAAATTATCAGTGAAATATTTACAAAACTAAAATTAATTTGATTAAATGATTTTAAAAATGTCGTACAACATTTTTTTTACTATCCACCTTGTTTATATCAATTAAATTTACTTGCTTAGAATTAAACCCTAATTAATTAGAAACTTAAATTAATGACTTTGTTGATGATAAACAGTGCTTCCTTTTGCCAACTCTAGAAAAAAATTTACCTAATCTATTAGGACTCAACTAAATATTTTCCTTAGCACCAAGAATTCCAATACCAAGGGGTTGTTAAATCAAATGACCAAAACGAATGGCATGAAGACAGAAAATCGATAACCTCCAAATTTCCTTATTCCTTAAAATTCCTCCACCATTACTTACCATAATGGAAGCGCTAATTAAGGCTTTATTCTCATAGGCATCATGTAAAATCTCGAAAAGCTTTTGGCGACTTTCTGCGGATTCATACTGATTAAGGCTGATGCTCTCACCCACACCACCTGTCATATCCACCATAGCATCTCTCGCTTTACCCCCAGTCAACGCTTCATAGGAACCGAACAACCTGGAAAAGAAGAAAAAAAAAAGAGAATAGAGAATTAATTAACTATTTGAATGTAATTTGTCTAAATTTCTGCGATGAGGAATTAAATTCATCTGACGAAACTGTCTTTTTTTCCAAAATTGAGTTTCATTAAACAATTTTAAATTTTGATTTAGGACGAGAAAAAAAAGGACAGCCAAAAGGCACCTGAAGAAATCCAGAGGATAAAGCAATTTAAACGTTCTGGAGTATAAGGACAAGGGTCCATGACTTTTCGGTGAGGTTTTACCATTGTGCAAGGAATACAGTCAACATATTTCAAACTCCACCCATAGAACTATCAATGATTGATTACTTTAACGGCCTTTCAACCCATCTAGGGTTATTTTATGCTTAGATGTGAGGAAATTGCATTCATTGTACGTTAATATTCACATTTTTGTGTGGTTGTAATATGGATTTTGTTTTGTTGTTTTTGCTTACGATCCTATTGAGTACGAATAACAGATCTTTTGACCCCTAAATGGGACTCTAACAAATACTATTACTACTATGTAAGAATGAAACTAGAAGTAATGACAATGAAGAGGTACTTCATAATCTCCCGATCCCCATAACTTGAGTCTCACTATCCGATGCCGTTTAGTGTCATACCCAGATGTCTCCTTTTTTTGGCTCGGGGTACGTACTCCTCTGCATATAGCCAGCGTATTCTAAGCCGTATTAATTAGGTTTTTAGGGTATTTGAAGTCAATTTGTGGTCATGAAGTGTTCTATTTTATTTATTCCTTTTTTAACAATTTCGGGATTTAAGACTATAATGATAGAACACCCCCCCTAAAAAAACAGACAAAAAGACATCTAAGGAAGGCCGAAGGATTCAGCGGCTGAAACGTGTGAATAAAAACATCCTAGGAAAATACTCCGACACATATTCTAAGCCCCGCCCTAACTTCTGGACTTCTACATGGGTTGACATACCGCAAAAAAATCAATAAATAAAAGGGCCCCCGAGAGGGCTATCAAGTGACTATTCTTAATTACAAATAATTTGAATGGTTTCAAGCACTCCTTAAACTCTCCAGTCGACTGGAGCAGTATAATACACCGACTGCATCTCTTCAGAGAGGGAAAGACACCCCCATGAATGTCCTGCATATGACATTAAACCATCTGATGGTAAGGCTCCAGCCTTAGAGATTTAGGGAATATGGAGTACTCCTTCATTGCCATTGCTCCCAGGTTCACTCTGACCCAGAGTGATAGCATCTGATTGGGTCCTATCTATGGGTCTAATAGAACAAACTGTGTGTGTAAACAAATGACTGATGTTAAATTGTTACGGTTATGTAGCAATATTAAAACCATTTTATTGTGCGCCAAAAAAAGTTCAGTATTGTTTAAGAATGTTATCAACAAATGTGTTTACAAATCATATATATATTTGATGAATATGCATGAACAGGATCTGGCATTAAATAACCTAGGATAGTTGCTTTGCCATAAAACCAAACCATAACTCCAATCTAACCGTAATATCTTTTAAACGGATCTTTTTCATATAAGGGTTGATTTGGGTTTATTTTTTAAACAATTTTATTGTGTCAGAAGACTATTCTTATTTCGTAATGATTTTTCACATTGTTATTTAGTTTCAAGTGTTCTTATCTTGTAGCAACAATTTGCAAATTATGTTGTTTCAAGTATTCGATATTATGCTAATCATTTTGAAACAGAATTAATTGACCCTTAAATAGGACTCTAACAGGTACTACCACTAAAGGTCAGAGTGGATCTGGGAGAAATGGCAACAAAGGGGTACTTCTCACTCATCAGAGATCCATATTTGGAACCTTCTACCAGATTCAGTTTAACATCATACCAAGGACACCCTTTTTTTTTGGGGGGGTCGGGTTGGCTTAGCCCTTCTGCAGAGAAAGTAGTCAGCATATTCTCTGCCCACTGGGGAAATTTTCTCTCTGCAACGGTTGTTGCTCCAGAATTCTCCGTATTGCTACGACCCGACGAGGATAAAATGGTTTGGCTTGGTTTATTGGTTGTTACTGGACAAACAAAGAATTTCCGACTTGTTCGACTAAGAAGCCCTTGTTACTACTTGTTGACTCACTAATTAGTAGGTCTTGGCATTAATACGAAAAAAAAATGCAATATGAGCTAAGGTAAAAAAAATTGTACTTAATAGTAGTGAGTAGTTCCCATAGGTTGATGGAAACATTAGGTTTATAAGTCCCAAAAATTCACTCTGAATTTTTTGCAGTACACCCAGCGCAACGGATATAGACGTTTAGTTGAAATAGTGCTTCTCGGTGAAAATGATGTGCAGGTTCAACCCCCGCTGAAGAGGTAAATAAGAAAAAATTACTTTAGCTAACATTTGTACCTGGATATGGTTAACAGGCTTAGAAAAATCGACCCACGTTGATTATATAGAGGGCATCCGAATTCGACAAGAAACACCTGCCGAAATGTGGAGAATGAAGACAATAGTTCGAATATTCTAAGGGATAAAAACTTAGAAATTTACTTAATCCTCGGATTGGACGGATTAAAGAAACAGAGAGCTGAAATCGTTCAAATTCTAAGTTTTAGGAGTTAGATTTATCATAAGGTCTGTCATCTGGTCAGTATTAGCTTACCTCTACGTCCACGACGCTGGACTTGAGTTGACAACACTTATACTCAATTTAAGTTAGGGTTCGATCCTTTCAAACTTTTTCGCTGGATCAATTTATCAAAACCAACCAACCTCTTAATTCCTTCTAAATAAATCACTTTGTATCAGAAACCTAATTAGTCCTTCACTTGTATCTTCCATCTGAACAGGAAACTAGAACCTCTATTTTATGCAATACATTATAGGTTATGTTATTAAGCCTGCATGTGTATTTATGTCACCTTGCAACCAAATGACGTCTCATCCACTCCGTCTTTTTTAAAGAGCTTTGTAGTTTTCGATGAAATATGCCTAAGAGAAAAACTGCTTTATCAAATGAAAACTTTTATCACCTGAAGATTTTGAAAAGTGAAACAGACAGTTATTATTTATGAAGCTGTATTTATTTTTTAACTTTATAAATTTACGATATGTGTGTGTGTGTGTGTGTGTGTGTGTGTGTGTGTGTGTGTGTGTGTGTGTGTGTGTGTGTGTGTGTGTGGATATCTTAAATAACTGGAATTATTTAGTAATTTCCACTCACAGTACTGAAACGAAAACGTGGTTAATTTCGAACTTGCCTCCTTAAATCGCGTCACACATTCAAAAAATATTTCGTAGAAACGGGTTTCATTTTTATGGACATCCGCTGGGATTAATTCGAAGACAAATCAATCACCACTGATATATTTCTCTACTAATAACATCTAGAAAAAATGATATAGTTATATAAAATTGAAAATATTTTATAATACAACCAGGAAAAATAATGGACTTTACACTCTTAGAAAATCTTACGTTCATCGTCATCTACGAAAAATAAAATAAGCACAAATCCAAGACAAAACCTATTTTATTTATTGGAAAACATCCTGGCTTCATGGAACGTACCTTAAATAAAATCCCCCAGTTGGCTGGAGATGTAGAATGCACCGACTGCATCTCTACAAAGGGGTAAGACTTTCCTAACGAGCATCCTGATTATGACATTAAACAATCTGATGAGTGAAACTCCAGTAATGCTTAAGCTTTGGGGAATGCGGAGTACCCCTTCATTGCCATCGCTCCCGGGTCCACTCGGACCCGGAGTGGTAGCACCTGATAGGGTCCTATCTATGGGTCAAATAAAACTGTTTAACATTTAAACTATGTACAAACAAAAGACTGATGTTGGATTGAATTGTTAGAAATAGAACTGCCGATTTCACTGTGTTTGAACAAATGACTGTCTAATTGAATTCTTTGTAATACATAGCAATACTTGAAACCATTTAAGTCTGTATAAACGAATGAATAATGTTGAATAGAATTATTAGTGTTGAATAGCAATACTTAAACTCTTTAACTGTGTGTCTAAATTGAATTATTTATATTAATTACATTACAATATTTGGAACTATTTAATGAATGAATAGTCCTATCAACAAAATGTTTACAAATCCTATATATTCAATATATATGCATAAACAGGATTTGGTATTAAACAACCTACAATGTTTGATATGCCATTTAGCCAAACTAAACCAAACTTAACTAAAATCGATTCCTAGAATCACTTAATTTTAAGGAAGCAATTATGGAATCACCAAACCCCACTGCCCCGATTAAAACTCATTAGCATTTTGTTGCCCTATCTCTGACTTTCATGACAGTCGAAACTTTTTGATGAATGAACTTAACAAACGAAAGGCAATATTTTTCAAGTTCTCATTCATTGATTTTTTTTATCTTTTTAAGATCCGGACTGTTTGCTGATCAAGCCATTGAATTAATATATGTTTCTTGAAGAAAAGCTTTAACCCTCTTCGTTCGGTGAGAAAATGTATTGTCATCCTAAGAAATGACTTCCTTATTATCACAGAAATTTTCTATATTTTTAACAAGGGTTGTAATAATATAGTGGTGCCATAGAAAGTAGATATATGGGTGTGGTAAATAAACGCATGGTGCAACGGTTATCATCAAAGTGGAATCGGCTATTCAAGTTCAAATCCTAGACGAGGCTGGTTGCTTTTCATAAAGCGCTTATAGCCATTGAAAAAGTATGGATCACTCTGTTCTCCCTCTAATTATGGGTAAATAGTAGGAAAGACAGCTCTTTAACCTTTGTATGACAGCCGATCCAAGAGAAGGAAGTCTCTGAATTTAAAACAGACCTGGAGAGGAATGGGCATCGCCAGGCTATTCAAGCCTTGACAAACTACATGATTAGTACCTCAGGACGAAACCAGGTTATGTCATAAATCTAATGAGCTTTGTATTTAGGCTCTGTAAAATAACGCCAATACTTTTAATACACACAAATATCACGGCAATTTGTGTTTCAAGGACGTCATTGATATTTTCAAAATTTATCTTAGTGCAGTAAAAAGCTACATATGGAGAGCACCCGGTGAGGAGAGTGTTTATTTCAGTAGTATCAGTGAGTTAGATTAACTTTGAAACATTTTCTCCTCGGAGAAACGTCTGTATTTGCAGAAAAATTATGGCAAATAGCATTCCATAGAGATTAGGTCTTAGCAGGTGTCTGTATCTTTCAGCATCCCTAAAAACTAACTTAAGAGTTTTTTTCTTCGTATGTATTATATTTTTTCTAAAGTGTATTTTCTAAAATAATAAAAAAACGCCCAGTTTTTGGCTGCTTTCCCAGTAAAACGAAATAAGAATAAGCGGGAAAGATATTTAGAAGCGTCTAGATCATTCTGCGTGAAGACTGGAGGCAGGAGTCGGGAAATTTAAAATACATGCACTATAGAACATGAGTGAAAGTACGAAAGTGAAATTCTAAATGATGATGATAATGCTAAAAAGGATGCTCAATATTACATACTATATTACATCCTAAGCCATAAAAATGACGTTGTTATTTATGTCAGAATCTGACAGGTACCATTTAAAAGCTCATTCCACAGAATCAAGTTTCTAAACAGAAGAGAATTTTCTTTAGTTTCAGTTCACAATGTGTTGTATCAAAAACTTGTCAAGGAAATTTATTGCAGATACCTCATCTATACGACTATGCTGAAGCTCTGTGTTTGTGTGTGAGTGTGGGTGAGAGAGAGAGAGAGAGGATTAGGACCAAAAGTTCAAGAACTTGATTGGCTCTTTTTTTAATTGATGTTTGTTCAGGAATATGAAAAAAATGTACACTTCACACAGTGACGTCACACACCGTTATGTACAATAGAGAACACTTCTCTTACTTTACATTTGATAAACTGATTGTAACAGCATATCAACTCGTTTAGGATTTTTTATGCCAAGAAGTTAGGGAATCCCGTTCATTATTCGTTCATATTTAAATTTTTTAATAGTTTTTTCACAAGAGGATTTTTTTTTGCATACAGCCCAATCGAATACGAATAGTGTTCTTTAGATCTTTTTATACTTTAGATAGAACAGCAGCAGGTACAACAACTTCAGATAAGTATGAACCTTGGAGTAATAGCAATGAAGGGTTTCTCGAGAATTCCAGAACGGGAGCTTCCTATCAGATACTGTTTACTCTCATAACCACAACATCTTTTTTTAGAGGGGTCTTAACTCTTTGAATAGGATACTGACAGAATATTCTAAGCCCCACTGGTAGGGTGGTTTCAAGTTTGAGTTAATTGACCCAGAATCAATAAAAAAAATGAAAATGCATTATATTTTGTGAGGACACTGCTGGAGAAGTAGGGACGAACTCATAAGTGGTGTACTCTTATGGACCCCCTCATATGGCCGAGCAAAAGCAGGATGACCAGCTTGAACATACATACAGCAGCTCTGTGAGGATACGGGATGTAGCCCTGAGGACCTGCCAAAGGTGATGAACGATAGGGAGAAGTGGCGAGAGAGGATCAGGGATATCCGTGCTGGCGGCACGATATGATGATGATGAATTACCATGACCAGAAAATCCGCCGAACACCTACACACGATATACGGGAACACTGGACAGCTGTTTCGACCTTATTAGGTCTCATCAGCAGTGTGTACCGTAATCTCCACCACTGGAGATCGAACCAGCGACCACAAATTGCAGTGCCGAAACTCTACAATCGAGCCACCAGTTCATACCGCACACAAATGACGCCAAATCAACTTGTCATGGTCATTGTGCGAAGGTGTTCGCGGATTTTCTGGTCATGGTAATTCAATTCACAATATTAATTCCTCTACTTGAAAAAATAAAAAAAAATATGTACGCATTATATTTTGTTATGAAATCATTACATACAAAAAAAAGAAAGAAAGAAGCAAACAAACAAAACTTGTTTTATTTCGTTTGAGTAAGTCGCTACAGAAGCAACCAGAAACATTTTTTTATGCAAAAAGGTAAAGGTGTAGGTACATTAAACAGTCAGTTCAGGAAATGTTCCTTCGAACATCAAGAACCTTGATGATCAGGCAAGGTACGGTCAACCTAAAACCATGGATTCTGAGGTCATGCTCCAAACGCAAGAGACAAATTCGGAGAGTATTAGATAAGTTCTTGGTTGGTTTCTTTGTTTAATGGCATATCAACCTTTGTAGGTTATTTAATGCCAATGCTATTCTCCTAGAAGAACAGTAGTGGCACTATTTAACCCATAGCTGGGAGGATAAGGGGGTTCATACCTTTCCCAAGGGTTTTTGCCCGAAAGTGGACGTAATACCGCGACTGGAGTACGAACTCACTTGCTACGATTCCGCAGTCCATCACTTTAACCATTACACCACGAGGACAACCCCCTAGATAAGTTCTGTATTTCATTGTCCTTTGTGGTTCGTCAACTCCATGACCTCAGCAAAAGTATCCAGAAATGTCGAATTGTGTCTCACGTTACCTTAATATTGCAAGAATTTTGACTCGTCCCAGTATAATGTGTGTTCTTTTGACTTCATTTTATTCAAAATATAGATTTCCATCTTGTATTCTTTACTGACCACTCACCAAATCTGAACACCTGATTGTATTTAGCATAAATAGTTGATCTAAGTTTCTAACAGGCTGTGTGTCAGAGCGTTCATTTGAGAAGTTACCATCCTGCTTTTTATTTATGTGCTTTGTTTGCAGCCATGTGGTGCATCCATATAGTAGTATAAACACAGCAACAGTTTAGAAGTAATCCCATTTTAATATATCAAAAAGATAGGATTTCCGTATTATCGATAACCAGTCAATAGCATTCAACACCTTTACTAGGTGTATGTTGACATCACTTTCAGTCGATGAGATGTTGCTGCCGAAGTATGTGAACAGGTCAACTAATTTTCAAGGGTTGCCACTTAAATTGGAGACAGACCCTTTTTGTCTAAAACACATCAATTCTTTTATTTACGTTCAGGTAGAGGCCAATGCATCCTGCTGCTTGCTCCAGGCTATACAGTAGGAATTCGGCTTGGACTGGAGTATTTGCAAAAAGCGCTAGAACGTCTGCGTAGTCTGTGTCTGTCATAGTTTCTATAGGGCACCGTCTGCTTCTTTACTGTGAAACTATTTCCTTTTATTAGACCTATTGACGTTCGAAATATGTTGTCGAGGCAAATTATAAACAAATATGGTGATAATCTATCTAATCGTAAGACTCCAACGACAATGTTGAAAAAGTCAACATCATTATCAGGTCTTGCCTCTGAATGGAATAGAATGCCTTTGAAAAACCTACGAGCAATAGTGTTGCTTCGATATTCTTTACCCATACCCCTTTGACGATTCGATGTATTGTCAGAAATTGAGAGGTTGTGGATCGATTCCTCCGAAAGCCATTCTGATTTTTTCTAAAGAGTTTTCTCCATTTCTTGTGATATACGATTGAGAAGCAGTCCATTATAAACCTTAGCCATCATAGAAGTAGGAATTAGGCCTCTGTAATTCTTAAAGATTTCGAGGTCGCCTTTCTATTGTGTTTTCTCTATACTCAGCGTTGCATAATCGAAGAAAAAAGTCGTCAAATTTTCTTGTTTTCTACACTTTAGAGGGTATTTCGCTGATGCTTGAAGTTTTTCTGCTTTTAACTTTTTCCATAACTGAGTTAAGTTCCTCCTCCGCAAACTGTCCTAGTTTGATATTTAAGAGGCAATTACTAATTCATTCAAAACATTTCCAAAATATGGAGGGAGGACAGGAAATAGACTGTTCTTCTGTTTATCCTTTTAAAATTTCTTTTTGTTTAAGAAATACTTTAAATGTTTCTTTTATAAAGGTAAAAGGCACCATACAAATACAAAAAGATTCTTGTACTCCAATGTATTAAAGTTGGTTGGTTGGTTGGATTTGATGGCATATCATCCTTTGTAGGATATTTAACGCCAAATCCATTTTATGCAAATAATCAGTTCTATTTCAAACAATTCAGTTTAGCATGAGTACACAATTTAATTGTTAAAATGCTTCTATTTCAAGCTATTCAGTTTATTCAAACAGTTCTAATTCATCTAATTCAGTTTAGTATAAATACATATTTTGTTTACGCACAGTTAAATGTCAAAACAGTTCTATATATAACAATTCAGTTTAGTGTAAGTACAGTTTCTATGTCAAAAACAGTTCCATTCCAAACAATTCAGTTTAGCATAAGCACGCAGTTTACATGTAAGTACAGTTTAACTGTCAAAAAATTCCTATTTCAAGCTATTCAGTTTAGTCAAACAGTTCTAATTCAAACAATACAGTTTAGCATAAGTATGCAGTCTAGTTCTATTTAACCCATAGATAGGACCCTTATCAGGTGCTACCACTCCGAGCCAGAGTGGACCTAGGAGCGATGGCAATGAAGGGATAATCCGCATTCCCCAAAGCCCCAGCATTACTGGAACCTCACCATCAGATTGTTTAGTGTCATATCCGGGACACTCGTTGGTGGGGGGGGGGTCTTACCCCTCTGCAGAGATGCAGTCGGTGAATTCTACAGCACCAACCGACGGGGCGAACATATTGGGGGGGGGTCTCACCCACTCTGCAGAGATGCAGACTGTGTATTCTACAACCCCAGCCGACTGGACAAACAATGTATTAAAGGATAAATACAACGAAATAATAAAAGAAAACACATACCATCGATTTATCCATAGCTGAAAGGAGAATAGTTGGATGTTTCATTTTCCCAAGTGTATTAACGATATATGAAATGCAAACAACTCCATTCAGGATTCGAACACGGGTCACCGCGTCCATTTCCTATGATAATTACCATTACACCACGAGCGCCACGAACTGGATGAGGTAAAAAATAAATAAGCTCAGCTTCAGGGAACTTTTCCGCCAGCAGTGCCTCCTTTGTCTGCGTTTATCATTCGGCGCCCCATAAAGAGAATGCCGACAGAACTAAACTATTTTGGCACCCTTCGGTTGGATGAATACATATTTATTTGCAATTAATTTTAATGTAAATCCTATAAATAGGACTTGTCTGAACATCAAGCTGATGTCGGCCTATAAACAAATATAAACGTCCATCTCGGAAATGTATTTCTTTATTGGCATGTGGTTATAGTAGTATGATCTTTAACGGTGATTAAATTTTTATGACCGCACATTTCAAACGATATAATGACTAAAACGTAGCAAAATAGACGAAAATTAATGTTATCATATTATTTCAGACGGTTGGGAAATAAACACAAGCTTTATGCAAATGTTCTATATTGGGAATTTTCACTTTTAATTTGAGAGGAGCAATTTAGAAGTAGATTAGTCTGACACTTTTTGGAGCGTAATTTTGGAACAGTTCTTAAAGCTGTAACAATTTCTTAGATAAGACAGCGTTTTGGAACCCGGATGAAATGGTTTGACAGAGCCAAAGTTAAAATGGTATAAACTATCAATTTGTACTAAAGTAAGGGATTGATACCAAAATATGAATTAGTAGACCAAGTGATTGCGTAATGACTAAGAAATGGATGTCTGTACTTTACTAGATTAAAAAGTAAATTCTAAAACTAGGACGCGTGGTACAACAGTTATAATCTTAGGGAAATTGACACGGTGACCCGAGTTCAAGTCTTTATTGCTTCTACTCTTGGAAAAAGTGTACATCCAATTATTCTCCTTCCATCTATGGGTAAATTGTAGGGCAGTTTTAGTTCGTTAGCCTTGGTATGGCAATCAGACTAAGAAATAGATAACTCTGAATTCTCACCTGTTAAACACCGCTTAAAAACTGGCCTTGTGCAGCAGTGGTCGGGTAAATAAATGTTGTATTAAAATTATGAGTGTTAAAGAATCAAGAAAATAATACATTTCGATGTGTGAGCGGCTTGGTTTTGCTTTGAAAGGGGTACCATGTAACCTAATATTATCTGTTTCATGAACAAACCATCGATGACTAAACTGAGGAACCATTTGGAAAAACTCTTCATTTTAGTTAGCCATGTTGGCGGGGTTTAGAATACATTGACAGTAAGGGAAGATGTCCCCCACCTCACAAAAAAAACCCTCTTCATTTTAGCGAGCCATTCTAGAAGAGTTTAGAATACATTGAAAGTGAGGTAAGACGTCCCTCACCCTAAAAAAAATCAAAACTCTTCATTTTTGTTCGCCACGTTAGCGAGGTTTAGAATTCATTGAAAGTGAGGTAAGATTTTCCCACCCCGAAAAAAATTTAAAAAAAAACCTCTTCATTTTAGCTAGCCATGCTAGCGGGGTTTAGAATACATTGAAAGTGAGTTAAGGCATACCTCCCCCTAAAAATACAAAAAAACTTTTCATTTTAGCTAGCTATGTTAGTGCGGTTTAGAATACATTAAAAGTGAGGTAAGATGTTCAACTCCCTAAAAAAAACCAAAAAACTCTTCATTTTAGCTAATCAAGTTAGGGAGGTTTAGAATGAATTGAAAGAGAGGTAAGATGTTCCTACACCTAAAAAGATAAAAAAAAAAACTACTTCATTTTAGCCAGCCATGTTAGCGGGGTTTAGAATACATTGAAAGTGAGGTAAGACGTTCCTACCCCCCACCCCCCAAAAAAAGAAAAACCCTTCATTTTAGTTAGCCCTGTTAACGGGATTTAGAATACATTGAAAGTGAGGTAAGAGGTTGCTCTCCCTAAAATGATCCAAAAAAACTCTTCATTTTAAAGTGAGGTAAGATGTTCCTACCCAGAAAGAAATTAAAAAAAAACCCTCTTCATTTTAGCTAGCCATGTTAGCAGGGTTTAGAATACATTGAAAGTGAGGTAAGACGTTTCACCCCCTAAAAAAAATTCTAATTTTAGCTAACCATGTTAGCAGGGTTTAGAATAAATACATTGAAAGTGAGGTAAGATTTTTTAAATTTATTTTAGGGGTTTAGAATACGTCGAAAGGAGGTAAAATGTTCCTCCCCTTAAAAAATTCCAAAAAAACCTTTCCATTTTAGCTACCCATGTTAGCAGGATTTAGAATACATCAAAAGTAGGGTAAGCCGTTCCTACCCCTAGAATATCCAAAAACCTCTTCATTTTAGCTCGCCATGTAAGCGCGGTTTAGAATACATTGAAAGTGAGGTAAGACGCTCCTATCCCACCAAAAGAAATCTAAAACATCTCTTCCTTTTAGCTAGCCATGTTAGCAGGGTTTACAATACATTGAAAGTGAGGTTAGACGTTCCAACCCCTAGAAAAATTTAAAAAAAACCTTCATTTTAGCTAGAAACCTTCATTTTTGCTAGCCATGTTAGCGGGGTTTAGAATACATTGTTTAGAATACGTTCCTACTCCTAAAGAAAATCCAAAAAAAAAAAAAAACCTTCATTTTAGCTAGCCATGCTAGCAGGGATTAGAATACACTGAAAGTGAGGTAAGACGTTCCTACTCTTAAAAGAATCCAAAAAAACTCTTTATTTTAGCTAGCCATGTTATCGGGGTTTAGAATACATTGAAAGCGAGGTAAGACGTTCCTACCCCTAAAAAATAAAAAAAAAACTCTTCATTTGAGCTAGCTATTTTGTGGGGTTTAGAATAAATTGAAAGGGAGGTAAAAAGATTAAAAGGAGGTAAAAAGGTTAAAAAAAACTTCATTTTTGCTAGCAATGTTATCGGGGTTTAGAATATATTGAAAGTGAGGTTAGACGTTCCTTCCCCTAAAAAATCCAAAAGAACTCTTTTTTTAGACAGCCATGTTAGCAGGGTTTAGAATACTTTGAAAGCGAGGTAAGACGCTCCTATCCCTAAAGGAATCCAAAAAACCTCTTCATTTTAGTTCAGTATACATTGAAAGTGAGGTAAGACGTTCCTCCCCATAAAAATGCTAAAAACTTCTTCATTTTAGCTAGCCCTGTTAGCGGGGTTTAAAATACATTGAAAGTAAGGTTAGATGTTCCACCCCCTAAAAAATAAAAAATAAATCTTTATTTTAGCTAGCCAGGTTAGGGGTTTAGAATACATTAAAAGTGAGGTAAGACGTTCCTAACCCGAAAAAAAAAAATCCAAAAAGCTTCATTTTAGCTAGCCATGTTAGCGAGGTTTACAATACATTGAACGCGAGGTAAGACGTTCCTACTCCCTCAAAAAATCCAAAAACCTCTTAATTTTAGTTAGCCGTGTTAGTGAGAATTAGAATACATTGAAAGTGAGGACAGTTCTGTGTGTAATACTAGACTG
The DNA here is from genome assembly GCA_963585895.1 of Sepioteuthis lessoniana. Classification (NCBI taxonomy): domain Eukaryota; kingdom Metazoa; phylum Mollusca; class Cephalopoda; order Myopsida; family Loliginidae; genus Sepioteuthis; species Sepioteuthis lessoniana. Next base: position 89,862,766 of record OY757924.1, on the reverse strand, counting down.
CATTTGATGGTTTTGGCTCTTGTTCTGGAGATATAAGAAGTATGGAGTAAACATTCACTGCTATTACTACCCAGTCCACTCTGACCTGAAGTTATAGAACCAGCTAGGTTCCGAAGAATGTGTTAAATAGTTTTGTTTAAAAATAATCAAATTCGATTGGACTGTGTGCAAGCAAAAAGCCCTTAACTACACAATAAATGTAAATGTACGATGGATGCGATTTCCTAACCTCTATGTAAAAATAACACTTGATACGTTAACGTGGCGTAAAAATCAATCTATCAGCATTTTGTTGAGGGTATGGGAACACCCAAATGTACTAATACAAGATCTATTAAAAGGCAATATAGTTCCCGGTATCACTTCTTGTGAGGTTCAATTTAATTGGTAGGCATTTTTCTTGATGTGTTGTATAAAAAAGAGGTATAAGTAGCTCAAGTCTGTTTTCTCAGTCCGACTCGAAGAGGGTTGTTTTTCAGTCTTGTTAATCTTATTGTTCACGCTGCTATTCCAAACAATTTATTCAGTGTTCGATACATATGTCCATCAGCACACATAATTCTTGCTAAGCTCTCTTAGTAGCCGGTATAATATCTTCTTAAGTGAGTAACCACTGTTAGAAATGAATCGGTTTTTCATCTTAGATTATCATTAAAAGCGCAACAGCAAAAGAGAAGTGGTGGTGTATACAAGATGGATAAGTTGAAAGTCACAAGCTTGCACATTGACGATGCTGATTGATTGGTTTTAATAGCAATTCAACCTATCAAGGATTATTTTAAGACTATTGGTTAGGGAATCGCATTCTTAGTATATTCATATTTTCATTTTTGTGTAGATGTTTCTTAAGAGTTTTTAATTATTTGAATATTCCTAATTAGATAGTTTCAAGTAATTATTTCATTTTATTTTTTAATTATTTTCATTTTATTTTAAAATAGTCATTTGTTTGCATACAGTTATATGGTTTCAAATTAATACTAATAATAATCCTTAGTAAACAATTAGAGCTTTAAGTTGCTCTTCTTAATACAAATAATTTACAGTATAATAGAATCAAGTATGTCTACAGAATACGGATAATTTTGAAATAAATCTATTTGATCTATCGATAGGCTCCTAACAGGTACTACCTCTCCGAGTCTGAGTGTACCAAGGGGAGATATTTTTGGCGATGAAGGTATACTCTATACTCCCCAGCTCTCTTGAACTGGAGACTCGCCATCATATTCAGATAAGAGTCATACCTAGACACACAGTTTTTTTGGGGGGGAGGGGGCTTACCCTTCAGTAGGAAAAATGTAGTTAGTGTATGGTGATCTATACGTTGTCTTAATGGTACGAGGTGGATACGATAAGTTTCCAGACTTTTTTCGTATGGGCATTTAAAATTGTCGTAGACTCTTGAAAATTCAGTATGTTTTTGCTATACATCTTGTAAGATGACAGACTAATTTTTATGATTTCAGCTTCAAATGAACAACTGCAGCAGCAATTGGAATACACCCTACTACTGATTCTCACAGCTGGCGAATTTCAAAAATACAATCTGACACTTTAGAAAAACCATATGGAATAAAATTCTGTTTTAAACTTGAAAAAAAAAAGGCCACAGAAACGTATGGAATGCTTCAGACTACTTTTCGACCATCTTGGATGAATCAAGCATCAGTTTTTGGGTGGCATAAGAGGTTCAAGGAAGGCAGGGAGTCTGTGAGGGATGATGAGAGGTGTGGGAGGAGTAAGGAAGTCAATACACCAGAGTTGATTGGTCAAAGGGTTAGGGTTAGGGTTGCTATGTTGAGGTTTTAAGGGTGTTCAGCAGGAGATTCCTAGTGAAGAGGCCAGAACTCTTCAAATCGGGTCAGTGGCATTTCCACCAGGACAATACACCAGTCCACTACTCCATCCTTGTCACAGACTATTTGACCAAGATGGGCATCAAAACAGTTTCTCAGCCTCCCTATAGTCCAGACCTTGCTCCCTGTGACTTTTGGTAATTCCCTAAGCTCAGAGGCTGTCGTTATGAGACTAATTGAGGAGATGAAAGAGGCTGTGACGAGGGTCATTGACACGCTCACACAAGAGGACTTCCATGGAGCCTTCCTGAAGTTGTTGGAACGGTACAACAGGTGTATTGCAGCCGGAGGAGATTACTTCGAAGGGGACTAGAGTTTCATGTGTGTACTATCAATAAACGTACCCAGACGAAAAAAATCTGGAAACTTATCGTATGCATCTCGTATTTATGAATCCAAGTGTAAGAAACAATTAAGATAAGAAAGTAACTGAGTTTGCTAAGAATACTCAGCTCTCTCGAGTTGGTGAGATGACTTGAAAAGGTGCCTTAAAACGTTCATGCCCATCTTAAAATGAAGTCAGTCTACCGTGGGTGACAGATGCCTATTCTAACGGTTGAAGAATACCATGAATCAGATCAGCCATAATTAGATCATACAACGTTAAAAAGAACACGAAATATCATTTATGCAGGTCCCGCATCAATATATCTTGCTAGGATGTTAGATCAAGAAGATGGTAACAGACCAGCTAGACTTTTTGCTAATCTTGCTGGAGATTTCTGTAGACGTTATCACGATATCTTTGCATTGTCAGAAATTCGTCTCTCTGCTGATGGAATTCGTAAAGAAGAAGCGTATAAATTCTTTAAAAAAGTAAAGCCTGGCAATATGGAGTGTGTGTGTTGAGTATCAGTTTTGCAATAAAAGCTGAGCTCGTCCAAAAGAGTCGAAGAGGTGTATCAGATAGAATCATTGTACTGTGCCTTTACACTCAACGAGAATCGTTAATCTTCGCTTGACAGTATCAACATATCATGATTTTCTCTGGTCGGTAAATTGGCCAAGTTTAACAAAAGATAATACTAAAGAGATACCCAACAAAGAACAAAATCTTTGTGGGTGATTTCGATACAAGTTTAGGGTGGGATATATAAAAACATGGTATCAAACATGATATTACAATGGGCTTCATCTTCCCGTGCGTAATGAACTCACTTATTTTAACGGTGTGTCAAACTATACTTAATACAAATAATTTACTGTTGTATGGCATCAAGTATTCATGTCGAATAAAAATAATTTTTGAAAGATCTTTTTGACCCATAGATTGTACAACAATTTTGGGTCAGAGTGGACATAGGAGTAATAGCAATGAAGGGATACTCCACACTCCCTAGATCTTCAGAACTTGAATCTTATCATTTGATGCAGTTTAGTGTGATACCCTATAAACCTCTTTCTTGTTTATTTATCCCTTTTCAGGAGGTATAGTCAGCGTATTTTAAGCTCAATGGACAGGGCGGTGATCGGTGAAAGGAACTACAGGTGAACGTGGATGCACAGAAAGTTTTGGAATTGGGACCTGATAGAATTTTTCATTACTCGGATTAGTAATTGACAATATCTTAATCTTGAAAGTTATAGGGTGTTGTACACATTAGTCATTCGATAGTTTATCTCCCCATACCTAATCCCTCCTTCACGTGCAGGATGTGACACAAGGTCAATTTTTAAACGGCTTAAAGCTGGTTTGAATTCAGATTTTTTCTTCTCCTAGAATGGTTGCCTAACCATGGCCAAAGAACTAAGTTTGCAGTAGGTCCGGGAGACCTGGGTTCAATCCCTGGTCGAGTCATACCAAAGACTTTCAAAGTGGTACTTGATACCTCTTTGCTTAACACTCAGCAATATAAGGTACGTATCAAGGGTAAAGTGGAGCAATCCAGGGAAAGGAGTAGCGCCCTTCCCTACACCTTGGTGTAGTAGCTATGGAAAAGGGAGATTTCGGGTCGCCCTCGACTACGGTTGCCAACTTTACTTACTTTACTTACAATCTGCCCATAGCTTAGTGCTGAACAGCTGGATTCATGCCTTTCTCAAAGGCTTTAGCACGAAGTGATACACAAACAGGAATTTAACTTGGGTGGTTGTGTTACGTTCCGCTCTGGCCAAACAAAAGACAACACGTAATATATATAACAGTATATATCTATTTTATAGACGGACGCTTGTGTGAAGTAGGAGCAATCAGGAGACGTATTAGAATTGTTCGTCTATGAGGCCTGGACTCTTCGATGTAAGTAGACGATGGCCGAGAAAACGCACACGGGGCAACGACGGGACAAGCTTGCGTGAATAGCGGAATTTTTTCACTGTCTTCCGTTCAATTCGTCGGCCTTATATTACCATCAAACTCCCACGCGGAGATATGGACACGCCTCCACGCCCCCGCGATTTCTTCCCATAATTGGCCATCGGAATGTGTCACTTTCACCGTCTTTGAAATGGCATGTTTGATCGTCATCGAGCGGAAATAACTGTCATGCAGTTCACAGGTCACTCTCTTCCGGTGCATCACTTTGTGACGGCACGGCGGGATTTTTACCTTGTCCCATATTGTCAGCCAAGCTGTATTTTACAGTTGATTCCGTTTTCTAAGAAGAAAATTTACGCTTAGCTTACCAATAAAAGATATAAATGTATTTAAATGGAAAACTTACTGGAATGTTTATGTTGGATGGCAAGGTGGACTATTTGGAAGAAAATTAACGTTTAATTCATTTTTCCTATTTGTCACGGTAAATACAGCTTCAGTTTCTATAGTTATATTTTTTTTAACCAAACATATTTCATATAATTATCAGATTCATAGAAATACACTCACACACGTTACAAAGGTAGATAATAAAATATCTTACTTAGCATATGCTTTTTCTAAGAGAGCACTCCAGAATTCATTCCTCGTTTTGGAGTGTGTGAACATTAATTGTCCATTTCTAGTCGGCAGGAAATCGTCAATTACCACGTCCACCCACTCACCGAGTTTCCAGAACTTAAAATGAAAAATACCAGCATATTTATTCTCTGGTTTCCATTCCTGGTTTTCATGGTCTGGAACCACCTGGACAGAAAAAAAAGTACAAGTTAAAATTTAAAGAAATCAAATCTTGAATTCTTTTTTTTTTTTAAGTCCACTTCAGTATGGCACAAAGCAACTTAGAAGGGAAAAATAACGGAAGGAATATTTTGTTAGTTTGATATTTCATCTGAGTAGAGTATTATCGGAATTGTTATCGGTTTTTGGAGACGTTACCGGTATTAGGTGCAAGGGAAAATATTTAGTCACGTCTTTCCTCCCCAAGGACCATTATTTGCATATCTATCACTAATACGGAATACACGGAAAGAAAGGATGAGATAAACTCAAATATATGATACATTTGATATGTATATCAAGGTAGCATTTTCTTTTAAATATGCTTGATTAAAACAGACAGACTCTTCGTTTCTGTGCATTTTATCGTTTATCTGATCAAATCTTCATATGAGCCATTTGGATTCTAGATGGAATGAATTTAAGTAGGCGCCATCTTCTTCCCAAGAAACAAACAAGAACTCCAAATTCTTAAAGCTCTGCATATAAAGATTAACAAGCCTTTTTTACACAAAATCAACTTCAAATGTACCAGCGACATTTTAATATACCTTTAACATTAAGTTTTCCTCTTGCTCCTCAAAGTTATTTTCTTCCATAAATTCTCCTCTTCCTTGTTCTTCCTCCTACTTTTTATATAAATGCATAATACCCATCATTGTGTTTGTTATTTCATTGTTTGTTTCTTCGAAAATGGTTCTAGCTAAGGTCAAAAGTACTTGGAAAAAATTTGGCGCCTTCTTGAATTCATTCCATTCAGAAGCCAAACGATTCTTACAAAGACTTGAACGGATCAACGATAAAATGGACAGAAGCAATATGTCTGTCCTATTTAATCAAACCTGCTTAAAAGACATTTAATGCATACATATATAATAACATCACAAGTATTCCAGGAATATTATAACCATACACAAATGTGTCTCAAACAGATGAAATGTGCACTGTGTTCCATGAGGCAATTCAGAGAGAAGGTGTACCAAACTGGTGAAAAGGTTATGTGTTCTTTAATGGGTCTTATCTCAATAGTAAGACAATCGACGAAGCTGTTTACGAAGTGGTGAGAACAAAAGTGTTTTATAAACAGAGCTGTAAAAAGGAGGTCTGATCTGTTTAAAAATTCGGAATTCTCAATTCTCACGTGATCTTTAAAGACACATGATGTCCCACGACATGCATAAATAGAAGAAAAGAAAATTATTCTGTCTCTTTATAACATGCTTAGAAAATCAATATTCTCAATCTTACCTTTGCATAATTTTCGATTTATTGTTTTTCTGTGTCGACCCGTAATTTGCATTTGATTCTCCTAAATTGATTAAATTCTCGAAAATATGTCACCAGTTTAAAATAAAAATCCACTTCTGCTTTATTTTTAGTTGTAATAATTTCGATTTTGAATTAAAACATCTACAATGCCGACCAATGGAACAATGAGATTGATTGTGCAATTTCTAAAATAAATAACTTAATGACAAATCAACTATCTCCTTCAAAATAGTCACCTTGGGGTGTTATATTCCAAGAAAGACACTGTTTCTATTTCTAGAAACAGTGCGGGTTTCCTTCAGCTAACACTGTTTCTTATCAAAAAGCGACTACGAAGGAGAGTTTTGATTTGTGGGGACGAGAAATAGTCACAAAGACTCAGATCAGTGGAATAAGAGAGCCGAAGTTATAGAACATCTTTTTTGGCCCAAACCCATAAAATGTATATCTATATAGTAATGAGACTGGTTTTCTCATTTTATTTTTCAGGCGAGCAATCCTGATTGAAATTTAGCTGATCTCTTAATTTGTCAATAAACATTTTCATCGTCAAAGACCTCATAAGATAGATGAGATTTTTTTTTCTTCAGTTCATGAAGTGACCAGTTAACCAGAACGGTGTTCATTTTTATAATGTTTTGTGCCATTTAAAGACTTGCACCAGGGATATAACTTATATTTCCATAAGCCTGTGTTGACTTGTTAAATGTTTCTATTGCAATGTTTTGCAGTTTGACGCAGAATTTGATTTTGTACTCAATTTTTGTGTCGCACTTAACCAAACAAACTAAAATGATCACATAAAATTAATCAGTCAATTTTATAAAATGATTACCAATCATCCTAAAAAATCATTAGTTTCAAGGGAGACCATGTACCAAAAAAATATCAGCATCTGTCAGAAAATGACGTTTAATTAGTATTCGTTACTATTGAACCTGGTTTGTCTTATAGACATGATGAAAACAGATACTATATTTCAAACATGGCTGAGAGGCCGAGAAAGTTGGCTGTATGTTCAGATGTGCAGCTTGCTCTCCATCATTTAATACTTTAACTTTGTGGTTTGGTTTCATTATTTTAATGGCCTATCAACCTTTCTGAGTTATTTAATGCCAAATCCATCTTTGTAGAAGAACAGCAGTGATACTATTTAACCTATAGTCGAGCCCAACTTTGTGGTCATGAGCCAAACTCCACTCAATATAGTAAATATCGAGGATCCTGCAGTAGAGCAACTCATCCGGATTAGATACTTGCTGTAGTGATATAAGACAAAACTAAAACCAGTAAATTGGCGAATAGACTTGTTCACAAGTCGATTTCGTGTATAGGGGGACTGTTGATTTTAGTAACAAAATTATTAATTTTTGAAGCCAGGAGTTGCTCCTTGTCCTTCCTATTGTTTTTGGGCTGGTGGTTTGATTGTAACGGCATATCAGCCCATCTAAGGATTTTTTATGCCTAGAGGTTTGGTCAATGGGGACATTGTACATTCATATTTCCATTTTTGTCTTGTTATTTCGTCAGAGTTTTTCTTGCATACTGTCCTATCAAATATAATTCTTAAACATATATTTGACCTATACACGAGACCCTTACAGATGCTACCACTCCGAGTCAGAGTAGACCTAGAAGTAAAGGCAAAGAAAAGATACTCCTCATTCCCCAGACTTCCAACCTCATTATCAGAGGTAGTTAAGTGTCATACCCAGAACATCTTTTTTTGGGTGTATAGAGGCATTATGCCCCGAAAACAAATATTGTAATATTTTACGTTTTTGTTTTCATATAAGAATGCTGCGAGCAATCTTAAACAAGTCCTGATGGCAACACCCCACAAGACACCAACTGTACGGCCACCTGCCTCCTATCACGAAAACTATTCAAGTTAGACGAACCAGACATGCAGGACACTGCTGGAGAAGCAGGGACGAACTCATAAGTGATATACTCCTATGGACCCCCACATATGGCCGGAAAAAAGCAGGACGACCAGCTCGAACATACATTCAGCAGCTCTGTGAGGATACGGGGTGTGGCCCTGAAGACCTACCAGAGGAGATGAACGATAGGGAGAAGTGGCGAGAGAGGGTTAGGGATATTCGTGCCTGTAGCACGGCATGATGATGATGATGATGTTTTCATATAAATCCTTTTTTGAGAGTGTCTTTCGAGTATGCAGGAGATACAGTCTGCATATTTTAAAACTCACGAACAGAGCGTTTTTATTATGTTTGAAGTTCAATTTTACAAAATTATAAACTTAAATATAGGTCAACGCCCATTTTCGCCTACCCACGACCTATATCTGAGTATAAACAATATCTGGTATTTATCATTTATACTAGTACAGTGATATCTGGATTTACATCATTGTCTCCTGAGAGCATTCTCTATAAGTTTAAAATAATTTAGAGTAAAATAATTACTTCATTTCGGTGACCTTGCTCACAAACAACGTCAGTCAGGAGCAGTGAATTACAACGATTGATTTTAATGGATTATCAACCCGTCCAAAGTTATCTTAAGCCTAGTACTTATGGAATCGCTAACATTGTACATTTATATCTACATTTAGTTTAGTTATTTTTTGTTCACAGTAATGATATCAAGTGTTCCTATCTTATGCAAATCAGTTGCACACAGTTGTATGGTTTCAAGTATTTCTATCTATTACTAATAATTATGTAGTTTCAAGAAATTATTTCCATTTAATAATACTCATTTGTTTGTGTACAGTTATAGAATTTTAATTAACTCATTATAAGTCTTGATAAACAAGTATACCTTCAAGTAACAATTCATAATACAAATAATTTACAGTTCTATACCTCTGGAAAGCGTGGAGTACGATATCATTGCCATTACTCCCAGGTCCACTCTGGCCCGAAGTGGTAGATATTGTTAGTATCTCATCTATGGTTCGATCTGTTTGGAAATTATTAATATAGGATAGATATATTTGATATATTACAGTGTGTAAAAAAAACGAAAAAACAACTGAAGAAACTACACAACAAATATATAGTTAGTTGGCCAAAAGTTGTCGAGGGTGACCCGAAGGCTCCCTTTTCAATAGCTACCACACCGAGGTGTTGGTGAGGGAGCTAATTCTTTTCCCTGAATTGCCCCACTTACCCTTGATCCGTATCTTATAATGCTGAGTGTTAAGCAAGGAGACATAAAGTACCATTTTTGAGTCATCGATATGATTCAACTTGAGATTGAACCCTGGTCTCTCCTGCCATCGGCGAGCACTATTATGCCAATAGGCAGGTACAAATCTAAACCGACGTAATTCCCTAAACACTAGAGATTAAAATAAACCACAGATGAGTTGGTGTGCCATTAAAAAATCAAGCAGTCTGTCCTGCTCTTTATCTATAGCTCAGGGGAAAAGAGATTCATTCTTTTCCCAAGAGGATAAGAAAGGAAACGCAAACAGTCCAGGGTTTTTATAACAAAATGTACATTATACACATTTTCTAATCATCGAAAAGATTTTTTTTTATTCCCACAGGAGACAGAAATGAAAAAGAGAAAAGACAGCGGAAATAAAAATCACCTGCATCAATTGATTTTACTTCAGTCATTGTTTTGTATGAGAATTTAGTCGGTACTAAAACACTAAACGATGAGAGTCTAAAAAGACGGAACATGTTTTCCTTTCTTTCTTTGATTTCTTTTTAAGTCTTGTCAGTTCGAGGTTAATTCGTTCAAGTTATAATTAGCTAAAGAATAACTAGGTGACATTTGTATTATGACTGAAGTAGTTTTTCTATTGAAAAAGAAATTGTTATAAAAACACAAAGAACTTGAAACACATTGTATAGGCTTTTATTCAAGACTTTCAAGGTAAAAAATGTTATATAGATTTATTTCAATTATAGATCTGTGATTTAGGATATGTTGGATGAAGTTAGTCAGTGAATAAATAATATTTTAATATCATAATAATCAGATGTACAAGGGGAACACAGAAAATAACTCTTTTTATTTGATCCGATTGAAAAGAAATTGGGGTACAATGACACAGTTGGGGAGTGGAAATTTTTAAATCAAAATTTGTATTCATAAAATTTGCATTTATTAAGTATTTTTTTCTTTTTAAATCAAATTTTGAATAAACAGATGTGTTTCGATTTTTATTTCGATATCTATTTCGATATTTATTCACAGGCAATAGGTCCTTGATTTTGGATGCGTTAGAACTATTTCATGCCTGTGAATAAATAATATTTTAATTATCTGAAACATTGTAAGCGAATGTTACCGAGGCAGGAATAAATAGATTATCAGAAAAAGCAAACAGCCGGAAGAAAGATGAGTGGGCTAGGTGTAATAAGATATACTTGATCTTGTAGCCAAGTCTTGCCGAGGTCACCAGCAATCCGCCGTCAAAGTGGTAACGGGGTCGAACCGGATGATGATACCCACCCGAATTGGAGGGTGGAAGTTCCGTGAACCGCGATATAAGACGTCGTATTTCGTAATTTTGCCATTTTCCCTCTTTTGGTGGTTGGCGATGGGAAGAGACAAACGTTCGCATGAACTGAGAATGAATCAAATATATGAGAATACTCTTGTTCTTAAAAAACAAACAAGGTAACCCACATGTTGTGTCTACAGTCCATTTTTTCCTGTTTCTTAAGAGAATAAAGCAACAGAATTCATGACGCTGAAGACGAGTTGTGTTATGTGCTTTTTTCCTTCCCCGTCCGACGTTTGACCATCACCAATAGAGCAGCCATCAGTAACGACGCTACAAATCCAGATCAGATATTCGAGGGCTCTCTGAACGTAATGCTTCCTATCAATTTCCATCGAAAAATACTTGGAATACAAAAACACTGTTCGGTAGTGAGAGTTTTAACCAACAAAAACTCTATATCCAAACTCATATTTGTGTATATTCATCATTATATATACGGACATAAACAAAGATACATATATCCCACAGACACACCAATACCAATCACATATACATCATCATCATCATCATCTTGTCGTGCCACCAGCACGGATAACCCTGACCCTCTCTCGCCACTCCTCCTTATTGTTCATCGCTTCTTGCAGGTTCTTTGGCCTACATCCCATATCCTCACAGAGTCGCTGTATGTAGGTTCGAAGCGGTCTCCCTGCCCTTTCTTGGCCATGTGAGAACATCACTTATGAGCTCTTCCCCGCTTCTCCAGCAGTGTCTTGCATGTCTGGTACGTCTAACTTTGATAGTTTTCGTGGTGGGAGGTAGGTTGCCGTACAGCTGTTGCTTTGTGGGGTGTTGCCTCTAGGAATTGTTCACATATACATAAATGCATACAATTCTTTGTTACAGACCGTCAGTGGCAAGGTGCTTTTGTATGCAAACTAAAGTGATATCACTGCAACCAGACGTTGAAACATTAGGTTGACATGATATATAGATTCACTGTGCACTGCGTATAAAAAAATGTCATCTACATTAAGTCAAGTGCTGTCATTAATGGGCAGCTACAGCTAACAAAAAAAAAAAAAAAAAAAAAAGAAAAAATAACTTGAAAAAAAAAATTAAAAACCAGAAAAAACAAGGGGTCTGGATAGAGCTGGGTGCGGCCATTATTCGTCAAATTAAATGAATGGTCTTTTGGTCCACTCAGGCAACTGGGACTTATGAAAATTTTATAAATCCAGAAAAACTTTTAGAATTTGTGAACCCAAAAAATACGAGAAATGTTAATCCCCCCCCCCAAAAAAAAACAAAAACAAAAACACCAGTAGAGGTATCTAACATTTTCACAGCATCAAAATATCATGTCAGACAAATGGCCGTGTAGCTCATTTTACATCAGACTAATTGACATGAATGATATAATTGAGACAGCTATCAACCAACGAAGACAGTGTTAGATGGGATATGTCACTCGCATTATTGTTGCCACGGCTGAAATTTATAACGCGTCGACAAACAAACATATTCAAATTTGGCAGACGGGTGCAGACATAAAAGTTTTCCCATCATTCCCTTAAAAGATTAGTATCTGATGTGATCTTTCCCAACTTTAATTATTGGATTTATAGTGTATAGTAGAATAGTTCTGAGTATAAAATATTAGGTTTTCAGTGCTGTTCCTGAGGGTCATGTAACTTTCAACATCAAATCCCCTCACTTATAGAATCTCGCATCCCAGCATGAACCATCCATATACTTGACCTTTTAATCTCTTTTCCTTTTTTGTAAACACTTGGAGGATTTAATTTTCCTGTGGAACCCATAATGCAATTAAGTATGGTTCATGCTTCTTGTTATGTATGCCCCGCTTCTTAGTCTCATAAACACTCAGCAAGCATTGATGAATGTCAATGAGTACATTTTTTGCATAGAGGAGTTCAATGACAACTTTGTTTTTTCTAATCTACTGTAAGGCAAAAAATAGGTTACAGCTGGTAAGGTTCAAACTCTACTGCCATACCAACAACTGTCATTGTAATTAAAGTTGGCGACCGTAGTCGAGGGCGACCAGAAATCTCCCTTTTCAATAGCTACTACACTAAGATGTAGGGAGGGCGCTACTTCTTTCCCTGGATTGCTTCACTTTACCCTTGATCCTCACTTTATATTGCTGAGTGTTAAGCCAGGAGGTATCAAGTACCATTTGTAAAGTCTTTGGTATGACGCGACCTGGAGATTGTTTGCCAATAGTCCGGGAGACCTGGGTTCACTCTACCCACTAGATCACTTACTGTCATTGTTGAATGATTTAATAGATATTTTTTGAGAAAGTCTCATATGAACGTTGCATGAAAGTTGTTGTCGTTAATCCCTTGTAAAAATGCATAACAAATGATTGTGACAGTTTTGTGTCTGATAACTTGCCTCATTCAAAAGTGTCACTATACTGTTTTGTATTAGATGTAGTTTCCGCTGAAAAAAAAGAGGTATTACTTTCGGAGCATCCCTCATCCTTGGTCTATTTTCTTAGTCTTTTTATTTGAACGTCTCGATTGATATAACGGAAAAATCGTTAGACGAGTAGAAGAATAGAAATTAATTATCATCAAATCATTCTCATAACATGGTATTCCATCAATCATTTCTCGGTATCTGTTCAGACTGGCTATCGCTCCTGACTGTTTCTCTAGACTCTATCAATTATCCGCATAGAGCTGATGCATATAAATTCTTCCCGGTCGGCTAATAATGGTGTGTCCATGTGTAGGAGTCCATAAGAAAAAGGTCGTTTATTAGTTCGTCCCTACTTCTCCAGCAGTGCCAGCATATCTTGTTCGTCTTACTTGGATAGTTTGTGAGATGGGAGGTAAGTGGCCATAAAACTGCGGTTCAGTCGGCTGCTACTTCCAGATTTGTCAAAACCAGCACGTAGTATTCTTGTGTAGATCCCATTTAACTTTTTCTCCATGAGTTTCGTTAGATTACAAGTGGTTCATTCATACTGAAGTATTGACATAACCACAGGCTGGGAGAAATCTCTCTTTAATTTATCTGAGAGATAAGATTTCCATATGATCTGCCTCTCAATGGCATTCCATCCCTTCGCTAGGCGTATGTTGACCATTTTTAATTGATGGGATATTGCTAACAGGTCCAGAAATTTCAGAGGCATTGCTTCACTGTGTGTATCATTTGAACGTTGCACAAATGAACGTGAAACGCAGCCAAATTCGAGAACTAATACATTACGAATTGGCATTGAGCTACAACTCTACGGAACCAAACCAAAAATATTAGTTGTGGGAAAAGATATCGGTGTAGTTGACCACAATACAATAACCAGATGGTTGAATAAATTCTGCTCGCGTTGCAAGAACCTCGATGATCAATCAAGATCAGATTAGCCTAAAACCGTGGATTCCGAGGCTGTGCACCAAACTCTTGTGGCAAATCCAGTTAGTAGCAATCGGAATGTATGAGACAAGCCCAGCATTTTACAGTCCAGAAAAAGCATCCGTAATTTCGGCTCACGCAAGAATTATAGTTGAACATTTGAAAGCTTTGGAACAGAAAGGAAACGTTTATTTTCCGCAATCAAATACAACAATCTATTGTTATATACCAATGAAAAGACCATGACATTTCTTTATAAAGATATATCTCTCTCTTCTTTATTACTCGAAAGGGTCAAAATTATCATCATCATGTCGTGCTGGTAGCACGGATATCCCTGACCCTCTCTCGCCACTTTTCCCTATCGTTCATCGCCTCTGGCAGGTCTTCTGGACTACATCCCGTATACTCACATAGTTGCTGAATGTATGTTCGTGCTGGTCGTCCTGCTTTTGCACGGCCATATGTGGGGGTCCATAGGAGTATATCACTTATGAGTTCGTCCCTGCTTCTCCAGCAGTGTCCTGCATGTCTGGTTCGTCTAACTTGAATAGTTTTCGTGATAGGAGGCAGGTGGCCGTACAGTTGGTGTCTTGTGGGGTGTTGCCATCAGGACTTGTTTAAGATTGCTCGCAGCATTCTTGTGTAATTGCCGTCTAGCTTCTCCTCCAGCCGTTTTGTTAGAGTCCATGTAGTGCATCCATATAGCAGTATCGATGCGACCGCTGCCTGGAAGAAACTGCGTTTCATTTTATCGGTTAGGTCGGATTTCCATATAATCGATAGCCTATTGATAGCTGCCCATGCCTTCGTTAACCTCGTGTCGATGTCGAAGTGAATTTGTCTACTAGTTTAAGAGGGGTTCTGTCTAGAGTGGAGATGTCAACCGCTTGATTATAGCACATATATTCTATTTTGTGTGCATTGACATAGAGGCCTATGCCTGCGGCTGCTCGTTCCAAACTATGCAGTAGTGTTTCGGCTTGGTTGGGTGTATTTGCCAGTATCGCTATGTCATCGGCGTAGTCGGCGTCGGTAATTGTTTTTGCAGGGTACCTTCTGCTTCTTTTCTTTGTCAGCTCGAAGCCGTTCTCTCTAATTTTATCAATCGATGTTCTAAGTACGTAGTCCATACAAATGATAAAGAGGTATGGAGTTAGCGTGTCCCCTTGTAGTACTCCTGCTACAATGTCGAAGTATTCTGTGTAATCATCTTTTATGTAAATAATTGTTTATGTGTATCTGAGTAATAAGTGGGAGCAAAATAAATTCTCTTTATTCAATTTGAGGAAATCATAAAAAAGATTGAATATCCTTAAAACAAAAACAAACAAATAAACAAATGAATAAATAAAAGGAACGACTTGTCCAAGAGCTGAGGCACAGAGCTTATTTTCTAATTTTTAAAATTAGTTTTGGACTATAAAATACTGTGTTGAATTATTTTTATTAAGATAAAGACATATTCTTTACAAATACATAAAGATTATATTAAAAGAATTAAATAGCCAAACATGGATAAACACCAGAATAGCACAGAGCGTTTGAGAAAGAAGAAGGATGATCAAGATTCTATCATATTCGATAGATGAAAAAGACATTAAAATAAAAGCGAGAGGCAATTTGAGCTAGGTTAGCAGACATTTGGCGTGAATTCAAAAAAAAACTATGCGTGCTATACTTCTGGTTCTGTGCTAAATTAAGCTTTTTAAATGACAACTATAATACATTTACTCTATGGCCTCGAAGAGAGTAATGCAGACAAAAGGCCAGGAAATCAATATCATTCTCATTCATTCCTCTGTATGTGTGTGTGTGTGTCAGGTCACTACTAGTACTATGTAACCCAGTACTAACTGTTTCATAGTCAGGATATCGGTTATAAAACCGGAAATACCACCAAGTTTTTCTGGTGAGGATGGTGGCGAGACACCATGCAGGTCGAAAAACAAGATCTGTCGAAGGAAGCTTTTTGCTCAACGGCCATCTAGCGTATGCAACTTTTAAACCAGTCTTTATCTTGAGATGGTCCTCTTAGGTGATGCGTACTGCATTAAGTTTTTGACTTCGTTTGACAGTGATCTGCGAGCCTTTTGGCTCAAGGAGGGATATGCATTCATTCAACCTATCATTCTGGCTCCCTTGTCACTTATACAAGCCTGAGAAATGTTGTTCAGGATTTCAGTGGCAAACCTTTACACCGAATCACTGTGATCAGCATCTCCAAAAAGTGTGGATGGTTCTACACGAACCTTCACCAGTATAAACACATCTTTTGTGTGAGTAGTCCAACATAGTACTACGTGAAAATTGACGATAGAATCCATCACACACACACACACAATATATATATATATATATATATATATATATATATATATATATATATATTCTAACTCACATTTTTAAGACGCATACACTTTATTCTAACACACACTAAAAAACGAACGGAGACATGATTTTTCTGAGTAATAAAATCAAATCGACTAAAATAATAGTTACGTGGTGTATTCAATAAGTTTCCAGACTTTTTTGTACAGGTATTTAAATTTGTCGTAGACTCTTGAAAATTCAGTATCTTATTGCTATACATCGTATGAGATGACTGACTAATTTTTATGATTTCAGCTTAAAATGAACAGTTACAGCAGCAATTGGAATACACCCTACTAAAGCCTGATTGTCACAGCTGGTGAATTTCAATAATACAATCTGAACGTGAGGACACTTTAGAAGAACGATATGCAATAAAATTATGTTTTAAACTTGGAAAAAATGTCACAGAAACGTTTGGAATGCTTCAAACTGCTTTTCGACCATCTTGCATGAATTGAGCATAAGTTTTTGAGTGGCATAAGAGATTCAAGGAAGGCAGGGTGTCTTCGAGGGATGATGAGAGGTGTGGGAGGAGTAAGGAAGTCAATAGACCAAAGTCGCTTGGCCAAAGGGTTAGGGTTACGATGTTGAGGTTTTAAGGGAGTTCAGGAAGACTATTTGACCAAGATGAGCATCAAGACAGTTCCTCACCCTCCCTTTAGTCTAGACCTTACTCCCTGTGACTTTTGGTTATTCCCTAAGCTCAGAGGCTGACGTTATGAGACAACTGAGGAGATGAAAGAGGCTATGACAAAGGTCATTGACACGCTCACACAAGAGGATTTCTGTGGGGCCTCCCAGAAGTTGTTGGAATGGTAGAACAAATGCATTGCAGCCGGAGGAGATTACTTCGAAGGGCCTAGAGTTTCATGTGTGTACTATCACTAAAAGTGCCCATACGAAAAAAGTCTGGAAACTTATCTAATGATCCTCGTAAAATTTCATAATGAATAATTCAGAAATAAATCTTCCATTGGTGCGGTACTGCCAACCTGTGCGTATATGAGGGGGGGTTAGGGGGGTTGCGATAAGTAATCAAACGGATTTCTAAAACAGCGGCATGATAACAAATCTTTACAATGACTTTAATGTTGCTATTTACTTTGTATTTTGTGTAGAAATTAATCTTTTCCCACACCGTAATTAAAATAAATGTTCGTAATGGAATATTAATTAGTCATTCATTACGAAATTGCCAATGATTATTGCATCAGTATTTTTGAATAAACATTATTACAATATAATGACTTCTGTCGTAGTATTAGATATAATTTGTCAAGTTATATTGTTTCAAGTAAAATTTCACAAAAAGAAAGAGAGAAAAAAATCGCTGGTTGATTTCAATAAAAGTCATCTTTTGGTATCTGACATCGACCCCAAATGTTTTATATATTGATTTTAATTTTAAATATCTCGTATAAAAAGTTTAAATTCATTGCTGTATATTAATAAGTTTTGTAAATTTTAAAATCGAATAGAGTTTAGTTTTTTTAAATTTTTTTTTTTGCATTACAGCTTCTGTTTTATTACTGAGTAATTTGTTGATAAAATATTGATCAATCCAATTCACCCGCACAAAGCCAGGAAAATCATTGAGATAATCGATAAAAAAAACATTAGGAAAGGAAGCTGAACGAAAAAAAAAAAAAACACACTCGAAAAGGAAGCTGAACGAAAAAAAAAACACACACTAGGAAATGAAGCTGAATGAAAAAACACACACACTAGGAAATAAAGCTGAATGAAAAAACACAAACACTAGGAAATGAAACTGAATGAAAAAAAATACACTAGGAAAGGAAGCTGAATGAAAAACACACAAGGAAATGAATGAAGCTGAATCAAAAAACGCACACAAGGAAATGAAGCTGAATGAAAAAAAACACACTAGGAAATGAAGCTGAATGAAAAAAAAAACACACTAGGAAATGAAGATGAATGAAAAAACACAAACACTAAGAAATGAAGCTGAATGAAGAATAACACACTAGGAAATGAAGCTGAATGAAAAAAAAAACACTAGGAAATGAAGCTGAATGAAAAAAAAAACACACTAGGAAAGGAAGCTGAATGAAAAAACACACACTAGGAAATGAAGCTGAATGAAAAAAATACACACTAGGAAATGAAGATGAATGAAAAACACACACTAGGAAATGAAGCTGAATGAAAAAAAACACACACTAGGAAATGAAGCTGAATGAAAAAACACACACACTAGGAAATGAAGCTGATTGAAAAAACACAAACACTAGGAAATGAAGCTGAATGAAGAATAACACACTAGGAAATGAAGCTGAATGAAAAACACACACTAGGAAATGAAGATGAATGAAAAAAACACACACTAGGAAATGAAGCTGAATGAAAAAAAACACACACTAGGAAATGAAGCTGAATGAAAAAACACACACACTAGGAAATGAAGCTGAATGAAGAATAACACACTAGGAAATGAAGATGAATGAAAAAAACACCAGGAAATGAAGGTGAATGAAAAAAAAGATCCATCACGCCCCCCACCCCCCAAAAAAATTACAAATAAACAATAGGTTGTGAGAAAAAGCATCTCAAAATAAGATGAAAGATCTATTTGTCAAACAAAAAATTGATAATGTTTGACAGTGCTTCATGTAAATCAAGACAAACTAAATTATAATAATCTGATTTTTTACGTTCATTACCATAACACAGCAAAATTATTACATTGTAATGAGATTTGTGTGAGTATAACTGCATTAAGAAGCTCTAAGTTAGAGAACAAGGTGCTTTACAACTTAATCCTAATATTGTTAGATCAGGTTTTGTACTCTCCCAATCATTATACTTAATCAAGGGAGATAACTATTAAATACTAATTATATAGAGTAGTACCACTAATTATTTGCAGCTATTTAAGATTTGATTTGACAATGAGTGTGAGAGTCGCTGAAGACAACCATTAATAGAATTATTAGAATGCTGTATTGTATTTTATGTATTCAAGTGTATTACTATTAGAGAACTTGTCAGTGCAATAGCATTAAAATGCTATTTGAAAATAAGATAAATTCTCATTCCCTTTGAAGCTTAATTAAAAGGAGTATTCTGCATCCGTGCTCACTCTAGTTATTTGGATTCTATGACATTATGAGGCATTAAAAACTTATGGAGAGTATAATCCTTTTTTTTTTTTTACTCATTTAGGAAAATGTAATTTTCCTTTCAAAAAAATATTAAACAGATTTATGAACTTTGAAAGAAATTCCAAAGACAATTTAAAAAGGTCAGTGAAGGACTCATACTAACCAAATTTTCAAATTATCAAAGCGAAAAGTTAACAGGTTTCGGGTTTTGACGGTGCATAGATCCTTTTTAAATCATGACATCTCTTGCCCAACAGTTGAGGTTAAAAGGTAAAATCTTTGGATAGATCAATCAGATCTTTGATTTTTGTTAATGTGGAGGGAGATACTCTCCCACAAGGCATGGGCTGGAACATTTAATTAACCAAGCCTCTATATTATGGTTTGATTGGATATAAATCAGTGCATTTGATTGGCTGACTAGTCGAAAAGTAATGGAATACGAAATGATCTATGATTGGTTAGCCAACCAGGAATGTTTGTTCCCAGGGGAATCCCCTAGGAACAAAAAAAAAAAAAGAAGTTTTTAGGGTAGATGAATTTGAGTTTTATTTAACAGCATATCAACCTCTGTGGGTCATTTAATGCCAAGAAAGTTTTGGTTGGTTTTGTCTTCTATGTGGGTTTTGTCTTCTATGTGGGTTTTAGGGTAGAGGGTTTTATGATAGTATTTGGTTATATTTGACCAGATATTGGTGAAAAGGTGGCTTATTTATTTTGAAAACTCAAGATGTTCTCTAGTTTGGTTTAGTTTTTTTTTTGGGGGGGTGTTGGGCTTTATGGCACGTCAACCCTCACAGGCAACTAAATGCCAAACCTTGCTTATATGCATATTAAATATAATATTTCCAAGCAAATACTTCGTAAATAACATTCCAAATGAGCCAGAGCCAGAGCCCACCTGACTGCACACAAACGGCACCAAGCAACGCTAGATAAGAAACAATTTAGCCCAACATCAGCAATTTGTGGTGGTGGTGATGGTGTTGTTTTGGTTCTATGGAATATCAACCTCTGTGGGTCAGTCAATGCCAAACACAGTTTATACATATATATGATATGTATAATTTGAAAACAAATACAATAATTTTGAGCATTTAGTGCTTGTTCTATAGGAGCTGAAAGTAGTTTATTTTTTTAGGTGCGTTATTATTTGAGGAGCAGGTACATCTTTGAATAGCAGGGTGAGGTTTGTTGCATGGAAAGATTTCTTGCGAATTTTCTCATATTTTTTGCAGTCATGCTGATGATAGACAGTTTTATTATGTTCCTGGGTTTTTGTTCCCAAGATAACTACTTACCCAGGAATAGAAGGGGATAATGGTCCTTCCTCAGCATGAGTGACCCTACAGTCATCGTCCTCATATTCAAATTTTACAAAAAATTTGGAAGAGAGCTGTTATGACCAGCTGGTTGATTGGGTCAAGCCACTCCGACCACCTGTCCAGTAAGGGCCAAAGTGGAGTGTTGCAAGTTACATGACCACTTGGGGTATGGAAGCCTGTAGTTCCTTTTGGAGGGTTGAGAATTCTCCTGGTTTCAGAAGAAGGAATTTTCTATAAGGTGATTGCATTTATAGCATTGTAGGGTGAAAGAGATTTGTATGGGCTGTGTTACACTTTAGTATGACTGAGATGGGAGGGTGGTTTCTACAATTTTCCATGCTGTGCAATCTTGAGTCAGCCGTGTGATCTTCACTGCAGTTAGCTCATTTAAATTGTTTGTAGAGGATTCTGGGTGGTCAGAACCATTCTCTCCACATTTCTTATATATTCTCTTTCTTGTTCACAGAATTTCGTGGTGCCAAACTTTTGGCAGTAGTAGCAACGAAGAGGATTGAGAATATAAGTGTCCACCTTTGCTATCATGTACCCAATATTAAGTTTAGGTGGGGGTTTAGGAGTATTGAATGTAAAGATGTAGGTACTGATGTTAATAGGTTAGTCATTTTTTATCAGAGTAATCCTTTTTACCCCTGACACTTGTTTTCTTGGTTATATTTGATTTTTTCTATGAAACAGAAAGATAGTTCTGAGCTTCTCACCACGCCTTGAGATGTGTTGAGGGATCTATGTGGGTAGGGTTAGAATTTCATGTTGTAGAGGGTGGTCGTTTTTAGTTCTTGATCAGCATATTTCTATTTTTGTAATTTCCACTATGAGGGTATTATCGCGGGCTCTTTTTACAGATTTGGGTGCTACATTAGAAATCTTTAGAGAGAAATCTTTCAATTGCAAAAGGGGAGAGCTTGGCGATGGATTTTTCCTCGACGGATTTGAGGTCTATAAAGCTTGAGAAAGAGGTAGGCACTTCTATATCACTCTCACTGTATGTGTCTGTGTCGGGATGGGATTTCTTGGGTATTTATTTGGTATACGTTTGTTTGTTTGTTTTTAGATTAGCCATGTCTATTGGTTAGCTTTTCATAGGTCCTGTGCTCCACCAACCACCATGGAATCCAACCTCTGTTGGGAAATTAAGGGGAGGGTCCTTTTGCCTTGGTTGAGATGGGGATACACTACGGTATACTCGAATCAAGAGGAGGGCTCGGTACCCCTGCCATTCCCAAACCATCAGTACTGCATACTAGATGCCCAATGATTCAACAGAGATGGAAGTCTCATCCTCCCAACTCAACTGACCTTTAGCCACTGTCTTCAAGCACTTATACGATGAAAAGTGTTGGGTGTTTATTTGCCACAGTTGCAATTTGAATTTGGTAGAGATTAAACCTATCAACGCCAGGAGTTGACGTGATCAGCCGATTGATCGGATCGAGCCTCTCCGACCACAGGTCTATCCCAGTTGGGGCTAAAGTGGTGTGTTGCAAGTCACTTGACCATTCGGTTGCCGGATCAAGGACAGCTCAACCACCAGGAGTTCGTCGTCAAACATCCCAGGTCGCCACCCACGGCGAGGTACAGTCGGTATATTCTTAAAGCCCTAACCCACGGTATATTCTTAAAGTCCTAGCCCACGGCGAGGTGCAGTCGGTATATTCTTAAAGCCCTAGCCCACAGGTTGATAGTGTTGAAGATATTCGATGTCCATACTGAAGACAGGAGAATAAGAAAATAAATCTCCAAGAACTAAAGCATCTCCAGCAAAAGACTCACTCTTCAAAAAATTGAGCGACATCTGTTTGTACAACAAAAAGCGACACAATTTATATATATATATATATATAATTGTTACACCATTGTTTCTATGAATTGTTAAGGGATAGTTTTTCTTGTCTTCGAGTTGCCAACACCCAGGCAACTTGTTCCGACGAACCACCATGTCGCATGTGTTGTGTGACTGGTTTTAACATTGTTTCAACCTACCTAGGTTTATTTTATGCCAAAAAGTTAGAGAATCG
This sequence comes from Sepioteuthis lessoniana, assembly GCA_963585895.1. Classification (NCBI taxonomy): domain Eukaryota; kingdom Metazoa; phylum Mollusca; class Cephalopoda; order Myopsida; family Loliginidae; genus Sepioteuthis; species Sepioteuthis lessoniana. The sequence continues at coordinate 89,839,854 of OY757924.1, read as the reverse complement.
TATTTACTGTGTGTTCATATCTTTGTTTTTGTGTAGTTTAATATTTTTTAGCTCGGTTCCGGTCAAATACGAATAATTCTTAAAAAGATCAATTTAACCCATAGATGGGGGCCTAACAGGTATTACCACCTGGATCAGAGATGGTTGGTTGGTTGGGTTTTATGGGATATCAACCTTTGTAAGTTACTTAACGCCAAATCCATTTTTATGTAAATAATCAATTCTATTTCAAATAATTCAGTTTAGCATGAGTACACAGTTTAATTGTCAAAAACATTTCTATTTCAAACTATTCATTTTATTCAAACAGTTCTAATTCAGCTAATTTAATTTAGCGTAAGTACAGATTTTGTTTACACAGTAAAATGTCAAAACAGTTCTATATATAACAATTCAGTTTAGTGTAAGTAGAGTTTCAATGTCAAAAAAAGTTCAATTTCTAACAATTCAGTTTAGCATAAGCACGCGGTTTAAATGTAAGTATAGTTTAATTGTCAAAAGCATTTCTATTTCAAGCTATTCAGTTTAGTCAAGCAGTTCTAATTCGGCTAATTTAGTTTAGTAAAAGTACAGATTTTGTTTACACACAGTTGAATGTTAAAGCAGTTCTATGTTAAACAATTCAGTTTTAGTGTAAATACAGTTTCAATGTCAAAAAACAGTTCTATTTGAAATAATTTAGTTTAGCATAAGCACGCAGTTTAAATGTTAGTACAGTTTATTTGTCAAAAAATTTCTGTTTCAAGCTATTCAGTTTAGTCAAACAATTCAGTTTAGCATAAGTATGCAGTTAGTTCTATTTAACCCATAGATTGGGCCCTATCAGGTGCTACCAAGCCGGGCCATAGTGGACCTGGAAGCAATGACAATGAAGGGGTACTCCATATTCACCCAATCCCCAGCATTACTGGAACCTCACCATCAGATTGTTTTGTGTCATGTCTTGGACACTCATTGGGTGGGTTTTACCCTTCTGCAGAGGTGCAGTCAGTGTATTTTACAGCCCCAGCCAACTGGGTAACCGGATCAGAGAGGATCTACAAGTAATTGTTATAAGGGGAGTGCTACTCCACACCATCAAAGGTGGGTTAGGGTCATACCCAGGACACTAAACGAAATATAAGGTATCGATAGTGACAACTTTGTATATGATTTTTGTAGGGTGTCTATAAAAGTTGCTGAGTAAGATAAACGGAAAATGCTTACCTTGACCCAAAGTTGAGAATCTTCGGAGATGGACGCACATGCGGCAACAAACCAGCAGTTACCCAGCATTCCCTGAGAGAAATCATCTGCACTAGCGCCGTTGAGAAACAACTTTGGATTACCAACAATATCCTGGAAGGAAATGGAAATATAAATTAAAATATGATTTATTTCAAAGTTTACATAAAGGCTCTCACTCTCTCATGCACATACTAGCACGAAAATATACACTTACGTTGTGAAAAAGTGTTAAGCATCTATTTTTTGAAATCCTAAATAAAGAGCGCGGGAAATTTTGCACAGTCGAATACAGTCATAGTTGTCGCAATATATATATATTACAAAAACTCTTTATATGTAAGTTAGGGTAATGTATATACAGAATCAACAGCATTTATGGATTTTCAGTTTCTTGCCCAAACACATCAGACCAAGAGGTTCCCATATGACAGGTATCTCTTTAGATATTGTTGTGTGGAACATGTCGGGAGGTTGGTTGGTTGAGTTTTATGGCATACCAACCTTTGTAGGTTACTTAACGCCAAATCCACTTTTATACAAATATTCAGTTCTATTTTAAACAATCCAGTATAGCATGAGTACACAGTTTGATTGTCAAAAACACTTCTATTTCAAGCTATTCAGTTTAATCAAACAGTTCTAATTAAAACAATTGAGTCAGTTTAGTTTAAGTATAGTTTTGTCAAAAGAGTTCTATTTCAAGTAATTCAGTTTAGCTTAAGTATGCAATTTATTTCTATTTGACCCATAGATAGGGCCCTATCAGGTGCTACCACTTCGGGCCAGAGTGGACCTGGGAGCGATGACAGTGGAGAGGTACTCCGCATTCCCCAAACCTCCTGCAATACTGGAACCTCACCATCTGATTGTTTGGTATCATATTCAAGACACTCGTTGGTGGGAGTCTTACCCCTTTGCAAAGATGCACGCGGTGTATTCTACAGCCCCAGGCGACTGGGCAAATAACAGAAGGGGTGACTAGTGGTATATATATATATTAGTAAAATTAAAAAATGAGTAAATAAAAGCTTATTTATTTTTGATACACCTTTGACTACTTACAAAAAAGTACAGAATGTGTTTAATGCTTCCTTTATAGACTTCCAACTTTGAAAGCCAAGTAATGACGACTTGTATTTATGTTACGTGAACAGAATACGTGCATTGCTTGCATGTAGCATTTCGGACTCTCGAATACAGCTGGTGTAGACAAAAGCTAGATGAAGACGAGTACAGATCAAGAAGAGAAAAATCAGACATGTTCACAGAAAAATACAATTATTATCGGTGTTGCAACCTCTTTCTAGACTTGTTTCAAGAACACATTGACAAATGCTTATCTTCGAGTCAATAAGTCAAAGATCTATTGCTTAACTAATGTGAATTCATTTCCAAAAGGCTTGCACTGAAATTAATTACTTGTTACTTGGTCAGTAGCTCAATAATTTGCCATTTTCAAAAAATCCCCAATTCTCATATGTGACCTTTTCTCGTTCATATCACAAGAGTTGTGATTGACCCCATCAAGTTCATTAGTGGTGAAATGCAACCACTACATTACACTCATTCAACTAGTGATCATCGACATGTATATTGAGCAAGCCTTTTTACTACTGATTTATATTAAGTCACCTTACAGAATACATTCAAAATTCTCCCGATAAAGCGGTATTTGTCTCTGCCTCCCACCAGACAGGACTTGCCACATGGTGAATGATCCGAAGGTCAGTTTAAAGTGGGGATTAGGGAAGGGGAAGGTTGGGCTCGAGCCAAGGCTCGAACTCGGCTGATCATCGGCTTACTTAAAGCAATGTTAACCTGATGAGCCTAGCTGGATTTAGACCCAAACATGGGTTCTGACTCGGATGCCTATTTATAGCTTGAACTGGACAACGAGGTTCAGAGCTATTCTTACCTGTCAATGACCTCCTTCGTGGCCAGAAGCGATAAAGCGTCACTTTATAATCCTTCAAGCAAATGGCAATAATAATTGTTTGCTGTTTTGTTTCCTGGCGTCTGAGGCGCCCCCATTGGGGAATGCCGATAGAGCCGAAGGTATTTTTGGATTTTGCCGAACGCGAGCGGGCTGCGGCCCTGCGTCCAGACCCACTTTAAAAAAGGCCTTGTGCCGTACTCGTCTGGTGGTGGGACGGAGAACAGATAAAAATAAGACCAGCTAAAGTCATATGCAATGTGTAATTATTACGTCATATTGAAATATGACGGCATATGAAGAAGGAAGTTACTTACGAAGTAACAGAAACTCACCAGAAAGTGAGCTGATAGAAAATACTCCTTTAGCCATTCTCATTTCCACCGAGCAGTTTAAGTCCATGCTTGTTTTGGGGTCATCAGGAGAGAATGTGCACCGTTTCGGGGCCTTCCTCTCTATATGAATAATAAAAGCTAAAAAGCCGTAGAAAATAACCCAGTAAATACAGCTGCAGACTTCAACCTGCTGGTTATTGATTTATTTTCATGTTTCTTCATCTATTTTGACTGAGCAAAGTGATTTAAATTCCCAAAATAGTCAGATAGTAAAAAGTTTTATAATCTCATGATACACTAAGATAAACGGAAGGTATGAATTTCTGCCCCAACGAAAAAAAAATCATATCAATGATAATACTTGTTGATACATAGACATGTAGTCTTTTTTTCTGTTGAGAGTTTGTAAACCAAGGAGCACCCATGGAGGTTGTTTAAAAAATTCGTGGAATTTATTAAAACGTGCCGCGCCCTGTCAAGTTTACAGAAAGGGAGATGGCATAAGAAAACAGTTGTGTAAACAAAAAAGAAAGATGGCTGAAGGGCGAAATGAAAGAGAGAGAGAGAGGGAAAATGACAAAGTAGGGGTGAGGAGAAAGGCAAAATAGGGGTGTGGGTAGAGAAAGAAGAGACTACATGGGAGAAGGACCTAGTGGGAGAGAGAGAGGGGGGATAATAAAGGAGAATGACTAACTAGGAGTGAGGAGGTTTGATTGTTGGGTTTTATGGCATATCAACCTTTGTAGGTTATTTAACGCCAAATCTATTTTTATGTAAATAATCTGTTCTATTTAAAACAATTCAATTTAGCATAAGTACACAGTTTAATTGTCAAAACATTTCTATTCTAAACTGTTCAAGCAGTTATATGTAACAATTCGGTTAAGTGTAAATCCAGTTTTAATTTAGTTTAGTATGAGTACACATTTTGTTTACACGCAGTTAAATATCAAAACAGTTCTATGTTAAACAATTCAGTTTAGTGTAAATACAGTTTCAATTTCAAAAAACAGTTCTATTTCAAATAATTCAGTTAAGCATAAGCACGTAGTTTAAATGTGAATACGGTTTAATTGTCAAAAACATTTCTATTTCAAGCTATTCAGTTTAGTCAAACAGTTCAGTTTAGCATAAGTATGCTGTTAGTTCTATTTAACCCATAGATAGGGACCTGTCAGGTGCTACCACACCGAGCCATTGTGGACCTGGGAGCGATGGCAATGAAGGCGTACTCCGCATTCCCCAAAGCTCCAGCACTGCTGAAACATCACCATCAGATTGGTTAGTGTCATATCCAGGACACTCGTTAGGGGGGGTCTTTCCCCTCAGCAGAGGTTTAGTCAGAGTATTCTACGGCCCCAGCCGACTGGGCAATACACAGAGTTAAATGTCAAACAGTTTTATTTCAGATAATTCAGTTCAGCATAAGTACACAGTTTAGACGTCAAAACAGTTCTATTTTGAGCAATTCAGTTCAGCACTAGTACGCAGTTCCAATGTCAAAACAGTTCTATTTTAAACTATTTAGTTTAGCATAAATACCCTGTTTAAATGCAAAAATCAGTATAGTGAAAGAAGCACGGTTTAGCTCTATTTAACCCATAGATAGGACCCTTATCAGTTGCTACCACTCCGGGCCAGAGTGGACCTGGTAGCGATGGCAATGAAGGGGTACTCTGCATTCCCCAAAGCTCCTGCATTTCTGGTACCTCAACATCAGATTGTTTAGTGTCATACTAGGACACTCGTTGGGGAGGGGGGGTCTTACCCCTCTACAGAGAAGCAGTCGGTGTATTCTACTGCTCCAGTCGACTGGGCAAGAGTGAGGAGAGAAAGAGGAGACAAAAAAGAATGACAAAGTGGGCGTGAGGAAGGAAAATGAACAAGTGTGTGTGAGGAAGAGAGAGAGGAGAGAGAGAGAGAGAGAGAGAGAGAGAGAGAGAGAGAGAGAATACGAAGTTGAATGGGAGGATATGATAAAATAGAAGAGTCGAAGAGAAATTAAAACGTTTTGAGATTTGAAGAATGCAACTACCTTCCCTTAAAATGTTCCCAGAATGCATTGTCTTAAGAAGATAGGTTTGGAGAGATGATATTTATGTCATCAATGTTCTATGACTTAAAGATACTGGTAAATATATGCAAGTTATTTCACCGAAGAATTGGATATTATCAGATAAAAAAAAATCTTACAACTAGAGGTAGTTAATTTTGCTTTAGAGAAAATTTATTTCAGATAAAAACCACTTCAACTCTATGCGATGAGTCTAGCTTGTAAAAATCAAAAGAATACGATTGTTTGTAGATAAAAAGTAAGATTTCTATCCTGACATTAAAACAGAGAAAATATTTCCCTTTATCCTAAAGTGTAATGCTGTAAAAATATGTGATAACACACGATTTATCTATCTGCTCTGTGTGTCTTACCATTGCATTTTCAAGTCTAAACTACCAGAGTTTTGACATTTCTCATATTAACACTGTTTAAACACAGAATCTCATATTTATTGCATTAATGAGGATTCTTCGAAGCTGTAGCTGTGTCAATATTACTGAATAGTTGCACCATTTGGACTCTAAGAAATCACTTGGAATTTTTTCGACTCACAATTGCGCGTGCTATTCCCGGTTCTCATTAACCGTCAAACAGGGGTGATATAACCGTTTTGGTGTCTTAGGCGATTCTACCACCTCTGGAGCCACCGGCAGCTTTGGTCACCATTCTATTGTGTCGAGCATCTTATCTCTTATTTCTGTTAATGATGTTGTGCTGATTGAGTAGCGTCTTATTCTTATCGAGTTTAACGTCATAAAAAAGAAAGAAAGAAAAAAGCTAGATAGGAATTATACAAGAATACTGCATGTTGTTTTAAACAAATCCTACAAACAGCATTCTACAAAACAGCCGTTGTACTGCCGCTTACCTCCCATCTCACAAACCATGCAAGTAAGACGAGCAAGACATGCTGGGCACTGCCGGAGAAGTTAGGACCAGCACATTAACAGTCTTCTCCCACACAAAAGCATAAGTGTAGGCCGATCAGCAAAAACTTATATTCATCAGTTTTGTGCGGATACTGGATGCCGTCATCAAGAGCGATGACCGATAGGGATGGACGGCGAGACTGAAAGTATAGGGAATTAGAGCTATTGACTTGTCTTGATGATGATGATCCAATAAAGAAAGCAGTCATTCTTAAGGAATCGGTTCTTGGTCGATTACTAAAACTAAGCAGAAGCAACCCCCACCCAGTACTACTTCAGCTATTATGTTACCAAGTAAATAATATTTCATAAATTTTATTACTTTTATATTATGCATTGTTTTCTGTTATAAGGTTTCCGTTATTTAATGTTCCATTTTTGACACACTGGCTGCTATCAGAGTGTAGAATCTTGTTCTCCAGGTCGTGTCCTCATCTCAGAGCTGGGCAGGATGTTGCGTTTTATTCTTCTATTCAAGGCTGGTGGCTGTATTAAATTACTACCACTCTGCAAAAAAAAAAAAAAAATCAGGGCACATCTGTTCTTGGGAATTCCATCTCTAGATCATTGTGCAAAATGCATCAATAGATATTTAATCGAAGGTTACGATTTTATTGAATAGGATTATGTCATCATCATCATCATGTCGCGTTATCAGCACGGATATCCCTGATCCTTTCTCGCCACCCCTCCCTATCGTCCATTACTTTCGGCAGGCTTTCTGGGCTACATCCCGTATAGCCACAGAGCTTCTGTATGTAAGTTCGAGCTGGTCGTCCTGCCTTTGCTCGTCCATGTGAAGGGGTCCACAGGAGTACATCACTTATTAGCTCGTCCCTACTTCCCAAGCAGTGTCCTGCATGACTGGTTCGTCTAATTTTGATAGTGATGAGTGGAAGGTGATCATACAACTGATGCTTGGTTGGGTGCTGCCAACAGGGCTTGTTCAATATTGATCGCAGAATTCTTGTTTGGTGCCATCAAGCTTTTTCTCCATACGTTTAGTGAGCGTCCATGTAGTTCATCCATATAGCAATATGGAAGAAACTGCGTTTCATTTTATCGGTCAGGTCTGACTCCCATACGACTGATAGCTGTCCATGTCTTTGCTAGTCGCGTGTCGATGTCAGTCTCTGTTGATGAGCCACTGCTTCCTAGGTTGGTGAATTTGTCAATAAGTTTCAGAGAGCTATCGTAAGTGTGGAGATGTCACCTGTTTGATTAAAGCTCATATATTCCGTCTTGTGTGCATTGACATGGAGGTCGATGCCTGCAGCGGCTCGTTCCAGACTATGTAGCAGGGTTTCGCCTTGGGCGGGTGCACTTGCCAGAAGTGCTATATCATCGGCGTAGTCCGCGTCGGCAATTGTTTTTGCAGGGTACCTTCTGCTTCTTTCTTTTGTTAGTTTGAAACCGTTTTTTTTTTTATTTTATCGATCGATGTTCTAAGCACGTAGTCAAGACAGATGATAAAGGGGTATTGGGCTCATGTGTCTCCTTGCAGTACACCACGAACAATGTCGAAGTAGCCTGTGTCATACTCCAAAGAACGGACTTTTACTTTGGGAGGATTATGTACTTGGGAGATTTCTTTCTGGCCCAGTGATAAAGTTTTTCAAAGAGAACTTAAAATTTGAGATTTATTTTAAAAACATTTTATTGCTGCTTAAAAAATATAAAGAACTTTGATAACGTTCGGCGATAAAAGTATTTGATTAATTTTAGACATTCTAAATAAGAAAGTAAGAAATAACAAGGAAAGAAAGAAGCGAGGAAGAAAGTAAATATGAAGGAATGAGAGGAGTAAAAAGAAGAGTAAGGATAAGAGAATGTGAGAAGTAAATAACAGTGAGAAGAGGGTGAGGGAGTAAGAGAGGTAAAAGGGAGAGTGAGAATACGATCGTGGTAGAGAGAAAGATTAGAAAAAAAGTGTGGGGAGAGATGAGTGAAGAGTGAAAATTGAGAAGAAATGACTGAAGACTTTATTTTTATGTTGGTTGGGTTTTATGGCATATCAATCCTTGAAGATGCCAAATCCTATATATTAAATATATACGATTTGTAAACGAATAGTTTGTTGGTAAGATTATTTTTAAACGTGCCAGAGCTCATTTGTTTTCAGACGGATAAATGGTTTCAAGTATTGCTATCTAATACAAGTAGTTTTATTTGCACACAGTTAAATGGTTCTAAGACTTGCAATGAAATATTAATAATTCAATTTACGATCGGTACTTTATTTGCATACAAATAGTTTCAAGTTACATTACATTTTACTATTTGACCCCCCCCCCTAACAGGTGCTTCCTCTTCGAGTCAGAGTGGACCTGAGAACAATGGCAATGAAGTGGTACTCCACATTCCCCAAAGCTCCAGAGATGGGATCTCACCATCTGACGGTTTAATATCAAATCCAGGACACTATTTAGGGTAGGGGCTCTCATTCCTCTGCAGAAATGTAGTCAGCGCATTCTTCAGCCCCAGCAGACTAGGCTCTTAAATTTTAAGCTAAAAGGTCATCGACCTATACACTAGTAAAAATAATTTCGAGAGGGTCGAATTAGCAGCTACTAGGAGAAAAATCATTCCCCTAAGAAAATGATATCATAACAATAAATCGGCTATGAATGGTATAAATATTCATAGTCAAGTATGAATGGTATAAGGAATAAAAAGAAAAACTGGAAAAAAGTTATTTGAGCAACTTTATGAATTTATTTATTGACTCCAGCTGAAACTGCCACCATTGCTGCATCTAAAAAAATAAATCAATAAAGAAGTGCAATGTATATTCAACTGCACTTAAGTAGACTTTTGAAAATGTGCAAAACTCCTCCAGGCCTGTGGTTTACCTCAGTGCAGACGAAATTTACAAAAAAAAAAAAAAAAAAATGCTAATTTCTCAAAATAAAACAAAAACGAAACAAAAACAACAATAAAAAAAATTAAATAAAAGAGACAGAATGGAGGTGAGGGAGAATTAAAAAAAAAAACGACAACAAAGAAAACAAAAACAACAAAGAAAAAAAAAACCGAAAGAAAAGAGACTGAACGGGATTGAGAGAGCGAGAAGAATAAAAGTGAGCACTAAAATGAGAGACAGTTGAAAAAAAATCAAGAAACAAAACAAAAAACAAACAAGTGAAAAACAAAACAAACAAGAAAAAGAACCAACAGAATTTTTTTTACTTTGTTGATATTGTGTATTTTTTTTTTTTTTTTTTTTTGGAATTCATTAATTTTCAGCTTTTTTCCTTTTCTTCCATTATTTAACCTAACCCCTACTCACAAAAAAAAAAAAAATTAAAAAAAAAAAAAAAGGTAAAACAGACAGACAAATAAAACAAAACAAAAAACTATTCTTCCCAGGCCATCATTCTCCAGTCTGGACATGGCTAATTTAAAACTTTTCTTACTTTGTAAACTTGGTGTGTAGTAAATGATAAGCAAACGATGAGATGGACCAGAAGCAGCTGCAATAACAAGAAGAATTAATCACCAGAATATAAATGAAGCTAGAATTCTTGCTGACCATTTCACAAGCGAATGCCAGAATGACCCATCGTTTAAAGCTGAGCAATGTGAAGGAGTTTGTTCGATATACAAGCATATTTGGACGAAGCTGTTTGCATTTGATTTCGTGTTAATGACCTTGGAAAAAAGGTATGAATACATCTCTTATCTTTCCACTAACGGGGAAAATACAAGACCAGACTAGTTTTTTTTTGCCTTGGGTGGCAGCCAGTCAAGGAAAAGAAACATTAAAAAATAACTGTGTCGCAGGGGTTGATTGACTGATTTTAACAGCGTGTCAACCAATCTAAGGTTATTTTATGTCTAGAGGTTAGAAAATCGCATTCACTGTACATTCACATCTATATTTTTGTGTAGTTCCTGGAGATTTCTTCCACTCGTTCCTATCGAATACGAATAATTCTTAAACAGATCTATTTGACTCATACACGAGAGCCTAACTAATACTATCACATCGGGTCAAAAGGAATCTGGAAGTAATTGCAGCGAATAGGTATTCACTTCTCCTCTGATTTTCAGAACTAGAAACTCACCATCAAATGTCATTTAGTGTCATACACAAGATATGCAAATGAGTTGCGTAAATACATTCTTGTAGATTTAAGTGGTGTTTCTCCAAGTCTCGCTCGTTAGTATAATTAAGTTTTAGTAGTAGCATTTGTTTATCGTAGTAATACCAGGTTGGAGTGGTTTTATGCCTTCCTCGAGGTCATGAGCGGTAAGTGAACAAAGCCTCATTCTGAACTCGGCTTGATGGTTCTACTATTTGCCTCGATAATCATAACGTTTGTAGAACTGGTATTTAAATGTGCACACCAATAAGACAAAGTGGGTTCTCTAGAGCCTCGGTGAGGAAACCAGTCTATAAGAATAATTATTAAAAAGACCGTTGTGTAAAAGGAAAATCAGATAATACAATGTCTAGAGAGAAACATCTTGCTAACCAAGAAACCTAGTAAAAAATCATGATGTTACTGATATATTAGAATGGGTTTTCTCTTGCTGAGAAAAACGGACGTATGATTATTGTGATTGTGAGACTATTTTTAGCTTCATAATTTTTCAGTGTCTACTGGTGAAGTCTGAGTGATACTCAGCTTCTATCAAATTCCAACACTTCCTGGTGTCTTATTAAAACCTTTTCAATTGTTTTTAAATTCTTTTGAATTCTTGTTTGTTTCAATGTTTTGTTATTTTTGTTGTTGATATTTCAAAGAGTCAGAACAAGGTATTTGGAGTTTGAAACATCCAATATCTGAAATTCTTGCTAATTTTCCGTTTTAATATGAATCTAGTTTTTATCACCACAATTACATATATAATCCAGAAGATCTTTATAGTTATCACTATTTTATTTATAGTAACCTGTTTAATTCGTTTTATAAAAGAAATAGATTTGTGATTTAGAGATAGAGATTTCTGCTTCCCTATGGACCCAAATATTAATGTGTCAGTGGTGATGAATAGTTGAGAAGTATGTTGACTAAAACTCTTTCAAATCAGACGTGTAAACAGAATAAAGAGAGAAAGCAAAATAGAATTTATTGAAAGAAAAGAGAATTTGAAAAAAAAAGAGAAAGAACACAAATGATTATGGGAGGAGTATAGAAAGTGAAGAGGGAAGCAAGGAAAAAGAAAAAGTGAAAGAGGAAATGAAAGATATTAAATCGAGTAGTTCATGTACGAGAAAAAATATTAATGAATAAAAATTAATAGTATCAACAGAAGTATTTGAATTTTGAAAGTGATTCGTGTTACCATAACAATAAAATTCCTATGACTCATTAGCGCGAATAAGTCACAAAATGGATTCAACCGTTTTTTAAAACTTGGTTGGTTAGTTGGTTGGATTTTATGGCATATCAACCTTTGTAGGTTATTTAACGCCAAATCTATTTTTATGTAAATAATCTGTTCTATTTAAAACAACCGGGACATTGGCCCAGCGGTTAGAGTGTTCGCCAATGGCCCGGGAGACCTGAGTTCAATCTCAGGTCGAGTCATACCAAAGACTTTAAAAATGGTACTTGATACCACCTTGCTTAACACTCAGCATTATAAGGTACGGTTCAAGGGTAAAGTGGAGCAATCCTGGGAATGGAGTAGCGCCCTCCCCTACACCTAGGTGTAGTAGCTATCGAAAAGGGAGCCTTCGGGTCACCCTCGATTATGGTCGCTAACTTTATTTAAAACAATTCAGTTTAGCATAAGTACAGTTTAATTGTCAAAACATTTCTATTTCAAACTATTCAAGCAGTTATATGTAACAATTCAGTTTAGTGTAAATACAGTTTTAATATCGAAAAACAGTTCTATTTCAAATAATTCAGTTAAGCATAAGCATGCAGTTTAAATACAAGTACAGTTTAATTGTCAAAAACATTTCTATTTCAAGCTATTCAGTTTAGTCAAACAATTCAGTTTAGCATAAGTATGCTGTTAGTTCTATTTAACCCATAGATAGGGCCCTATGATGTGCTACCACACCGAGCCATAGTGGACCTGGGAGCGATGGCAATGAAGGGGTACTCCGAATTCCCCAAAGCTCTAGCACTGTTGGATCCTCACCATCAGATATCTTAATGTCATATCCAGGACACTCGTTAGGTGGCGGGGTCTTACAGTCAGTGTATTCTACAGCCCCAGCCGACTGGGCAATACACGGCGTTAAATGTCCAACAGTTTTTTTTTTCAGATAATTCAGTTCAGAATAAGTACACAGTTTAGACGTTAAAACAGTTCTATTTTGAGCAATTCAGTTCAGCACTAGTACGCAGTTCCAATGCCAAAACAGTTCTATTTTAAACAATTAAGTTTAGCATAAATACGGAGTTTAAATTCAAAAATCAGTATAGTGAAAGAAGCACAGTTTAGTTCTATTTAACCCATAGATAGGACCCTTATCAGGTGCTACCACTCCGGGTCAGAGTGGACCTGGGAGCGATGGCAATGAAGGGGTACTCCGCATTCCCCAAAGCTCCTGCATTTCTGGAACCTCACCATCAGATTGTTTAGTGTCATATCAGGACACTCGTTGGGGAGGGGGGTGTCTGCAGAGAAGCAGTCGGTGTATTCTCCAGCCCCAGCCGACTGGGCAATTTAAATTTGGATTTGAAATTTTAACTTTCTTTATCGTCACCCTGAAAACAAAAGTTACAGACAGCCCAAACTGCAATGATTGGTTTCTAAAAAAAAATTAGTTCGTGAGTTCAATGTCCAGACACATTATCGCAGTTAAGATGACCGGCCTAAACTAGTGGTTCTAAACTTTAATCTATTTACTTATAGACATCTTGGATTCCTTTCTTGGACTCCCGTAGCCATTAGATGTTTAAAAAGCTATAGTATTTTTATAAATAATAATTATAAGGAATTATGTAAAAATGTCAGCCTTTTACGACACAGAAAATATTCTTATTTATTGCACTTAAGCTTTAACTAAATTCCTTTGAAAATGAATATTCATTAGTAAAATAAATCAAACATCCATTGTTCATCATCATCATATCGTGCCGCTAGCACGGTGTTCATAAGATAATACTTTTGTGCAATTTCATTCAATGCTAGCCTTTTGATTGATACTGCTCAGCTAGTTTTGCAATATTCGGCTCCAATGTGATCAATGATAATCGAAGATCACTTTTCGTATAACGTCGTGTCAGTTACAAGCTTTTGATTGTAAGACACGGCTGAAATCAGATTCAACAAGGTAAGATGAAGGAAAAAAACAGTAACATTCAACCGCACTTTCTCTCAGAGTACAAGATATCTTTTTGCAATATCATTGATTTTACCAACTTTATGCTCCTCATCTATAAATCTTGATTGAAATATTTCATCCCTCAATAATTCAATGAAATTCTCTGGCACATACATATCTACATTAACAAAATTAACACGAAAAAAGGAGTGCCACTCAACGTGGTACATTTAGCTTGATTAGGTTGCTACATTGTAACTATGTTAAGCGTTTGAAAAAGAAAGCTCGTTATTTCTTACAATAGATTGAGGACCATAATACTATCGTGGATCCTTCCCCAACCCCAAAAATTATATAGGCCTTAAGAGACCTCATAGATTCCGTTGAATATTAATGGTCTAAACGTTTTAATCCTCTACACTCTTAGTTTTGGGAAATATATCAACTAAACGCTGTAATATTGTCAACTTATTAGCAATTATCAACGGGGAGAATTTCCCATTTAACTCGTTTCGCACAAGTTTGAATAATTTATTAGCCAAATACGAGGGTCATTCAATAAATAAGGGGAATTTTTTGACTGAAGTGGAACCTATTAAGGTGAATTTTTTTTATAAAAGCAATTTTTTTTCAGAAATTTTTTTGCATAAATAATTTTAATCTCGCAAAACTTTTTGTTTTAAGTCTATTCAAAATGGCAGAAAAACAAACAGTGCTCCAGGCTTGAACAGAGGTCTGTCATCAAATTTTTGGTGGTTGAGACGTGAAATCCACGTAAAAATTATAAAAGGATGTGTGCTATGTCATAGAAAAACAAGTTTTAGTCAAAAAATGTTAACAAATGGGCTAAAATGTATGAACCCCCTTATCCTTCTGCTACAAGTTAAATACTATCACTGCTGTTCATCTAAAAGGATGGCTTTGGCTGTAAATAACCCAAAAAGATTGATATGCCATTAAAGAAAACAAAACATATAGCCTAAATATAGGTTTGCCACAACAAACCAGAGAGGAAAAGACAATCCATTGAGTGGAAACACGTTGATTCTTCGGTCAGTAAAGAAGGTCATGCTGACAGTTTTTTAGGACAAGAAAGGACGCATCACAATTGATTTCCTTGAAAAGTTGCAGCAGCAAACTGCTTTTTACTGCCAACTCCTTAGACAATATTCACCTTATTTATTGAATGACCGGGTACTCTGGTCCTTGGAAAAACAAAATAACTGACTCAATACATAAATGCGATATGCTCGATTCTGTTGAATTATATTTACAGACATTTCATTTTTATCATTGGGGTGCATTCTTTATCAATATTCAAATCATATTGCGTTTCACATATAAGTTGATTATAGTAAGACTGGGGTCACAGTTTTTTTTTTGCGTGTGTGAAAATCTTACTATTTATTAATGTACGATCATTACATACATTGAAATTAGATTTTGTCTGCCTCGCTTGTATAGTTAAGAAAAAAAGACCATATTAATAATGATGATCGGTAATACTTTTCGTAGAGAGTAGATTATACTATTAATACCACTCGTGTGCAAAAATAATCAAAGGTATGGCACCGACAGTATACGTAATATAAAGGTCTGATGAAGGATTCTACAATACCAGTTCTCTGAGCTTAGTGGATAAAGCAGCTAGTATCGTGTGGTGGGTGTTCTCATGGTGTTATGGTTACAGCGATGGACTGCGGAATCGAAGTACGCGAGTTCGAACTCCGGTCGCGCCATTACGTTCACTTTCGGACAAATAGCCTTGGGAACGGTATGAACCCCCCTATCCTCCCAGCTATGGGTTAAATAGTACCCTTACTATTATTCTCGAAGGATGGCTTCGGCATTAAATAACCTACAAAGGTTGATATGCCATTAAAACAAAAGAAACCAAACCAAATAGGTATCGAGGCTTCTCAGAAGCAAACCGTGTCAGAGCCTCACCAAGAGGGTGACTCGATTCATGGTGTGGCAGAAATAACACACATATATATAGACTGATTCCTCGGTTTCGAGTGTTACCACCAATTGAGTTTGCGATTCTGTTCATTCTATCCCTCCCCTTTTTTATGTTTTATGCTCAAGGCAGATGATTTTCCAAGCTTAATAAATTGCGGCAAATTTTACCTCCAACTGAGCATTGTCGGTCGCTTTGGTTCACAGGAATGTCATGATACAGAGTTGCAGGTTGGAAATGTTTACGCATTTGACTTTTAATACCAGAAAGTGAGATACAAAGTTCTTCAAATATTTCACTGCTGATATGGTGACTTTGTTGACCTGGTGCTGGTCCTTGTTCGCCTTTATGAACTGATCGTTTGTAAGTAGCATACTGAACACGTCTACTTCATTTACGTAGATCAGTTTGCGCCACTAACTTCTATCCAGAGCCAATTTTCCTATTAGTCTATTGATATGCTAAATTGTCTTGAGCCAAATTCTACAGAGTCCTTAAAACTTTTCTCTTCCCCTTACACGTTTCACTGTAAAACAGTTGCTTTGGCCGGTGACTCATCTATACGAACGACATGACCAGCCCAGCGAAGACAACTTTTTTTTCTCTCTCTCTCTATTATATATATATATATATATATATATATATATATATATATATATATATATATATACATACATACATACATACATACATACATACGTCAATGAGAATTTCATTTATATAAAAATAGAAATTAAACTAAGCATCCATCTAGGTCCTGAGTAAATTAAATGAAACACCAAATTTATTTTGAGTAGAAAATGACTAAACAAAAACGAGGGGTGTGGTAGAGTAGCGATATATTTAGAAAATTGACTGCTTGCTCTCTCTCTCTCTCTATATATATATATATATATATATATATATATATATATATATATATATATATATATATATATATATATATGAGAGAGAGAGAGAGAGGTCAAATTTAGCTTGCTTGAAATACAAGTGGTATTTTTGTTTCATTTGTCGTCTATCCAGATAAATCTAAATTGTATCGGCAAGCATTAAAACAAGTTTTGATGTTTTTGTTAACTAGATAATGAATTGATAAGAGTGGTTTCAAATTGAATTAGTTCTACAATAATTTGTAATATATATATATATTAGATAGATATTAAAATAAATTGCCAAGCATGTCTATAGTAAAACCAATACTATAGCATTTACATAATATAATTTAACAAACACTTAGCTAATTATATATTAGTTAATGTGACACACGCACACTAAATATATCACACATAGAGTATCACCCATGAATACAACTGATGATTTTTCTTTTAAATCAATGATTGCAGGATTCCGTTATTTCCAGTGTAACATTATCCAATGAAAATGGATACAATTAGGTATTATTTATTATAAAACTGTACTGTATTAAAACTTAAAAAAAAATATGAACATATATAAGTAAGTAAAGTTGGCGACCTTAGTCGAAGGTGACCTGAACGTCCCCTTTTCGAAAGCTACTACACCAAGGTTTAGGGAAGGGCGCTACTCCTTTCCCTGGATTGCTCCATTTTACCCTTGATCTGTACTTTATAATGCTGAGTGTTAAACAAGGAGGCATCAAGTACGATTTTTGGAATCTTTGGTATGACTTAACCTGGGATTGAATCCAGGTCTCCCGGGCCATTGACGAACACTCTAACCATTATGCCAATGTCCGGTTAAACATATATAATTGTCCAAAATAATTACACTTCTTAGATATTTTGTGGGATTGAGGGCTTTCGAAGAAAGTTTGCTGAGACAAAGACAACATGAAGGCGGGCTCACATCTGGAAAAGAAAAAAGTCAAATGCGTGGTCACTGAAAAAAATTGACTCACTTTATATTCAATGTTGCAGCCTCGTTCTAAAGCCATCTCAAGAACAGTGAGACATGAAAATCTATTCTCGAGATAATAAAGAAAATATCTATTGTAGTCTACTCCCACAGAATGATCCACTGGTTGACAAATTGTAGCCCGCATTTAATGGGAAGAAGGGTAGTTTCGCTAATTTAAGTCCTTACAAGTCGTTCCGTCAGTAGCTCACTTTCTGATCCTTATAAAGATACATAAAGTCGTTCGTGCAACCGTTACTCGCAGCTACAGCGAGAATTCTTGTGATTAAGTTTTAGGGCATCAGATTCACTATTGGTAGAGGGCGACCATGTTGGGATTTAGAATAAGACAAAATCTACATAGAAATCTTTTTTTAACATATCAATACAGTTATCAGAGGAAACTTGTTTGCGTGGTGTTTTATTATGAAATTCAAAATAAAAGGGACTGGCATTAAAACCAAATATAATGGTGGTATACCCAAAACAAACCAGCTCATTTCCTTCCTCCATAGAGAAACAAAACCTGTTACGGTCCTCGAGAGATCCGAAATTAATCATTAGAAAGGCCTTACGTATATCTTCTAACAGGACATATTTATTAGTTCTAAATAGTAGCAGAAATTCTAGCATATCTACCATTAAATTTTTGCCAGGATAAGCAGCTTCATTTAGGGAGTATTTACCATTAGCTTTTTGGGAGCAGTTGAACACTGATCTAATCATAGTTGTGGTTTGTTCGTCCGTCTTAAAAACAGGCCTATGTGGTATCCAGATATGCTTCGTAAAATCTTCAGGCACCGTCACGAAACGTTCGATAATACCTTTACGCTCTTGCTGATGGAATACCGCCATATAGTTATCAAGTAATTTTTGTTGCTCGAGTTTGTTAACCACTGTTTAAAACTGAAAGGGCAACTCCGTGGTTGGTGGGCACAGACTTTATTTTGTCCTCATGCCAAGGGAGCTTACTGTGATAGGCGTTATGTTTGAATTTTATAGAGCTTTCAAATTCTTTAATTTTCCTTTTATCATAATCATAGATTGTTCTTCTGGAGATATGCCCTGTGAATTCACATCGAACATTTTCTCTAAATTCCTCTCCACTTGACTTTCGTCGAATATTTCAGCGAAGGGGTCAGGGTAGCTTTTTATGGTGTTCATGACAAAATTAACTCTAGTGTCTGAACATGCAGAATATTCAGTCCCTATGGTATAATGATTGTATTGAGAAGGCTTTCCCTGAATCTTTGTAGGGGTAATTTGGTTCTTATAACAAACATGTAGGCAGTTGCCAAACGGAGAAATGCCTGTAGGAAACTCCCAAGCGGAGTCCTTCATTCACTTCACCATTTTGATGTTTTTCCTAAAATGAATTACATCCATCGCCAAAAGACCATGAACACAAACGTCGTTTTTTTCGTGCAGGAAAGCTAGTTTATAGTTTAAGTTAATTAAATTAATTTAGACAGATTTGAAATAATCAAATCTGAAGTTCATATCAAACTCATCATCGATAAGAACAGGTAGGTGTCAGGGAACTATACTTATCTCCCCCAATATCCAATACGACCTGGTTTAATGTCTTTTAAGACCCTCGAAAGGTTTTTACATTGAATTCTACCAGAGTAAGGATAGACCTATCACACCTTAATCTTTTTATCACTTGCCTACAGAAATAAGTCCTTTGAATCCCTGTGTCAAAAAAGAACTTCAGTCTGAATTTACGTTCTTCCTTAGAAACAGTAATTGCAAGGCCAAATATATGGCTATTCTTGTATGCCAGTGTTGGTGAATATGTGCGTAGAAATAGAAGTGCCTTTATTATCGGAAGACTTTTTGCTGAGAGGGCTATTGTGGCCTCTTGAACTGCAGAATTTACATACAGGTGGCAGCTTTTTTTTTTTTTTTTTTTGACCAGGGCAACTACCAGCTTTATGGTTAGCGCTTGCACAAAGAAGGCACAAGTTAAGCTCTTTACATCTAGAGCGTCTAGATTCAAATGAAGAGTATTTGGCACACTGACCCCCATAACATGTTCATTTATGGAGCAAAGTTTACAGTGAGTAACAGTTTTACTAGCCTTCGTGGAAAAGTTTTCCAGTGTAGAAGTCCTTTTTTTTAAAGGTATGGTTCTTAATAAATTCCCCTGTCACGACTAAAACCCATTCTTGTATGGAGTATTGTGGCTATTCTCCTTAATCTTTTTGGTACTTGTCTTCTTTAAAGTTTGTAGAACCTTGTTATAAACATAAAAAATCTGGTAAATTTTCGAATAGTTATTGTCGAACTTCCGAATTAATTCTTTTTGAAAAAAAGTAGGGTATTTGGAAAAAAATATATGGCTAATTAATTCAAATCCAGGGGATTTCTCTTAAAAAAATCCAAGCCAAACGATGATTTAAGTGCAGCCAAGTTAGCATTAACCCCCGATAAAAACTTCCTTACATTGGCAAAGTCTGGGTCAAACTTAGGACTATAGTCCAGAATTTGTTTGAATATTTAATCTATGATGAAAGGGACATCTAAAATATTCTTTTTTAATAAATTAATAGCCACGTAATAATTTTCATTTTCGAGAGAAAGATTCGAAATGAGTTGAGACGCATAGCCGGTCAAAAAAACCTAAAAGCGATAGCTTGACTTTTTGGGATTCTACCAAGGTAACACAATTCTAAGATTGAGTCTGGAAATTTTAAAATTCCAATTTACCAACCTCTTCAGCCCTAAATTTTGTACATTGAATCTTAGGCACGTGTGTATACAGTTGTTGTTCTGTAGTGCCATTTTGTATAGGTACCGAAATGGGAGGAGAAGGAGGAGTTAAGACAATGTTTTTTTTTTGTTGTTTTTTTTTGTTTTTATCTCGGAAAGCTTTTTAAATACTTGTGAGATAAACTCAGACTCCAAAATTTCTGATTCAAGCAAACCACTATTTTCTAAATCGATATCTGCCTTTTCGCAAATTTCCTTTATTTTAGAATTTGCTCGGTCGATATCAGCCATCCATTAATTAATTATTTCTTGCTGCCTTTGGAAACAAAAATTTTTGCGAGTCCTCAATTAGCATGATGCCCAGCGTAGTAGTTGTCTTTTTCTTAAGGGAGTCCCGTGAAAATAATTAGGATTTAACTCCTTTCAAAGTTTTAAAATCAGTCATTATGGCACGGAAAGCAATTAAAACCATTTGCGTTGTTAGTGTTCGTATACGAGACACTTAAAAAAAACTGTCGTAATTTTTAAATAATAAAAAGGCTATTAATGGAAAGCTAGCGGGCCTGTGAATTAATGAGCGAGGGTCATGCAAAGCCCAAATATAATTACGAGGGGCAGAACTAAAAGAAAAAATAAACGAAAATTAATGCTAGGCACCAATTTTTTTTTTTGTATATATCCTTTCTCAAGCCAGTCACACAAATGCCTTAATAGAAATTTCCTTTCTTTTTGGAAATAACAAAAAGTACCTTCCTCAGCAAAATGCGTTCGAAGAATACCTCTTTTTGCAAAGTGTTGGGATTTTATCCGTTGACAATAAGACGAAATCTACATCTGCAGTGTAAGGAAAATTAAGTCTTACGAAATGTGGCAAG
This sequence comes from Sepioteuthis lessoniana, assembly GCA_963585895.1. Taxonomy (NCBI): domain Eukaryota; kingdom Metazoa; phylum Mollusca; class Cephalopoda; order Myopsida; family Loliginidae; genus Sepioteuthis; species Sepioteuthis lessoniana. Next base: position 89,818,718 of record OY757924.1, on the reverse strand, counting down.
AGAAAAGGAACAAAGCAACAATTCGGTTGAAAAAAAGGTTTATATTTAAAGAAATGTAAAAAAAGGAAGAAAAGAATAATAATTGCAAAAAGAGGTGTTTTCTGCAAACATAGCTATAGCATTCGTCTTGGTAACAGTTCTTTCAGTTCCATGTTATTTTGGTAACTGGTCCGTACAGATTCAAAGGCTTGAAGGAGGAGAATTTTGGGTCCCCATGTGCGTAGTGCATGTACCTCGCTACTAGCTATCGCCTGCTTCGTCAGCAGTCAAGATTCCGTGTTACATCATTGACGTCAAAGGGCGAAAAAGGAATGTTAGTTTGAAGGACGCGTGCACAGATGAGCTAATAGCAGCCCACGAGTGTTTGTTTTTCAGCCAATCACGGCGCATGTAAAAGTGACTTCGTAAATAATTTCCAATAACCACTCTATTATAATATATATATTTATGCAATTTTATTTTTGGTTCCAGATATGTAGCAATTTTATTTTTTTATAAATCTAAGTTCTGATATGTACAATTGGATGCGTAATTTTTTGAGAGATGCGGGAAATTCACGGTGGCTATTGACTGGAAGTTGACTGTACTTTTTGTTTTTGGTGGTTGGAATGCCAAACCCACATGACTGATAATGATTAATGTAACTTTTTTGCGTGCGCTAGCGGTGGTATTTGTGTTGCGCATGTGCACGAGGGGAACTTGAGTGATTGATTTTAACGGTATGTCAACCCGTACATTCTTATTCACATTTTGCGTGTAGTTGTTTCTTAATAGATTTTTTTAATGGTTTCAAGTATTTCTATCCAATTCTAATAATATATATACAATTATGTGATCGCCGGCTCATCGGCCTTGTGGTTAGAGTGTTCGCCAATGGTCCGTAAAACCTGGGTTCAATACCAGGTCGCGTCGCACCAAAGACTTTAAAAATAGTACTTGATACCTTCTTGCTTAACACTCAGCAATATTATTTACGTATCAAGGGTAAAGTGGAGCAATCCAGTGAAAGGAGTAGCGCCCTCCCTATACACCTCGGTTTAGTAGCTATTGAAAAGGGAGCTTTCTGGGCACCCTCGACTACAGGCGCCAACTTTACTTTTATGATTTTAAGTAATCCTTTTTATTTAATAATAATCATTTGTTCGCACAGTTATTTGGCTTTATTTCTATTCAATACTACTAATTTCCTAACGAATGGCATTCTAATATGTACTGCCACTCCAAGTCAGAGTTGACCAAGGATTAATGGAAAGGGGTACTCCATACTTCCCAGAAGATCAGAACTGGAGCCTCACCATCAGATGCAGTTTAGCCTCATACACAGGACACAACGTATTGAAAACCCTGCAGACTGGGCAGGAAACTTTGTTTCTATTTGGGGTCGTTGTGAAAAGCAGTCGCGCGTCGTAAGCTTTGAAAGACCAGGAAGTGGGCTGCCATCTCCCTTGAACTCACAACATAAAGAAAAGAACTTCAAGCACGGGACGAAACATTGGCCTTACACAAACAACTGGCCGTAGCCCACAACATTCCACCAATTTTAAAACGATATCTAAACAGAATGAAATCTAGGAGAACAAAAAGAAAAAAACAAAAAACAAGCAACAGAAGTTCCTGTGTTTGAAATCGTTGTTTGTACGATTTCTTCTCTCCGACCACCTAACGATCACGTGACTGTGTTGTTTCTGACAACTATCAGCCATCATCAGTACTCTAATCAGTCATCTCACTATGTGAAGAAGATAGCAGTTACCTCCGCCTTGGATAGAGCAAGCCCCCCCACCTCTACCTACCGATACGATAGACGTTTCCCTCCTCGATTCCCAGTCGCCGATGTTACATATACTTAGCTATCTTGATTCATCACTATCCCTTCATCTCTCTTAGCAACAGAAGTATCTAATTTCAACTCCCGATTTTCGAGAAAGTATGTGCTTTCTTTCTTTTCCGTCCTTTCTTCAGTAATTTAATTTTATCTAAGTTGCCTACCCTTATGTTTATCAGTCAGAAAAATCACGACTGAAATGTTATTACCTTTTCACCCTTTCTATCGTTGTGTTTTATCACAACGACTCCTTCTGTGCTTGCTAAAAAAACTTCCACATAAAAAATAAAAGAGTACAAACGAATTTTCCAGCCTCTCTACCAATAACTAAAATAACTTTATCTGTTCGTATATCTTTCCACTAGCGAATGCAATTAAAGCTCAGCAGTATAAAGAAGGACTGGAGGTTTTGAATTTTTAAGTTAACTTGGTTCGTTAGTAAGTAAGTAAGTTAGATTTTATGGAATATCAATCCTTGAAGGTTATTTGATGCCAAATCCTGTTTATACATATATATGTTGAACATATATATGTTTTGTAAATAAATAGTTTGTAAGCAACATTTTGAAATAAGTCAAGGCTTATTTGTTTGCACACAGTTAAATGGATGTACATATATAATTTGTAAGTGAATAGTTTGTAGGTAATTTTGTTTTTAAATCAGTTCGAGCTAATTTGTTTGCACACAAGTACTGCTATAAATTACACATAATCAAATGGTTTCACGTATTGCTATGTAACATTAATAATCCTATTTGATATCAATCATTTGTTTGCAGACAGTGAAGTGGTTTCAAGTAATACTCACGTTAATAGTTTTATTTGCACATAGTTAAATGGTTTCAACTATTGCTATTCAACACTAATAATTCAAGTTATTCACATACATACAGTTAAATGGTTCCAAGTATTGCTCTTGAATATCAATAATCTAATTCAAGCACAGTCAAATGGTTTCACATATTCCTATGTGACCCTAACAAATCAATCCAATAGAGATTTGTTTGCACACAGTTAAATGGTTAAATATTCCCATTTGACCCATAGATAGGACCGTTACAGGTACTACCACTACAAGTCAGAGTGGACCTGGAAGTAATGGTAATGAAGGGGTACTCTATATTTCTAAGAGCTTTATTAGATGGTTTAGTATCATGTCAAAGACACTTGTTGGTGAGTGATGTTACTCGGTTAAGTTGGATGCCTTGAACAGTATAAATTAACATTCATCAACTTGTGCAGACACTGTGTGCCGTTAAGAACATTTACCGAGTGCGATAGCCGATAGAGACGGAAATATATATATATATATATATATATATATATATATATATATTTATTCAAGGGAATTGTGTTCCTATGATGATGGACCTGAATAATCTCGATATGGCATCCTATCTAATACAGATAATTTTCAAACTAATCTGTGTGTAAATCATTTTTATCAAAAATAGTTTCTTGAAGTCATAACTGTAAGATTGTTATTAATCAGAAATCGTAATTTGCCATGGTACACTGAAAATAGTTATGATTGAAATCAAATAGATTAGTTTCGTTTATAGCATATCAACCATTTTTGGTTATTTAATGCCAAATCCAGTTCATTCATATATATTAGATATATACGATTTGTCAATTGAGTTAGATAGTTCCAAGTTCACTAATAATTCAATCAAATATCAAACATTTCTTTTCACACTGTTAAATGATAAAAAATTTCTACAGCAAACAATTCAATTTAGCAGAAATCAAAGTTAAATAGTTCCAAGTATTGCTATGAATCCCTTACAATTCAATTAAACATTAGTCTTTTATTTACACACTGTTAAATGATCAAACATTTTTTTAAACAATTCAATTTAGTGTAAGTCATTTGTTTGCATTCAGTTTAAATGTCAAACAGTTCTATTTGACATAGATATAAGACTACTCCGTGCCTGAGTGGAGCTGGGAGCGATGGGAATGAAGGGGTACTTTGCATTCCCCAAAGCTCCAGCATTACTGGAGTCTCACCATCAGATGGTTTAGTGTTATATTCAGGACACCCATGGGAGTGGGCAGATTCTTACCCCTCTGCAGAGATGCAGTCGGGGTATTCTATTGCCCCAGCCAACAGGGCTACAGCCATTTAGAAATAAATTAAATATTGGAATTGTGTTATTTATAATGAGTTAAAATGTTAAACAAATAATTGAAACCAATCAATAAAAATTGTCCAAGGAAGGACATTAAACTGCAGATGATAACGAGGCTCGGGTTCTGGAGAATATCGAGTACCCCTTCGCTGCTAATATACACAGGTTCACTTTGTCCTGGAGTGGAGGTACCTGTTAGGGTCCCGTCTATGGGACAAATAGAGCTGTTTTAATTTTTTTCTTATCCCATAGATTCATGCGTAAAAACAAAAAATTAAAACAACACAAAAATGTAAATATGAACGACAATGAATGCGATTACCCAAGCTCTATGCAGGGCTCCTTGGGTAGTGTAATGGTTAGCAATCTTGATAAGCAAATCTACAAGAGCGTGGTCGAGTCTCATTAGGTGCCCCATTCATTCAGCCTTGTGCCACATCTGAGCAAAAAGCTTAGTAAATTACTTCCTAACCTCTATTCTTAAAATAACCCTAGACGAATTGGCATGCAATAAAAATAAATCAACTTATCTATCAAAAGGACCCTGTCTGACGTCACTATAGCTTAATATAGAATTTTCCTTTTCATACAAAAATAAACAATATAGAATTATGTGACTATCAAAGCAAACCAGATTGTTTTGCCTTGAGAGAAACAGTGTAGCATAACTTTGAAACCAAAACTGAATGGCACAGAGGATGTCACTCTCTAATTCTTCGATTTTTCCATGTACCTGAATTTTAGAAACTGACTAATCTCGTGGAAAGGGACAAGTTAAGAAAACATTTTTTAAAATTAAGAATTCCTCAAACAGACAAGAACTCCTTCTTCGTTGACCACTTCTTCAAAATTAATGACAACATTAGAAATACTTATGACTGTAGAGTTTATATCAAGAGTTTTACGCATATATATATAAAAATAGCGCGCCACTGATCAATAATAACGCCTATAGAATTCTTTTAACAGAATGTTTTTTTTTTATAAATGACGCAACGTTAAAGATAAGAGTAAATGTTATGCTAAAATGCTAACAGGGCAATTTTCGATGAAGTATCTGGTCATTTAATTCACTCGCACAGGAAGATTTTAAGAAAATCATCTTCGCATATTCGGCTGTCTACAATTTATGTTTTCAAAATTGCAAAGAAGTTAATAAAATTTAAATGCAAGTTGTCACAAAGAATTAAATTCTTTCTGAAATACTCCGTTTTGTAATGAGAGATAAGACATTGCAAGTTCTCTTCAAAAGAAAAGTGATTTAATAAACATTAAACAATTGTTGACTTCGATTTGAATATTTGCCCCCCTCCCCCCAAAAAAAACGCCAGATTATTTGGTAATATTCGGAAAGGAACGTTTTATTCTATTGTGATCTATTCGTCTGAGTGGGATCAAAATAAGAACAGGAACGTAACGAAATATTCTCTTTCAACGAGTTTTAAAAGCTTTTATAATTAATGTTTTTTTAAATATCTTTCGAATCGGTGAAAATAGCATTTTCCTCTGACTCATTTTTCTTCAGCTCATTTCCTTTGCGCCTCCCTGTGCGAGCCAACTTCAACTCTAAACTTTGCTTTCTAACGAACTAATTCTCTGACTTACAATATATAATGAAAACATATAGTCTATGTTGTTCTGTAACCTGTGTCTCTTTGCACCGAACGACCTTAAATGCAACGACGAACCCACTGGCCTAATATTGAATTCAAATGCGAGAGATATTCGCTCAGTTTAATTCATCACCCAAGCAACGGAGAGAAAAGATTGTGCTACGTCAATCTTCCAAGTCAAGAAGGCTTGCCTGGAAAAACGCCAGAATCAAGAATCTAAGGTTTTATCTTTGCCTGGATATTGACTAATCGTGAAAAAAAGAAAATCAATCACAAACATCAAGCAGGTCATATCTGATACAAATTATTCTAAAATTATTGAAATTTCTTAAAAGGCTAAATTAAAATTGGGGAATAGGGTGTTATATAATTCTTTTTAGGAGTGAGGATCTTCCTCGAAAATCTTCTTTTGAAATCTTGACCTTTTACCAAAGATCGATCATTGACCATTAGGACTGAAAAGAAATATGCAAACCCTCCAGATAAATGGATGAATATTTCTCTTAACCTTTTAGATTGTCAAGAAATGAAATTTCTCTTGACAATAGAGGTAACAAGTAACACGCTACAGCAAAGAACAATAACTGACGAATATTTTGCGTTTTAGAACTTCAAAAGTAACGTTTATTTGTGTCATCTTGTAGGCTTCAGTTCACTGACTGAGCAAGAACACAAACACACACACACATTATATATATATATATATATATTTTTCCCCCTCCCCCCAGCAGACCGCCTCCCAAAACTACCTAAAATTCAGTAGTAAATAAAAGTTAAAACGAAGAAGAAGCATTTGAACTCAGGAGCCAACAGGAAGAAATATATCAATATTGGTCCGTATGTCTTTAAGCCCTATCAATTTAAAATGCTGAATTTTACAAAATGTTATGCTGTATTTTGTTTGTGAAATAATGCTTAAACTATGCGTTTTAAATGTAAAGACACGCTTACTCTACTATAAAGCCAAATTGATATTAAGTCTCTTTCCAAATGTCAGCGAACAAGGCAGAATGTTTTTGAATCTCTTCTATAATATTATTTAAAAATTCGTAAAGAAAGCCCTAACAGTAGTTTCGAAGAAAAAAAAAAGTTAAAATCTAAAACACAAAAGGAAAGAAAAAAAAATTTTAAAGCTCTATAATCCCCAAACCTACTAGGTTCCCAACTGTAGTATAAAACTAAAAAGACTAGCAAAAGTCTCAATACCGCCACACACACACAAAAAAGCAAAAATACAGTACCAATGAAAGTCTAAAAGTACCTTAATCTTGGACTTTAACTAAGTTAAAACTTAAGAAAACTCAAATCAAAATCCCCCCCCTTTTTTTTTCACGTACACATGGGAAGCAGCATGATGTACGTAAAGGTATTTGAATAAACCCATGGACGACCAAACTCAATACCTAAACGGGTCCTGGACGTGAGGTTGACGACTTTACGCTCAGGATCGTTAGTTCGATCGGGGACCTACTGCTGCTCTTCTATAAGAGTGGCTTCTATAGAAGAGAATAAAACAGCCATCGAAAGATAACCATGACACACACTCAAACCACATACACAAACCGCATCGCTCTTCGCACGGGTAAAAAAGGGGCGCGTCCTGCTAAGGTTGGAGCCCTGGCCTCAGTGTTCGAAAAATCAGCTACAGAGCTCAAACAATCAAAACTAATAAAATGCAAGCAAACACTACAAATAGCCACATTTAACGTAAGAACCTTAAATAGAATAGGACAACTACCAGAGCTAATCGCATCGGCCGAAGAACATAAGATAGACATAATATGCATACAAGAACACAGATACATGCACACCGAAGATATCAAATATCACGAAACTGGCAAGGGCTGGTCGCTCGTCACTGTATCCGCATGGAAAAACTCTGTCAACGCCGCAATAGGAGGGGTAGGATTACTTATAGGACCTAGAGCATTAAAAACGCTTAATAGCGTTAAGAAAATACAACCTAGAATGATGGCAGCTACTTTTAACGGCAACCCCAGAGCAACAATCATCTCATGCTACAGCCCCACCAATGTTAGTGAAGAAACTGAACTAGTCACCTTCTACGATGAGTTATCCTCATTAGTGCGTAGCATCCCGAAACACAACATGTTAGTCATTGGCGGAGACATGAATGCCCAAATCGGGAAAAACGGAAACAACAAATACAGCCTCCACAACACGTCAAATAGGAATGGGCAACATCTAGCAGATTTCATGATAGAAAATAGATTAGCAGGCCTCAATACAAACTACCAAAAAAGGAAGGGAAAACTATGGACATACACGTACGCAAACAATACTAAAGCTCAGATAGACTTCGTCCTTATAAACAAAAAATGGAAAAATAGTGCAATGAATTGCGAGGCATACTCCTCTTTTGAGGGTGTGTCCACCGATCACCGAATAGTCACGGCGAAAATACGGTTAAGCCTACGTAAAAATGCCAAACGATCAGCGACCACCAAACACTATGACTGGGCCCTATTGAACAACAAAGATATAAGAGATAAATACGTATTAGAATTAAGAAACAGATTCGAAACACTACAAGAAAGGACGGAAAAAAGTACACCAAACGACGAATATGAAAATTTCGTCAATGCACACCTCGAAGCAGCAGCAAAATACATTCCAACAAAACTTAAAACTAAATATAGAGTCCCTTGGGAAACTTTAGCGGTGAGAGAAAAATGTGCACTAGTGAAAACAGCCTCCAAAAACTATCGAAAAAACCCAACAAACACAAATGCCTTAAAACTAAAAACGGCACAATATCAATTAGCAGGCATATATATAAAGGAACAGACAGAATACATTCAAAATCAGATAGATAAGATTAGAGACTCGGTGGAAGATAGACAATCTAGAATAGCCTGGCAAACAATAAACGAAGTGAGCAGAAGAAAGAACACAGCCAAAGCAAAACTGAAAGCAGCAAACCAACAAGAAAGAATAAAACTGTGGAAACAGCACTTCGAAAACCTACTAGGAAACCCACCAAAAATAACACATGAACCAATCACCAGAATAATTAGCAAACAATTAGACATTAAACTAGGACCGTTCACACAAGAAGAACTAGACTCGGTTCTCAGAAAAATTAAAAATAAGAAAGCTGCAGGGCTGGACGAAATTCCCCCGGAAGTATGGAAGACCAGACAATTCGATGACATACTGCTCCGACACTGCAACGCAGTATACAATCAAAATCCGATAGATAGATGGATGAAGGGATGCATACTCCCCTTCCCTAAAAAGGGGGACCTCGGATTAGCCAAAAACTACCGAGGCATAACACTTACATCCATAGCAGCCAAAATCTACAATGCCCTACAACGAAACCGCATAGAACCCAAAATCGACAACATACTTAGAAAAAACCAAAATGGCTTCCGAAGAAATAGATCCACGACCTCACAAATATTAACCATCCGTAGAATCCTTGAAGGTGTACGGGCAAAAAACTTACAAGCGACATTAATATTTGTCGACTTTACCAAGGCTTTCGATTCCATTCACAGAGGAAAGATGGAACAAATCCTACTAGCGTACGGCATACCTAAAGAAACCGGAGCGGCAATAACGATTCTCTATAGAAACACTAAAGTAAAAGTACGATCACCGGATGGAGACACAGAATACTTTGACATTGTAGCAGGAGTACTACAAGGGGACACGCTGGCTCCGTACCTCTTTATCATTTGTCTAGACTACGTACTTAGAACATCGATTGACAAAATCAAAGAGAATGGCTTCGAACTGACGAAGAAAAGAAGCAAAGGTACCCCGCAACAACAATTACCGATGCCGACTACGCCGATGACATAGCGATACTGGCAAATACACCTGACCAAGCCGTAACACTACTGCATAGTTTGGAACGAGCAGCAGCAACCATAGGCCTCTATGTTAATGCACACAAAACGGAATATATGTGCTATAACCAAACGGGGGACATCTCCACTCTAGAAGGAACCCCTCTTAAACTAGTAGACAAATTCACTTACCTAGGAAGCAGCGTCGAATCAACCGAAAAGGACATCGAAACCAGGTTAACGAAAGCATGGACAGCTATCAATAGGCTATCGATTATATGGAAATCAGACCTAACCGATAAAATGAAACGCAGTTTCTTCTAGGCAGCGGTCACATCGATACTGCTATATGGCTGCACTACATGGACGCTAACAAAACGGCTGGAGAAGAAGCTAGATGGCAATTACACAAGAATGCTGCGTGCAATCCTGAACAAGTCCTGGCAGCAACACCCCACAAGACACCAACTGTACGACCACCTGCCCCCTATCACGAAAACTATTCAAGTTAGACGAACCAGACATGCAGGACACTGCTGGAGAAGTAGGGACGAACTCATAAGAGATGTACTCTTATGGATCCCCACACATGGCCGCGCAAAAGCAGGACGACCAGCACGAACATACATTCAGCAGCTATGTGAGGATACAGGATGTTGTCCTGAAGACCTACCTAGGGCGATGAACGATAGGGAGGAGTGGCGAGAGAGGGTCAGCGATATCCGTGCTACCAGCGCGATATGATGATATATATATATATATATATATATATACTCGCACACACCTTAACATTTGAACTCATGACCAAAACACTGAACTTTTATTACAGATTGTTAGAACAAAAGAGAAATAGTTTAACTTACCCCAGGCCGTTTCCATTCTATATTACTAGGTGCTGGTCGATTGTAGAAAAGTGAGGACCAATTTGGAGTGAATTCTGGATCCCGGAAAAGGATGGCCTTTTTTCTGCATTCCCGCCTTAATTTGTGAAAATGTTGATTTTTGAAGTGGACAACCTTTTTCCCCATTCTGAAAATAATAGCAAAACAACTTTCTCTTTTAGAGTGAAAAAGAAGTAAATCATTAACTAAAAGGTGACAGATTGTCTTGAGAATTATTTGTCACTCCCACCAGAATAGCAGAAAAGAACATTGTTTTAATTTGATTCTTAAAAAACCGGAAGTGCCAGTTTTGCCATTGGCTAAGGAAAACGGAAATACCTGTTCCACCATTGTTATTTGACAATTAAAAAAAAAAGAGTGGGACACTTTCTCTCTCTTTAGAGTTAACATTTGATTGGGAGTTTCATGCAAAATTTATTATTTACTTTCCCAAGAAACTGTGACAGACATTTTTTCGGTAGAGGATTGTTATGGTTCATCTAGAAATTATATCGTTCCTTCATTATTTTCGAATATAGAGTCATGAGTAAAATGTCTTAATGCAATGGAAGACATCTTCTTTCTCTCTGAACTGTCATGAAAAATTTCAGGAAGGATTCTCACGACCCGAATTCTACACTAATCTGCTTTTAAAAAAATCAATTTTACATTTACGTTTTAACTCAATTTGATTATACTGAATTTTTAGTATTTGATACGATATTCTTTATTATACGTTCAACACAAGGAAGGAATTTTGTACTATCTCGGGTGTCAGCATCATTTTACAACCATAATTGTAGAGATATTTATTTCATTTTCCACGAGGCTAAAATGAGACAATATCAATTTAGGATGAAGGAACCCTGCAAAATGGAAACTCCTCCAAGTGGGAGCAAAAATTGCTTAGTCTTGACATTATTTCCATTCAAGAGCGTCTGAGACACCGAGCTGTTAACTCAGCTCTTACTATTTTTAGACGAGGAACAGGTGTTGTCTTGGGTTGTGGATGAAAGATCACAGGAGCTAAGTTGTTATCTATTATCACTTAACGGTGCAAATGCAAAGTGAGTATAAGAACATCACTGTTGACACTCGAACCATTAATGTATAGCTTAGGTGATTCGTTTGTTTTACGGCATGTCAACACTTGTTGGGTTATTTAATGCCTAGAGTCGTTGACATGTTCAAAACAATCAACCAATATGCGAGTAATTATTTTGTGAGGCTGAAATTCAAGTATATATATATATATATATATATATATATATATATATATATATATATATATACGGGGTGGGGGTAAATAATGGACAAGAATACGACAGTATGAAGAAAAATCGAAAAATAAAGTGATCTAAAGCGATGAATTTATAGTAAAAGAAAATCGATGCTATAACGTTTCGGTTTTCATAAACCATGATCAGGACTCTTGACACCCTCAGTATAATCTCATCTGGAATCCTGATGATGTTTTATTAAAACGGAAACGTTATAACGTCGACTTTCTTTCACAATAAATTAATCACTTTGTTTTTCAATTTTTCTCCATATACTAAAACAAATTTTTGATTGTAAAATATTTTTCCACTTTTGAGAGCTTGCTTCTAACAATTTCATATAAACACGATCATTTGAGAGGGGAGATGATTTTTGCTAATGAAGGAATTTGGAAACTTAGGAATTTTTCTATTTTTACTTTGATTGTGTAATGACTGAAAATTTTCTTCGTAAAGTCTCAAAGCATATCAGCTGAAAGGAACTATTCTTGTTCTGTTATCATAATCTATAAGGTTGCTGAGGGTTAGTTGTGTTTTATTGCATATCAACCCTTGTAATTTATTTAATGCAAAAGCCTGTTTATCAAATATATATGATTTGTAGACGAATAGTTTTTTTTATTTAACGTTATTAAATAAGCCAGAGTTTATTTGCAAATAGTTAAATGGTTCTAAAACTTGCTTGGTAATACTAATAATTTAATTAAATATTAGTCATTTGTTTGCACACAGTTAAATGATTTCAAGTAAAGAATATGATTACTATTTGACATACAAATGGGAGATACGGTACTGATAAATCCCCATTGATTACATTTATTCGGGAAATACCTGTTATGTAAGAAAATTTTAGTTGTAAACTTAAAGATAAATATAGATGGATATTTCTTTTTATACATAGGTAATTTCGGTTTAAAAATACAATTGTTAGGGTTTTATGGCATATTAACCTTTGTAGGTTATTTAATGCCGAATCCATTTTTATACAAATAAACAGTACTATTTCAAACAATTCAGTTTAATATAAGTACACAGTTTGTCAAAATCATTTCTATTTCAAGCTATTCAGTTTAGTTAAACAGTTCTAATTCAAACAGTTTAGTTTAGTATTAGTATAATTTTTGTTTACACAGAGTTAAATTTCAAAAGAGTTCTATTTCGAACAATTCAGTTTTGCATAAGTTCTATTTGACCCATAGATAGGCCCCTATCTGGTGCTACAACTCCAGGCCAGAATGGACCTGGGAGCGATGACAATGAAAGGGTACTCCACATTCCCTAAAGCTCCAGCATCAATGGAACCTCACCATCAGATCGTTTAGTGTCATATCCAGGACACTCATTGGGGAAGGTGTTACCTCTCTGCAATTCTACAGCCCCAATCAACTGGGGAAAAATATAATTGAATATGATTTAATAGTTCATTGGACAAAGAGACAATTTCCCTTTCGCGTGAAATTTCTTAAATCTACATATATTGTTTACTAATACAGGCGTTAGTTTTGTTATGGTTACTATCGACCCGAATTCAAGTCGTTGACAAGATTTTTTTGCTTTTCATAGAGAGCTAATACTCTGGGAAATGTATGAATTCAGTTATTTTCCCTTGAGCTATGGATAAATAGGGTAGAATAGGCACTTTAATTCCATACGGGAACTGCACAAAAATGCTACGAACTATATTGTACAAATCTCGGAAGCAACATCTCACAAAACAGCAGCTGTACGGACGCTAACCTCCCATCTCTAAAACCATCCAAATTAGACGAACAAGATATACGGGACACTACTGGAAAAGCAAGGACAAACTCATTAGCGATCTTCTCCTAGGGACCCCTTCACACAGACATGCAAGTGTTGGTGAACTAACAAGAACTTATCTACAACAACTCTGCATGGACACAGGATGCAGTCTTAAAGACTTGCCGGAAGCGATCGAAGAGAGAGAGAGAGACGAATGACGAGAAAGAGAGAGTCAAAGAAATCAGTGCTTGCAGCTCTTTAACCATGGTATTGCAATCAATCTAGGAGAAGGAAAAGTGAATTCAAATCCGTTAAACTCCGCCTAAAAATTGATCGGTTTTCGCATCCTGATCGTGTGGAGGGGTTGGGTAAATAAATAATAACTCATGTCTAACAGAAATTTGTACTTCGAATATGGTCAAACTATGAACTCAAAACAGATTGCGTATATATATATATATATATATATATATATATATATATATGATTAAACGATATAGACATTCTTTGTCTACAGTTTGTTTTTTTTTTATTTATCCTTTCGAGTCGACGCATCGATTTTATTGTATCCGATGGGAATTGGTTAATAAACCTCGCATAATTAATTGGTTCCCTAATACTTTCTGCTCGATTTTGGGCCATCATCAGAGGTGTGTATGTTACAAAAGTGATGTGACCTTTGTATGTACATTTCTAGTTTGTTAGTGTTGAGCATTTATTATTCATACTGGTGTGTTGTTTTAGCGTTTATTTTTAATCTGGCTTTGTAAGTACCAGCAGTGACTGAAGGCATTGAAGTACATAAGTACTGGATTCGAAATAGATTCTGTTGAGTTTAGATAGTTTCCAAAAGTGAACTTAATTGCATGCTTATTATGATGTCGTTGTCCAACATGTTAGTAACTACGCCATGGTGATTCATCATGTTATATATATTTATATATATATACGCACACAGAAAATTACCGTAAATAATAACGTCTCTGCGAATCTTTTAAAAAGAGAATTTTCTTCTAAAAGAAATCAAGGAATTTATTATTTCTACTGTAACACAATACCAAATCGATATTATTCGGTATTATTTACGAACAAACTCTACAGCACTGAAACTCTAACAAAAAATATAAATTTGTAATAGACAAAAAAATAAGTGCTCGTTTTACAAAAATATTTACACAATTTTCTTTTATATTTTTTGTTAAAAGATCTGCATATAAACAAAAATTAATTAGCACTTAATTAAATGTGAGTGATTATTTTACAACCATAATTAATTCGTTATTTTTCTACTGGAAAATTAAAATTTTGTTCGTTTCGCTTATCCCTTGTTTCCGGCGGAGTCTTTTGTGTCTGTGGGTGTTGAGACTCACGATCAAATCCCTTCTTTTACTCACGAAGGACAATTTTTACATGGTAAATACTTCTAAGTCTCGTAAGTTTTTATCTAACCAAACCCTCCTACGCTAACCACACCCTCCTACGCTAACCACACCCTCCTAGGGTATACAATACTTAGTCATGATGGCTTACGCACATACAGCTCATTATGACCTGGTTCAAATCAAAAACTATAGTATTCCTTCATTTTAAGAGTATTAATATAGTAATTTTTTCCATGGTATAAACAATGTCACTGTCATGATGACATTCCTTGCAGAAAAAGGAGTCGATAAAGCGTATTTATTAAGTTTCTCTTAGTTCCAAAAAAATTTCCAATATGGTGTTGGAAATACGACAAAGTAACAATAAAGAAATTAGTTTTTCTCTTCTGGTTGACATCATGGTTTATAGACGACTACAGCGATGGATGAGTAATGATCGAATGATTTTAACGGCATGTCAACTAGTCCAGGGTTATTTCATGCCTACAGTTTAAAGAATCGCATTCATATTTAAATTTGTGTTGCTGCTTCATAAGAATTTTTTTTACTCACAGAGTTATATGATATCAAGTATTCTTATCAAATACAAATAATTTGCACACCCTTGTATCATTTCAAGCAAATGATAGTAATCCTAAGTTTGCAAGCAATATTGAACAAGTCTTGGCGGCAATACCCCACCAGGCACCAACTCTATGGCCACCTGCCTCCCATCACGAAAACTATCCAAGTTAGACGAACCAGACACGCTGGACACTGCTGGAGAAGCAAGGACGAGCTCATAAGTGACGTATTCCTATGGACCCCGCATATGGCCAAGCAAAAGCAGGACGACCAGCTCGAACATACATACAGCAGCTATGTGAGGATACGGGATATAGCCCTGAAGACCTGCCAGAGGCAATGAATGATAGGGAGAAGTGGCGAGAGAGGGTCAGGGATATCCGTGCTAGCGGCACGACATGATGATGATGACAGTTATATGGCATCAAGTATTCCTAATAGAAATAATTATTTGGATTCAAGAAATTTTTTCTATCATTGATTTGCATATGATTATAGACTTTAAAGTATCTATTAATATATTTTAGCAAATGATTATAGCAACAGGCAACTCTTCTTAATACAAATAATTAGCAGTTATATGGTATCAAAAAAATCTTTAAACAAATCTGTTTGATCCATAGATTAGACTAATAGATACTACCACTCCGGGCCAGAGTGGACCTGGGAATGATAGCAATGAAGAAGTACTTTTCATTTTGCAAATTTCCAGAAATGGAGCCTCACCATCTGTTGTATCATACCTAGGGAGAGGGTCTTACCTTTTTGAAAGGGGATACAGTTGGCGTCTACTCAGCTTCACTGGCAACGCGGGATATGAGAATAATGGTATGTTAGATGATTTAATTACTTTTCATGCCCCAAATTACAATTGCATTAAATGTAAATGCGATGACTTATAGAGCCTTCTTTCATTTCCTCCGGAAATATGACCACAAATCCCGATAATGAGGATTGCCAGAAAAACAATGAAACATTATTCAAGAGTGAATATAAATCATAATAACAACGGAATTTTTCATTAAATAGTCCTGAAAACCGAGAGAATGCATTGCAAAAAAATTCCTTCGCAGCTTTAAAAAAAAAATCAAAAGATAAACAGAAAATCTTATTGATTAAAATATATATTTGCGTCTATCTTTTTTTTTAAAGTTTATTTGTTTTAATGGCATTTCAACATTCGTGGATGATTTAATGCCAAATCCATTCTTGCAGAAGAGCAGTAAGATTTCTATTCAACACACAGCTGGAGAGATAAGGGCATCAGTTCATAAGTGAACGTAATAGCGTGACTGGAGTTCGAACTCGCTTACTTCGAGGCTGCAGTATAGCACTTTAGCCACTACGCTGCGGGAACTGCACTTTTTTTTGGTAACAGAATTATTGGGAACAAAGGAAATTTTAGCATAAACCTTTCCATGATAAGCAATCTCTAAGTTTGCTTGGCAATGAAAGTAGAATTAGTTTCGAGTCTATTCAGCTACCAAGAGCACAATTATGGGTACTTTTTGAAATATCCTAATTTTAAAAATTTTCAGATCTTACAGACACCACTACAATTATCGCCATTGTCATTCTTTCCAAATAAAATCAAGATGGATACTCGTGACTTGTACATTAATGTTACATTGATAAAAGGGTGACAAAACAGGCAAAACAGAACAAATGAATAACGTATTCTAATTTTTTGTTTACAAATAAATATCAATTAGCGAGAGAGAGAGAGAGAGTTATAATAATGATAATTATTAATACTCCTGTTTTCCATATCTTCAATCCAAAAAAGAAAAATATTATGAAGAATTTAACTAATCTATTTTTTTTTTCTGAAGACTGACAAATCAATATAGACGTGTGTGTGTGTGTGTGTGTGTGTGTGTGTGTGTGTTTTATTTTCTTAATCGCATAATTATTTCTTATTATTCGTATTTTGATCACTTGGTCTCGGGGGTGTGTTGTCACCCAGGCTATACCTACTTTGCAGGAATAGTTCATTGCTTGGTGCCTGAGGCGCCACAAATAGAGAAGGCCGACGGAACCAAGCATTTTTGCTCCTGCCGTGCATGGGTTTCGATCTGCGCGATGTCCATCATATTAAAATGACCTTGACTTGATAATCCTACCTGGTGGGAGATACGAATAAATATCGCTTCTCGGCCTCGTGGTTCTGAAGGCACAGAAAATAATTAACAGCTCAGTTCTTGAGAGCCATTTCCGAGGCAATATCTGCTTCCTTGTCAAAAAGGAATAAGAGCTTGGTTTCTTGTCTGGTTTCTGAGGCATCCCTGAAAAAATTTAAAACCATTCCGGCGGGAGGCTTGCTTCCAACGGGTCACCCACTCATTAAACCAACCATGTGTCACTTTCTGGCCACGTGGTAGTCAGATATAAAAAAGACTTAATAATCGCTTAAATGTTTATATTTTCTTGAGAATTACAACACTGCTAAACCTTTTTTTCATAACTGATTCACAAGTAAAACGAAAATATTTTGATATAGATTTTACAAAGAAACTTCTAAGCAAAAATAAATTAATAATATGAATTGATTTATAAGAAATATACCGAAAGAAGAAATTTCTTACTCGACTGGTATGTGTAATGTTATATATTCTTCGTGATTAGACCTCATAATTTCAATTTTTTTGTATCGTCATTACTCATTCGTATAAATTTCATCATTTTGAAGTTGTTACATGTTAAGATAATTGTAAAAAATAATTCATTGAGTTTTCTCTTTTAGTTGGTGGGGTGTCCTCGTGGTGTAATGGTTAAAGCGATGGACTGCGGAATTGTAGTAAGCGAGTTCGTATTTCAGTCGCACTATTACATTCACTTTCTGGCAAATACCCTTGAGAAAGGTGTGAACCCCCTTATCCTCCTAGCTATGGGTTAAATAGTACCACTACTGTTCTTCTAGGAGAATAGCATTGGCATTAAATAACCTACAAAGGTTGAGATGCAAAGAAACCAAACTTTTTTAGTTTTATTATAATTACATATTTGAAGTGTGATAAAAACATTAAAAATCAACCATTTCAAATGTTTTGGGTTGGTGTTCCTTTGTTAGTGGCATATCAAACATCATGGGTTATTTAATGCCAGAGCCGTCTTTGTAGAACAGTAGTGGTACTTTTTAATCCATAACTGGAGGATGAAAGAATTTCATACCTTTTCCACGGTTATTAATCCGAAATATGACGTAATAGGGCGACTGGAGTTGGAATTTATTATGATGTTGCAGTCATTATGACATAGCCCCCCCCCTTTAAATGTTTTGATTAAGAAATTTCAAATGAAGATAGGTGCAGAGCTGAGCAACTGAAGTGATTACGGCTAGACGACTTGTTGCTAATTTGAACCCCTTCCCCCCCAAAAAAATCCCACACACAATCAATAACAAAATGAAGCTAGTTTATTTACTGTTTGAATTAAGTGTTTTTTTTCTTTTTCGTTGTAGTGGAAGCAAAATAATGGATTCTTCAAGCGCAGCACTTTCCATAACTTTTTATTATTTTATCATATTTACCCAACCCCTCCACTCGGGCAGGATATAACACAAGGTCATTTTTTTAAGTGGAGTTTAACAGGTTTGAATTCAGAGTTTTCCTTCTCCTAGACTAGTTGCCTCACCAAGCCTGAAGAACCTAGTCTGCCCTACTATTTACCCATAGTTGGAGGGAGAATAATTGGATTCATACCTTTCCCAAGGGTATTAGTGCTATGTGAAATGCAATCACTCCAGGATTTGAACTCGTGTCGCCGGGTCCGACGATAACCATAACACCAGGCGCACTTTTTATTATTTTATGAGCTAAAAATTACTTGAGGGCACGAAAGTCTTTAAAAGAAATACGGCGGCATCGTTCACACCATATTTTAAAAAAATTCAGATATGCTTTGACCAATGGAAAATTCGCTGGAATATGTGTGCTGAATGCAAAGGGACTGTTTGAAAAAAAAAATCGTTGTTTTTTTTTTTCTTGCTAAATACAGCTTAAGTTTCCATACATTTTTAGCACCTTTATATATAAGGGGGGTGTATTTTTGAACTGTTACAAATTCCTATTGATTAGTTTTATTGCTGTAGAGTTTGATATTCCCCCACACTCCCCTGATGAGTCAAAAGAGACAAAGCATTTATATTTTAATTCGAAGGCTGGTCAGAAACACAGATCCTTGACAGAGTGCACAGATACTACACTAATCATTGGTTCATACGCACTTAAACCCCATCATTTTGATATAAGCTATGATATTATATATGGCTCTTATTAAGCGTTGAGGGAAGGAGAAAAACAATGGAACTTTTGAAAATAAATGTTATGTATTCTTAAATAGAGTTTTTAAGGCCTGGTTAATACTAAAAATAAAAATATAAGGGGAAAAATAAGACTTGCACCATGAGAATTGAAAAATTATATAAAGAAAATTTAGTTGATTTTAACAAGTTTTTCACTAAACCTTCCAAATTTGATGCTTTGTTTCAGACAAAGTAAAGCTTAGCAAAAATATACTAAAACCCATTAATGAATGTTACCAATCAGATTATTGTATGTTAACAAAAATCTCATTTATTTTAGCTATTGTTAGACTAAAATACGAAATTTTCAAGTTTGTGAACATCACGCGAATATAAATCATTTGGGTTTTAAGTTCATGGGAAAAGAATAAAAAGTACGAGAGACTTATATTCAATAGGAAAAAGTACGTTTAAATGAAGCCAGTTGAATCGATCTGGTATCCTTTTTTTAATAAATATATTGCCAGATGAATATCAAAAATAGAATGCATTGTCAAGTTTAAAAGCCACGTAATTAGTAGAGAAGATTGAAGAGGAAGAAAAAACTAAAATTTTACTGACCAAAGACATTTATCTGGGAAAACAAAACAAAAAAAAAAAAACAACCATCAAAATAAGTTAACAAAAATAGAAATGCAATCAATTTGTAGCAAGTAATTTCTTTTATTTTTTCATCATAAATTTCAGATCATCATTCTACAATCTTTAATAAGCAGCTTCGAATAAAAATAAAGAATAAGCCTCTGACAAAACTCGAACTCTTATTCTCGAAAGCTTATCTTTCTGTGGCAGATTAGGCTCAGAAAGTTAACAGATCATTGTCACTAAAGTCTACCTATATATCATCATCATCATGTCGTGCCGCTAGCACGGATATCCCTGACCCTCTTTCGCCACTTCTCCCTATCGTTCATCGCCTCCGGCAGGTCTTCAGGGCTACATCCCGTATCCTAACATAGCTGCTGTATGTATATTCGAGCTGGTCGTCCTGCTTTTGCTTGGCCATATGTAGGGGTCCATAGGAGTACATCACTTATGAGCTCGACCTTGCTTCTCCAGCAGTGACCTGCATGTCTGGTTCGTCTAACTTGGATAGTTTTTGGTTACACTCAGGAAAATGGAATCATCACTTCGTTTTTATTACTCCCAGATCCACTCAGCAGGAGTAGTTGTTAGTATCCCACCAATAGGTTTAAAAGTTATAAGTATTAGGTAGGAATACTTGAAAACGTGAGAAAATTATGAGTCTTAAGAATAGTTACTTGAAGCAATAAAGTCCTTATGGTATGGTTAGAGTACTTTGATGGTATGGTTAGAGTACTTTGATTGTATACCGTGCAGAGAATTAAAAATCCCCACCTAAAGAAAAGGAATGTCCTGCATCTGAGGGAGAGGATCCAGTTCTAAAGGGGGTGGAGTACCCCTTTATTGCCATTATTCCCAGCTTCACACTGACCCAGATTGGTAGTACCTGCTTGGGTCCCATTTATGGACAAAGTAGATCGGTTTTTTAAAAAAAATTAGTATTGCATAGGACTACTTGATATAGTGAGTAAAAAAGAGGGCGGCTTGAAGGCTCCCTTTTCAATAGCTACTACACCGAGGTGTAGGAAAAGGCGCTACTCCTTTCCCAGGATTTACCATTGATACGCACCTTATATTACTGAGTATTATGCAAGGAGGTATCAATTAACATTTTTAAAGTTTTTTGGTATGACGCAACCAGGGATTGAACCCAGGTCTCCCGGACCATTGGCGAACACTGTACCCACTAGGCCAACGAGAACTTAATCATTTGTTTGACGTTACTGGAAGCTATAGTTGTTTAAGGATTATTATTAGAAACTTCAAACAATATGTGTGCAAACGAATATTATTAAGCAAAAATAATTACTTAAAACTATATGTTAATTAGTATTACATAAAAATACTTGAAAACAAAACTGTTTACAAATCTTTTCTATTTGATGTCATAACTGTGTGCAAAAAAGAAGGAAAAAAAAACTTAAGAAAAATCTACAGAAAAATTTAAATATAAATGTATGATGAACGCGATTCTCTTTTGAAATTGTTTGCCTAAAATTTACCTAATCAATAGTGTTAAGGAGACGAACTAGTTTTTTTTATAAGAGATAAAAGCCGTTATATCTTTATGGGCTTGTACACAGTTGACATATAGACATGCAAATACAGGTGTATATGATATGAATATATCTGAAAGCCACTGTAAACCGGAGAAGAGCGTTGTTGTTTTTTTCCTTTCTTTTCTAGGATGAAAGCCACAAAACATTGAAGCATCTAACAAGACGAGAATTCATGTTTCTAGTTATGAAGGTGTAATTAAAAGAGTCTCTATCAATCATCAGCCGTCTATGGAGACAGACACAGTTTGAAGTCGAACTACTAAATTCTTCATTGGTCTTATACTGTGGTTTAGTTATGGTAGCGCAATTTGTGTAATGAGTCTTGCACAGGAAGAGCCTAGTGGAACCCATCTTCTCCAAGTCTACAACTGTTTTCAATTCAGAATTTCCTTTCTCTTAAATCGATTGCCATATCAAAGTTAAAGCATTTCGTCTACATTACTGTTTATTGTTGAGAGTTTTATTGGATTTAAACCTTTACTAAGGATATTAGAGTTATGCGTCATCCAAATAGCCTCATTCAGGATTTGAACACGGATAAACGTGTGCATTTCTAACAACAATAACCGTTACGCCACGGGCTCCTCAACAAATTCGTAATATCTATTCAACTCAAGGAAATATTTCAACGTAAAAAGTATTCTTCATGGGAAGGGTAAGATCTGATCGAAGCATCGAACCCGAAATGAATGGATGTAGAAAGTGAGAAAAAAATCAGGATGTCGAGCGCTTTCTTCTGTCCTTACAGCCATTTTCAAAAATGGTGCCATTTGTTTGTTTGTTTGTTGTGGGTTTTTTTTTCTTTGTTTTAGGATTTGAACAATGATTTTGTGTTTCGGTTTGTTAGAGTCGATACAGTCACATATCAATTTACGCTACCGCGGTAACTTTGTTTAAATAGTAAAAATAATAAAAAGGTTTTCTCGGATTTCTTTAAAAATTGCTTGAAACAGTTTAAGTAATTACAGCAAGTGAGTATTTTCTGTGACTTTATTCAAGCGTTTAGTTTAACTATGTTCGGATGTGTGTAAATAGATTAAAGTGTGAAGTACACGAATGTTTTGCGCATAGTTATGTTTAATAATCTGGGACGTCCAGGTTAAAAATAGAAACGTATCAGCAACGAATTCTGATTGGCTGAAAGAGACTCAAATAGGAAAGCTGTTAAGAGTGGGAGCGGGATAAAAAATAGAAAAGGAATCAGTTAGTGGGCGGACGCGACGAGATAGTCAGTTGGACACCAGACACGACGATGTGAAAATTGTAGCCTCTTTAGGCTAAGCTCCGAAAAGGGGTCTCACACTCAGACGCAAGCCTGTGAGGACGGACCACGCGAGGAAACACGTGTTAGAACTACAACAGAAGACGTGAAAGAAGATTCAAGGTCTCTCGCTGCTCTCTCTCTCTCCTCATTACATGTTGTCTAGCTAACGCGCTCGACCCAGTTTTCATGGTCAATTTCGCACTTCCTGACGACTATTTACTTTGATATTAACAAACTTAGACAGGGTTTTTGTGTTCGTCTTTTTTTCTCACGGCGAGGTTATCACGAGGCCCGACTGACATTTAAGACGTAGCGCTGCACGTAGTGATCCAAATGTTTATGGGTAGTAGTAGTAGTAGTACAACGTCTATTGAGACCGTACCAGCACAAACGCCCATTTCAACATGGTAGCGTTGCAAACTTATCTGTGCCGTGTAATATTACAACCGTCTATTTGATGAGTAACAGTACTATTAAAAACGTATATATATATATATATATATATATATATATATATATATATACCCAACCCCTCCGCTCGGGCAGGATATGACACAAAGTCAATTTTTAAGCGGAGTTTAACAGGTTGGAATTCAGAGTTTTCCTTCTCCTAGACTAGTTGCCTCACCAAGGCTGAAGAACCCAGTCTGTCCTACTATTTACCCATAGCTGGAGGGAGAATAATTGGATTCATACCTTTCCCAAGGGTATTAGTGCTATGTGAAATGCAATCAGTCTCGTCGAGGATTTAAACTGGTGTCGCCGTGTCCAGTTCCTACGACGATGACCATTACACCACAGGCACCTCCATATATATATATATATATATATATAGGTAGATTTTTAACTCCTAATTTATCTAAGTGAGACTTTTTTAAAGATGATACTCAATAGATGAAAAGGATATTCCGAACCGATTCTTTTTTTCTTAATGGTTCCTATTTGAGCTACTTAGTTTTCTTATTTTTACATATGTCAGCGGTTTAATGCATACGTCATTAACCTATCTCCAAGTCGGATCTTTTAATGTAGACTATATATAACATACGCAAGAGGTTGAAAGATACCCACTTTAATCAAGAAAAATGGACAAGTATAACACAATATGGATAACATTATATTCTTAGTCTTGTGTGACACTGGCCTCCAGTGCACTGGGGCATATATGTGTAGTTGGGAATATGGCCATGTGAACTGGTGAAAGTATTTGTCTATTTGGAGTTGGCCTGATGAGAAGGTGAGTAAATATTCTATTCAGGGTAGGCATATCTATACGGTGTGAAGTACATTTTGTTGGGGTGAGAATTTCCGTATATGCATATAGTACGAGATCTGAGTGTGCATATGTGGCATTGGACATGCTTATGAGGATGTGTATATGAGCATCCGTAGCGAGTGTGATAATATCGGAAGAATGGATGAACCTGTCAAAGGTTTTGAAAGTTCTAGATGAAAAGAATTCATTTTTAATGTCCTTTGACAAAAGCGCTTTAAGACTCATGTGGATAAAAGAGATTGGCCTGCTTAACGCTTTTGGTCTGTGCGTGAGAGAGAAGTGGAGGCAAGTGTTCTGTATATGCCCGAATGGAGAAAATTGTCATGGGCAGATACTTCGAGCTAATTGAAGTTAGACTCGCCTCAGACCTGTTCGAACCGAAGAACTGGACTGAAGGCGCACCTCCTCATCCACTATGGTCTATCAGAGTTAAGAGCAGGATAAGGGAATTGTGCAAGCCGGTCATATTGCAATAGTAGCACCCGAAGCAGTTTGCGATGGTGTCACACGTACCTCCTCAATTAAGCAAAGTGTCAGAAACTTGTCTTTGTTGCATTCATTTTTCCTTCATGTGGTTGTCTCGGGGGCTGTGTGCAACTTCGACTTACACATGCAACTAACAACATGAGGCCGATACTGTTATGCAACAAAGTGCACTTGCAGCTGAGGTGATTACGTCACAAGAGAAACATGAAACAAATACGCTGTTTCACGAATGAATCTCTCATACATTGTTTCTTAAATTGTAAAAAAACCGTTTTGGTTGGATTGAGAACTTTTAGCACCTACGTTATACGTACACACACACACACACACATATATATATAAAATGCACACGTACACACACAGTCGCATGGTAATCTGACATATTTAGCACTAACAACCAACAGAACCATAATTTGTCTTTAGTGGCACATTCTTTCCGTATACAATTTCTTATGTTTATAAGAAATAATTAAATTAATATACTTCAAGGTAGTTTTTCGAGGATGAAATTAGAATAAGAGAAAAAGAAAGCTTGATGTAACTTAAAGAGACTACGATGAAAGGCTGATGTCGAGTTGGTTTCGTAGAGTTATTTTACAAGAGGTTAGAGAGAAGCACACGTTATCTCATGGCCAAAGAGGCTAGACGTAGAAGCTAAAAAAGTTTGATAAAGACAGACAGTGTAGAAGGCAAAGGCTAAGACAGACAGAAAGAGGAAGAAAAGGACAGAAACGAACAAGGAAGAAAAGAGAAAGAAAGAAAAAAAATGAAGCAACAAAATGAAGTAGACAGGTAAAGAAGGAGGGTAGTATATTAAAAAAGGAAAAAAGATAAGATAGCTGGGAACATATATTTCAGAAAATGAGGAGGTACGATGACGGTGGGCGGCTACCTACTTCAAACGGACTATCTCTCTAACAGCACCAGACAGCATCCAGACTTCTATGTCAAGAAATAGAGAAGTGATGAGAGTCAGCTGAGTTGAAGATACGAGCGTCTCTCCGCACGCATGCGCGTACAGTTAGACGCGCATGCGCTTATTCAAACGAGTAATTTCTCCCAGGTGAGCACTGAATGTTCACTGAAAATAGTAGAGTCACTGGGGAAAGAAAATACAAAATTATACTTTAGTTTTAAGGCTGCCAAATATAGTTCGCCTCATTCACATAAGAGTTTTAGAGAAGAGTGACGCAAATATTATGGCTAATTATTTTTTGGACCATATATATTAGAAGTAAGAGATGTGAATAAGAGACTATATATTCAGTTACTTAAGTATGGTAGTAATTTTATTTCACAATGTTTGATTGGTTTATTTATATAAATTTTCTAAAATATGTCCACATCTTTTAACTTTTTACAAAGTTTATTTAAAAAATCCGATAGACTGCAGAAAATATATTTATTGGCCTAAAATGTAATTCTGGAAATGATACGGAATCCACCACCCCCAATAGCTTAAGACATCGGTAATATATTCAAATATAAAGTCAGTCAGCCTAGTTTCATTATAAGATTAATATTGCTAATTTAAAACACTTCCAGCGGAATTTTAAGTTATTTCCTGTGGAAGTTCGCAATAAAAAAAAAACTATGTAAATAAAACCGATCTTAGATTTATCCATACCATTTTTTACTGTAGAAACAGTTGGTTTTTCTTTTTAATTTGTTTGAAATGATTTACGTCTGTGTTCGTTGGCTGATCGGTCATGTTTTACATCATATCAACCGTTGCGGGTTATTTAATGCCAAATCCTCTTTATACATATTATATACGATTTGTAAACGAATAGTTTGAAGGTAACATTTTTAAACGCACCATGGCTCATTTGTTTGCTTACAATAATTCGGTTGGGCAACATTGCCACACTAGACGGAGCCTCTCTGAAACTAGTAGACAAATTCACCTACCTAGGAAGTAGCGTCTCATCAACCGAAAAAGACATCGACACACGACTGACGAAGGCATGGACGGCTATCGATAGGCTCTCGATCATATGGAAATCAGACCTAACCGATAAAATGAAACGCAGTTTCTTCCAGGCAGTGGTTGTGTCGATACTGCTATATGGATGCACTACATGGACGCTAACTAAACGGCTGGAGAAGAAACTAGACGGAAATTACACAAGAATGTTGAGAGCAGTATTGAACAAGTCCTGGCGACAACACCCCACGAGACACCAACTATACGGACACTTGCCCCCCCCCCATCGCGAAAACTATTCAAGTAAGACGAACCAGACACGCGGGACACTGCTAGAGAAGCAGGAACGAGCTCATAAGTGATGTACTCCTATGGACCCCCACATATGGCCGTGCAAAAGCAGGACGACCAGCTCGAACTTACATACAGCAACTATGTGAGGACACAGGATGTAACCCTGAAGACCTGCCGGAGGCGATGAATGATAGGGAGAAGGGGCGAAAGAGGGTCAGGGATATCCGTGCTGGCGGCACGACATGATGATGACTAATAATTCAATGTAAGTTTGCATTCAGTGAAATGATTTCAAGTAGGAAATATTAATATTTCTATTTGACCCTTAGATGAGGCCCTAACAAGTATAACTACTCCATATCAGAGTGGACCTGGGAATAATTGCAATGAAGAGGTACTCCGCATTCCCTAAAGCTCGAGGACTGGAGCTTCACCATCAGATGGTTTGTTGTCTTATCTAGGACGCACGTTTAGGGTGCGGGTGGTCTTGCCCCTTTGTAGGGATTCAATCGGTGTATTCTACAACTCTCACCGACCGGGCTGATGTCTGTTTATATACACTTCAACTGAACATGACTCATACTAAAAATATAGATACATTATTTTTGTCTTGATTATCCGCTGACCGGAAAAGTCATAGGACAAAGGCAAAGGTGAAAAAGTAATTTAAAAACCTACAACTTTGGTTTCTGGGGCGGAAGTTTTCAGCTAGTTGTCTAATTTACACAATTAAAAAAAAAATAAATTGGGTTTACCTAACCTGACGGATAAAAAATAAGGAACCAGTTTAAATATAATGCCATTTTAATATAATTTTAACCGGAATGAGTAGAGCGTTCGCCAATAGTCCGGGAGACCGGGGTTCATACCAAAGGCTAAAAAATGGCACATGATGCCGCCTCGCTTAGTACTCAGCATTATAAGGTTAGGATTAAAGGTAAAGTGGAGCAATCCAGGGAATGGAATAATGCCGGCCCTATGCTTCGCTGTTGTAGCTATTGAAAAGGGAGCCTTCGGGTCACCCTCGACCAAGGTCGCCAACTTTACGTTAATATAATTTTAAAGAAAACAATGAAATATTGCTGCAAATTATTAAACACTTTGTACTGAGTCGGGGGAGTCAGAAAGCAGGTTTGTTGTCAGTCTTGTCTCATTTTTCTTCCCTCTTTATTCTAGCTTAAAAATGCATCAAATATACAAAGTGTGATGAAACGTATCGAGACTGAAGCAATAATCCTTTCTTTTTAATCTAAAATCTTTCATGAAGATGTGTGTATAGCTGGACAACTGACATAAATAAGTAATGATGTCTAAACTTTGTTTAGATGATTCAGTACCAATTTGAAAAGATAATGAAGCCAGTCTCGACGAGAATTCCTGTGTAGGAATTTTGGAGAACACAGAATTGCAACAACCTCCATACTGACCAAATTTATCTCTCTGTCTGGTTTTCTAAACATAAAATTCCTATCAAGCCTAAGATTTGAGGACATGGAGGACATTAAAAATGCCATGTTGCACCTCCATCCCATATCAGTAGGAGAGTTTCAGGTTTAAATGGAAAACTCACTGAAATAAATGTGCTGAATGCCAAGGGCCTTTTGGAGGAAAAGTTTAATTTTTTGTTCATTTTGTTTTGGTAATTATAGCTTCAGACTCGGTACGTTTTCTTTTTTAAAAATACACTTCGCATAAATATTCTTTCAGTGACTCATCACTGACAGACAATACGCCGCAAAATCATTGTCGTTATGAGTGTGTTTAACAATATTCACAAGTTTGTAATAGTTGTTAAAGTTTTGGTGAAATTTAATATTGAAATTAAAAGTTGAGTCATTTAAGTTATTTTAAATTTTGTTTGAATTAATCGAATTTTTCTAGAGAATAAAAGATAAAAAATCTATGTTGTTTGACGGTCACAGCAAACACCCCCCATTACTTAAATTAATCTTAATTTTGATGGTTTGGACATTAGCGGTACTATTTAAATGTTAGCTGAAAGTATAAGTGTTCATAACTTTCCTAAAGGTATTAAACTGAAAGTGAAAGCGACTGAGGTTTGAACTTGTTTATAACGATGTCACAGTCGAGTAAATTACCGACCACGCCACAAACCCCCTTAATTTTGGCCTATTTTTAAATATAGAATTTATCGCATAAATTAGTAGATGAACAATGGATCAAATAGAAAAAATGAAAATATAATAATGCATTTTTTTGCGAGCCGGGAGTTGGCCACTCAGTTGATGTTACATAATTAAACATGGTAGATTTTTGAAGGACTGTTTTTAGGATATTTGCTGGCAGATGGCCGATTGCATTCGTGCCGGATGGGTGCTCGAAACCAAGAGCAGACTCGGGGCCAAATAGGCCCCCAGCTTTGGCTGGGCAACCTTCGGGTGGGCGAGCTGCACTTTTGTCCCCTTTGTACGGCACTAGACCAAGCGTCTAGTTTAAGCCGTAAACTGGCATACGTACCCGGACCCACATTTGGGTTCGTGAAACTGCTTGCCTCATCAGGCTCACATTGCACTAAGTGAGCCGATGAGCAGCACAGACAAGCAGGGTTCGAGTCTCGGCTCGTTCCCGACCTTCCCCTCCCCTTTTATCCCCACTTTAATCGGCCTTCGGGCTTTTGACCTTGTGTGAAGTCGTGTCTGGTGGGAGGCAGCGACAAATACATGGCCGATTGCTACACCTTTTTAATGATTGTACCATATCTCCAAAGATAGGAAAGCCAAAACATGAAATGTAGGTTTGATGAAACAATGAAATTTGTTTGGTTAATAAACAAATGGAGAAGACTAGAATTTTCAATTAGATTTCAGTGTTGGATTCGATAGACCAAAGGTATGTTCACTGATAAAATAAAAGACAGGAATTATTTCAAGCTATAGTCATGTCAGCACTCCTGTAAGGGGCGGGGAGAGTCCCCATGGCGTAGTGGCTAATGTGCTCGACTATGACATTAAAGTAAGCGAATTTGAACTCCACTTTCGGACTAAAACCCATGGGAAAAAAATGAATCCCCTCAGCTTGAATCACTGCTGTTTTACCATCAAGGCTTTGCTATTAAGTAACCTACGAAAGTTGATATTTCGTTAAAAGAAGAAAAATACCAAACTAATGTAAGGTAGCACCATTTGATTCTAACGAAACGATTGAAGGAAAAACTAGTTGGGAATTTCACAAGGATAGTGTGTGTTGTTTTAAACAAATCCTGGAAGCAGCACTCTAAAAACTACATCTGTACATTCACCTAACTTCCCATCTAGAAAACCATGCCAGTGAGACGAGGAAGGCCTGTTGTGCACCACTGAAAAATTATGGACGAACTTATAAGCGACGTTCTCCAATGGATTCCTACATATGGACACCCCAGTGTTAGTCGATCAACAAAGACTAATATTCATCAGCTGTGCAGACAATGGATACCATCTAGATGACTTACGGAGAGAGAGAGAGAGTCAATGGAATTCATGCTGTGTTGTGCTCTTTTGGGCCGCCGCCATAGCAAAGAATGCCTAGGGAAACAATTACTTATATGAATACCCGACAAGTTCACACAAAGATACCACAAACTATCAGTGAAAATATATTCACATCCAGAGAATCAAAATTATAAACAAACACAAATTCCAGTGGATATTTTTGGTAACAGTGAAAAGCACATTAGTTCGGACCATAGATATACCTTATCATTGGTCATCCCAACTTAAGACTAAAGCCTGAATAAAAGTAAAATGTTTATCAACTTTTATTCGTCACCAGGAAGACAATGACAATTCATGGCCCTTGAGTAGTGTCCAGGAAGAAGCACCAACCAGATCCACTTGTGATATAATTGCCAATAACGTTAGCATTGTAACCATAATAATTCTCAACAAATACACATCAACCAAAATGGTAAATTTTAGTATTACACCTGACTTCTTTTAAAGACGAAATTTGCTTTTCCAATAGTTTTTGTTTAAAACGTATCTACTCATGAAAACAATCAGAAATTACAATTTTTTGTGTTAATAACCGACTTCAGCCGTCAATAGAGGTGACCTGGTGCGAACCGAAAATTCTTGGGAGGTAGGACCAAAGAAAATGATTCACTTACGACTTTTTTGAAGGTCAGATTCTTTCAAAAATCTAACCCTAATTCCACCCTTAACTGTCATTGGCAAGTTATGTAGCGGTCAGCAGAGCATGCATGTACAAACTCAGATTTCTAGGGAGAGACATCTGCAGGAAGAACTCAGCCAAAGATTGGAAGAAAAAAAAATTCAATATCTTCAAAAAAAAAAGTTAATTCATGGCGACTGATGTATTAGAGAAAATACCAGAATACCGAGACTAAAAATAAAATCATAGTTGCGGATGAGATGGGTTTAATAGTAAATTAATACAAACAAAGCTACAATCTAAACAAATTGAACAACTTGGTTAGAACAAGATTATCAAAACGAACGTGACTCCAGACACACTTTCAATGAAATGATATATATATATATATATATATATATATATATATATATATATATATATATATATATATAGCAATTCCCCACCGGTGGTGCTTGTTTAGAGACCAATTTAATAACCCTTTAAGCTTCAATCACGTGAATTGCAATAAAATTTTAAATATGTAAGAACTAGATATTACAGGAGCGGCATCAGAGGTTTAGAAATACCAAAAGTGGGGCATGGCCTCAAATTGGTTAAGGACAACTGAACTAAACAAAAAGGTAATATTAGAAACAACTTAGTTAACCATTACTCTGCGTTGACGTATCAAGATTATACGAGGACAGCTCGAATCCACTATTGTTGGTGCCCCTGTCAAGAATAAAAAAAAATCACCACAACCGTTGCAGTATATGAGAGTTATTTGCTCACAACCAACTTGGTTGCAGAATCTCAATGTACCGAGCTTATCTTTATATAGCTCAAGGTCTCTTGACTTGAGTGTCCTTTCAGAATTATCTTGCCTGTCACGATGTACAATATACAAATAAAATGTATGCTATTTACTTCTGTAGATTTTCACCATAATCTGTTGACCAGTCATTGCAATAAAAGTATGACTCCATACTCCAGACCTGAAGCCTCAACATCGGAAGCAATTTTGTACCATACCCACGACCTCCCTTTTTTATAGGGTCTTACTTCTCTACTAGTTATATAGTCAGCAAACTGAAAGGCCCGATGGTTGGGTAGCAGATTACTCTATCTTTTGTATTGGACCTATTTATAGATATAAATAGAATGAAACACACACACGATTTAAATACGTAGGTACTCAGATATGTTGATAGATATTGGATTACTTAGTTGAATATATATACAGAGATAGAGAGAGAGGGGGGGAGATACACTTTTTGACCCTTGATAGACATCATGCAGTGGGAATTAAGCATTTCAAATTGCTTCTGACAACCTTTCATCATCATTCAAAGAATATTATTGGTATCCAGTGCTAAGGTACCATCACTACTCATTGGGAGGGATAGCGGAAAAACATCTAACGTTCTTAGCGTAAGTATTTGTGCATAAGATATACTATTTTTCCACATTTTTCTGCCCAAAAGTTAGGTCCGCCTTATACACGAGAAATATATAATTAACCCTTTTTTCCGGACACATGCCTCACTATATTCGGAACGTAAGGTATATCTATGGTCCGAACTAATGTGCTTTTCGCAGTAACCAAGAAATATCCACTGGAAATTGTGTTTGTTTATAATTTTGATTTATTATGTGAGCATATTTTCACTGATAGTTTGTAGCATTTTTGGAGAAAATTGTCTGCTTTAAATAATTAATTGCATGAATTAATTAATCTTTGTGTTCTAATACATAATGGAAATTTTATAAATTATTATTTTTATTCGGTAAGAACTGATAAAAAGTTGCACAAAAAGTTAAATTTTGCTATTTCAAATTCTAAAAAAGTTAGTGCGTATTATACATAAGATACTTTGTCCAGAGTTTCTTATTCGAAAGTAACTATTCACGGTATTTAGTTTTCTTTTGAATAGCAGATTTTGTTAAATATCTACGGCAGGTAAAGAATGCTTCTCAAGGCTTAAGACATATTAGTAGACAATTAAATGTTCATCTGTTATTAATAAAAAAAAAATGCCTTTAACATTTTTGCACAAACAATGCACTTGATAAACTACATATCAGATATACTAAATGATAAAAAAAATACCATCTTGCATACTAAAGAAAGTGAAATGCAAATTTATTCAAAAAACTTAACAGATTTTTAATGTAGAAGAAAAAAATAGGCCGAATCTATGCTTAACATTTGCTCTTTGTATTCATTTAAGAGATGAAGGCCCAGGTGAAGAATTTTTTTTCTCCAGACTGTTGACCTTTCTACTGCACGAATGGGTCATTTGGAATAAAGTCAAGTCTTCGTACTTGGATCAATTCAAGTGAAAAATAACTTGGGCGCCAAGAGATTCAGAGCTTTCATAAAAGATGAGCCATATAGATCTTTCTTCCATCCTAAAAAAAAAAAAAAAATCAAAAAAAAAAAAAAAAAAATCCAAGTGATTACGACCTCAGCAGGCTGTTACCAGCTGTTTCCGTTCCATCAACAAATCTGACGAAACATTTTCATCAACGTTTTCAGGCTACCATATTGGGTTTTTTCATGGTTTTCCTAAGGAAACGGAGATCTTCTTTCCAAATAACATTGATCAAGTATTAATGGGTTATCCAGAGCAATAGAGGCACGCTTGGCGTAACGTTTATCGTCGTCTGAAATGTAATCGGTGACTAGAGTTCAAATCCTGGACGAGGCTGATGCGTGTTCACTTCGCGCTAATATCTGCAGTGAAGACATGAATTTATTTGTTCTTCCTCCACCTCCTGCTATAGGTAAATAGTAGGGTAGACTTATTTCTTTAGCTTTGGTTAGGTAACCAGTCAAGGAAAAGGAAAACTGAATTAAAAACCAACTGTACTTCATATTAAAATTGACCTTGTCTCACATCCTGCTCGTTGTAGAGATGTGAAGTAAATAGATACACATACTTAGTTAACGATCGTGACAAATCAGTGGCCACGATTTGCGTGTGTGCACGATTTGTGTGTGTGCATGTGAGAGAGAGGAGGTTGATTGCATTAATGCCCAGAAGTTGGCGACCAGAAGGCTCCCTTTTCGATAACTACTACACCAAGGTGTAGGGGGAGGGGTGCTACTCCTTTTCCCGGATTGCTCTACTTTACCCTTGATACGTACCTTATATTGCTGACTGTTAAGCAAGGAGGTATCAAGTGCCATTTTTAAAGTAATTGGAATGATGCGACCAGGGATTGAACCCAGGTCTCCCGGACCATTGGCGAACACTCTACCCACTAGAATAAAGAAGGCTAAAATATGAACTCATATCATAAAGTTAGTTTTGTTTGCTTTGTGTTCCACAGCATATCAATTCCTCATGGGATATTTAATGCCAAAATTTGATTCTTTCGTAATTTTCTGAAAACAGAGTTTTGATTTCTATCAATATTCTTTAGCATCTTCTAAAATTAAACATTTTTGTCGATTAATTTGTTTATACAGTTATAAATTAGTATTCCTATCAAGTAGAAATAATTTTGCCAATAATACTGTATGGATGCACCACATGGGCGCTGATAAAACGCGTCGAGAAAAAAGCTAGATAGGAACTGCACAAGAATGCTAGAGCTATATTAATTGATTGTTTGGGTTTTATGGCATATCAACCTTTGTAGGTTATTTAAAACCAAATCCATTGTTATGCAAATAAACAGTTCTATTTCAAACAATTCAGTTTAGCATAAGTATACATTTTAATTGTCAAAAATATTTCTATTTCAAGCTATTCAGTTTAGTCAAGCAGTTCTAATTCAAACAATTTAGTTTAGTATAAGTACAATTTTTGTTTATACACAGTTAAATGTCAAAAGTTCTATTTCGAACAATTCAGTTTAGCGTAGTACAGTTTTAATATCAAAACCTGTTCTATTTCAAACAATTCAGTTTAGTATAAGTACGGATTTTACTTCTATTTGACCCGCTGATATAGCCCTATCAGTTGCTACCACTCCGGGTCAGAGCGATAGCAAGAAAGGGTGCTCTGCATTCTCCAAAGCTCCAGCATCGTGGAACCTCTCCATCAGATTGTTTAGTGTCATATCCAGGTCACTTATATATCCAGGACACTTATTGTGGGAGGGGGTCTTACCCCTCTGCAGAGAGGCAATCGGTGTAGTCTATAGCCCCAGCCGACTGGGAAAGAACTATTTTGAACAAATCCTGGAAGAAACACCCCACGAAACAACAGCTGTAAAGGCCTCTTACCTCCCATTTCAAAACATCCAAGTAAGGGGAACGAGACATGCGAGACATGTCAGTGTTGATCGATTGGCAAGATCTTATTTACATCAGTTCTGTGTGGACACAGAATTTAATCCCATTTACCCAACCCCTCCGCTCGGGCAGGATATGACACAAGGTCAATTTTTAAAGCGGAGTTTTGCAGGTTTGAATTCAGAGTTTTCCTTCTCCTAGACTAGTTGCCTCACCAAGGCTGAAGAACCTAGTCTGCCCTACTATTTACCCATAGCTGGAGGGAGAATAATTGGATTCATACCTTTCCCAAGGGTATTAGTGCTATGTGAAATGCAATCAGTCTTGTCCAGGAATTGAACTCGCGTCGCCGTGTCCATATCCTGTGACGATAACCATTACACCACGGGCACCTCCCCACAGAATTTAATTTGGAAAACCTACCGAGAGCGATGGATGATTGGGACGAATGGTGAGAAAGAGAATCAGGTAAATCCATGCTGTTAGCGTGACTTGATGATGGTTCTGAGAAATAATTATCTTCATCCTTCTTTGTAAACAATTATAATTTCAAGTAACTATTTTTAATAGTGATAAATTGCCAGTCCGGTCGACTGGGGCTGTAGAATACACCGACTGCATCTCAGCAGAGGGGGTAAGACTCCTTCAATGAATGTCTTAATATGACCACTAAACTATCTGATGGTGAAGCTCCAATGAGACTGGAGCTTTGGGGAATGTGCAGTAGCCCTTCATTGTCATCACTCCCAACTCCACTCTGATCCAGATTGGTAACATCTGATATGGGCCAAATAGAACTGTTTAACATTTAAACTGGGGGCAGAGAAATGACTTATACTTAGGTGAATTGTTAGGAAGAGAACCATTTGATCATATAACTGTGTGTAAGAAATGACTGACGTTTAAATGAATTGTTAGTGATACAAAGCAATACTTGGAACCATTTAATTGTGCAGACAAAAAGTGTTGAATTGAATAATTTGTGTTAATAGCAATACTTGTAATATCTTCATTGTCTACATCAAATAAATAGTATTGAATAGAACTATTAGTGTTCGATAGCAATAATGGAAACCATTTAACTGTGGAAACAACAGCAAAATTAATTTACAAACAAATTAGTTTTAACTCATTTAAAAATGAAATTACCAATAAACTATCCATTTACTAATCATATATGCATTTTTATTTAACTGTTGCGCAAACATGATGAATAGTAAATAAAATCCTTTGTGTTACATTGCAATACTTGAAACCATTTAACCGTGTCCATTAAATGAGCATAAACTCGTTTAAAATGTTATAAACAAAATGTGTCTACGAATTCTATATATTTAATATATATATGTATAAAGAGGATTTGGCATCAAATAACTTTCACTGGTTGATATGCCATAAAACCCAACCCAACCAAATCATATATATTTAATATATATGTGTAAAGAGGATTTGGCATTAAACACTGGTTGATATGCCATAAACCCCAACAAAACCAAATCATGTATATTTAATTTATATGTGTAAAGAAGATTTGGCATTAGATAGCCGACAATGGTTAATATGCAAAGAAATCAAACGACTCAATAAATTGTAACCTGTTATATGGTTTCAAGTATTCATATCAAATACTAATAATATAGACACAGATGGTTTCGAATAACTTTTCCTATTTGATAATATTCAGTTGTTTTGCACAGAGCTATATGGTTTCAAGTAAAAATAATAACTGTAAAAAAAATTAAAATTTCTACCAAATATAATTTTTTAACAATTCCATCAAACCCATAAATGGGACTAACAGGTACTACTACTTCAGATTGGAGTGAACCAGCGAGTAATGGAAATAAAAAGGTGACTCTCCTTCCCCCAGATCTCTTGGCTTGAAGCCATACCACTGAGTGAGGGTAGGGTGTTTACTATTATACCAAAGAGTTAACCATTACGACACTTTGCGTATAGATTTTTTTTCAACGATGGTGTTCTGAAAGGTTCTCGGCTTAACTAAGATGTGAATGACTTTGAAAATTTTTTTAAAGGAATGGTAACTGAGATATGGTAACCTTTGTACCAAGTGGGTTGAATCAATGTTGTAAGTGCAGGCTGAATACGTGAAATAGTATGTACGTTTCATGGCTCCAGGTCATTATTTAGTCAGGCCAAGAACTTTTAACCCACTCGTAAAAATCTTTAACCATCGAAACCAACTCCTTGGTCCTAAGTTGTAATTTACTAAGTTTTCTGCTAAGATGTGGCACAAGGCTGCATGAATGGGTCTCACAGTGATACTCGAACTCCCTCATGTAGGTTTGCTAGTCTAGCTTGCTAACCATTATACCACCCGAGGCTCCCTCTTTGACTCTAAATTATTTTACAGCTTAGCTTACAACCCCACTCAAAACGAATATGAAAAACATTCAAAATTTGCTCTGAGGTATAGGCGTCTTTTAAAAATCAATATAAAATAGGTTGTTAATAGTTCCTTTATTCAGCCTTTTATTATTAATATTAACTGTAATTCCCCTGAGATCGGTATTAGTGGCTAACAGTGTAGACAAAAATAACACTCGACTCTGTCTATCACCGATACGGATTAAAAGGGTTAAATGTCTGAAATTCTAAAAGGAAACATCGTCATTATTCCACGAAATATTTAAAATAGTATCATTACCTTTGTTTTTTCTTTATCCCAACTATTACCAGATCTGATGTATTGACCACATAGATATAATTCAGGAATAATTCATGGTTGATTGGGTTTTATGGCATATCAACCCTTGTTGGTTATTTAATGCCAAATCCTTTTATATATTTGTAAATGATTTATAAACGAATAATTTGTAGGTAACAATTTTAAACGAGCAAGAACTTATTTTTTAACACAGTTAAATGGTTTCTGGTATAGTAAATGATTAAATTGGTCAGGTACTATCACTCTTGGTGAGAGTGGGCCTGGCAGTAATGGCAATGAAGATGCCCTCCAAATTTTAAAAATCTCTAAAACTGGTGCCTCACCACCAAATGGTTTATTGTTTTATCTAAGACACACATTAGGGTGGTGTGGGGTCTTACCCCTCAGCGGAGAGGGTGTCAGCGTGTTCTACAGTCCCTACCAACCGACTGGGCTTAATAATTTATGAAATAATGACAACGTTTCATCTGAATTTTCGACAGTTTAAGGAAAAATGAAAAACTCATTAACTAACATGTCGAGACCGAAACAAAGATCGAGATAAACGATTGATTAATGACACTGGATCATCTGAAGAAGTTCAGTCTTTACCAAGAAGGCCACTCGAAATATAATGATCAAAATATTTCAGATGAAGATACGAGCAGCGACCACAAAGTATTGAGCCTTAAGTTTTAAATGAAAACGTGTACACAGCTGAGCAATATTATCAAATGATATCTCCATTGCTATCTAGACGAACCAGTATTAAAAATAATTTTTAAATATCACTTTTTGGCATGGTTACTATGAAGCTCCTCAATAACCAATAAATCTATAATTTTTTCTTGCTTCTCTAACCGCAAATCCATTTAAATTTTTTTTTTTTTTAAATATGCTGCTTTCGAGGCTGAGACAATCCACATTCTTCTCGGGAATGGGTCGCTTGCTTCTTCTGTTGTGGAGCGATCATCAGTGTTAAAGAATAAGAAGAAAGGAAATGCAAAAAATCTTTTTATAGATTTGAATTTTTTGGTTTTCTCTTTCGAGTCGCTGTGAAGATGAAATTATTTTAGGTAGATGCATTTTTATTTATCTGTATTAAAGAGTCATCTCTCTTCAGTCCTCTCTTGGCGTCTTCTTGTGGAGACTGACTTAACTCTAATGAGACTTTATGATTCCCCTATTAAATCATCCTCTCATATATATATATATATATATATATTATATATATATATATATATATATATATATATATATATATATATATGACATTCCTTGACATGTACCCAATCAGAGAAACTTTTTAAAGTCAGCAAATGTGCACCGATTGATATTGCAGATAACCAATGTAATGAAGAACTTAATGTCCTTTAGGTTAAACAGTTTTCGTTATCGTCTATCTGTAAATAATTCAATAATATATCGCATTTGATGCATATGAGAGTCAATTTTTCTTGAAAGCATTTAAAAATATCTCCTGGTGGTTATATACAAATTAACGCACCTGATAGATTAGCGTTTATCTAAGTGTGGTTCATGAAAAAGTGAAGGCCCGTGAGACCTCTTAAAGGTGTTGATGAAAAGAAAATTAATTTTTAAATAATGGAACATAATTCTAAAACGTCAATTTTTTTTACTAAGCTACCTTAACAGAAGCATTAGATGTTTTGGCTTAGGTTTATTTTTTAAACGACATATCAACTCCTTATGGATTATTTAATGCCGAAATTTGATTAATTTGTAACAGTTTGATTAATCTTTGTTTTGTTTTTGTTTACCATTTTTGTCCATAATCATTTGTTTGCACCCATTTGTATAGAGCCAAGTAGTCAACAAATTCTCTCTCTCTCTCACATATATATATATATATATATATATGGTTTACACTAACTATTCTAATTTAATGATATTTGTTTACACAATTATATGATTTCATGTATTCTAATCAAATATCAATAATTTGCAAGCAATCATATGGTTTCAAGTAACTTAATATAATTTTCATGCAGTCAAACAGTTTCAAGTATTCCTATCTTATATAAATATAATTCTACTGAACAATAATCTTTTTTTTTTCGCATGCAGTTATATGGTTTCATGTATTCCTCTCCAATATTAATAATTTTCAAACAGATCTCTTTAACCCAAACATGGGACACTAACAGGTATGAGCCTTCGGATCAGGGTGGAATTGAGAATAATGGCAATGAATAGTTACTTCATACTCCCTAGATACGTAAAACTGGAAACTCACCACCGAATTCACTTTATTGTCATACCCATGATACACCTTTAACGGGGTTCTTACCCCTCTGGATAGGATGTAGTCGTTGTATTCTAAGCCTCACCAATGGGACGTGCAGCATCAGAGACAAGATGAAATTAAAGGAAGCGATTTCATTTTATTAGAATAATCTAGAATATTGCATAAATCCATTGTTGGGAGACACTCTTAACATAATAGTTATCGTAGGAAAGGGAATCATCGACCATAAATCAAATTTTGGATGTGATTGTGGGTGTTTCACTTTACGCTAATGTCCATTAATCAATTTGACCTGCCCCCCACACACACACTAGCCATTGGTAAATAGCAAGACAGATCGGATTATTTAGCTAAGTAAAGCAACTATTCTAAGAGAAACCAGCTCTACTCAGCTTAGAAATTGACTATGAGGCATATACGAACGTATATACTAACCTCCTTTTTTCTACTAAAAAACACATGAAAATCAATGTCTGCCATCTAACAGGATGACTCACCAAGACATAGTAGCTGAAGTTCTCGACTGTGGTTCGAAGTAAACGAGTTTGAACTTCAGTCATTACATTCACTTTTGGAATAATGCCTTTAGAAAAGGCATGAAACCCCTTATCGCTAAGCTAGAAGTCAAATAGTATCACTGCTGTTCTTTTACAAAGATGGATTTGGAATTAAATAATCTCCGAAGGTTGATATTCCATTTAACAAAGAAACCAAATACCATCAAGCAGGATTTGACAGAGATTTGTTTGATAAAAAACAAAAACAAACAAACAAACAAACAGTGCCATTCAATTTATTGACTTTTTCATTTTCTCGTCCCTTTTTAATGTAAATATTTTCCCCAAAAAAAACTTTTTGAAAACTTGTGATCTCTCATTTTAAAAATCTTTCTTCTTAATCCTCATTAACATAAAAAAATATTCTGGAATCAGTAAATATAGTTTAAACATTAAAGAGACCGTGGGGGAAAATCTTTGAGAACTACTGCGATAATTTAAAGTTTCTCTTCGCACCGTGATATCAAATACTAATGAGGATGGGTTATATGCAATCAAAATGTAGTAATAACTGAATATTAACAAAGGTTTTATCTTTTAATTGGTCGTAGTTCTTATTTAGAATACCACACATTAAAAAATATTTTCGCAATAAAGTAATACTTCACTAAAAACTCTGTAATAAGCAAGAAGTTCGGATAATTGAAACCACTATTTTGGTTGGGAAGTGTTGAGGACAAGATATGGCTTAATTCCAAAACTTTCTATGATTCCCTTAGACTTTCCTTTTCAGTCTAGATTGTTGTTCCTATACACATCAACAAAACACAAAGTCAATCACTCAAAGT
Organism: Sepioteuthis lessoniana; assembly: GCA_963585895.1. Lineage (NCBI taxonomy): Eukaryota > Metazoa > Mollusca > Cephalopoda > Myopsida > Loliginidae > Sepioteuthis > Sepioteuthis lessoniana. The sequence continues at coordinate 89,777,160 of OY757924.1, read as the reverse complement.
TGTTGGATTGAGCTTTCAGACGTTCACGAATAAGTATTGAAAGAGGATTTTACAAGATAGAAAAAACAATATGTACACAGATGCTTTCAGAAATTTGCCAAAATTTTTCTTTGTTAAAAACTTTTTTGCTGTGTATCTATGTTAACCTTTCTGTATCTATTGAATCTCATAAAAATATAAAAGTAAGTAGAGTTGGCGACCTTAGTCTAGGGTGACCCTAATGCTCCGTTTTTAATAGCTACCACACCGAAGTGTAGTGGAGGGCGCTACTCCATTTCCAGGATTGCTCCACTTTACCCTTGATTCTCACCTTATAATGCTGAGTGATAAGCAAGGCGGCACCAAGTACCATTTTTGAGTCTTTGGTATGACTCTACCTGGAATTGAACCCCAGTCTGCCGGACCATATATCCATCGGTAGTATTTCCTCTCTTACCTTCCCATGAGTAACACAGGGTACTTTAACTAGTATAGTAATAAAAGTAATTTTTTTTTTTTGTTTACAAAATGAAAAACAAGGTCTCTTAGTATTGCAAGCGAATTTTGTTGAATAAAATTATTGGGAAGAATTTGTCTTACCAAATTAGTTGGAATGTTGCCACTTTAAATAATCTTTCTTCATAGAATAACGAAAATGATTTATCACAAAACTTCTGATGACATTCAAAAAATAATGTTTAAATCCACTTTTTTTGAAATTATTAAAGAAATGATATAATTCCTTCGACAATTACGAACCTTTATTCATCGCTTAATAAGATAGCTTGTGCAATAGATTATGGGCATTGTCGCCGACCAATCAGGACACACAAGACATGCATCAGTTGGTTTAGTTTTGTCGTATAAATTCAGATTACGAGAGTGAATTTGACTCTTTTTGCTGCAACTACCACGAAAGTCCATCACACTCCGACCGGCCGTTGCGTGAGTAGTACGGTTCTGAGTGTGGCGCCTTGTGGAGACACTTGTCGGTCGAGGCTCCCTAACGCAGGCGGCGGGGAAGCCAATTATTCACGTCATGCAGCCGAGACTGACTTACTCTTCATCTTCCCAGGCTCTAACTCTCCCTGGAGGTTTATCACCTGGTGCTCGAAGCACATATTTTTAGGGGAATGCCGCCGGGATCCGAGGTATTTTTAGAGACGCTGGGCGTGTCAGGACTACAGTCCTGCGCCTGGTACCCACATTAAAAAAGGCCTTGTACCATACTCGTGCATACGTGTAGCGCTCAACAAAATACCTCTTTTTGCGGCACCCACCATACGAGAAAGATTTATTCAAGGCACCAGCTACAATGGGAGCCGTTAACCACCTTAAAATTCAAACTACTAGTGGGGTAGAAATACAAGCCACAAGATAAGTTACGCAAAGACAATTATTTTGCAACCAACACATTTCATATTTATAACACATACTGCAACCTACAGTTTATATTACAATGTTAACACAACGTTTATTGAAAATGTTTACATGTTTTGTTAATATACTGTTTTGTTAAAACACCTTGTGTCCTGTTTTCTTTTCTGTTGCTTTTATCCTTATCTTGTTCAAATATTTGAAACAATTAAGTTAAAACTGAAACGCTCAGATAAATTAAAAAAATATTCTCTGAATAGTATCCTATTCTTTGTTGTTATTGTCACAAGAGTTTAGTTAAAGAGATAAGAAAAGTGACTTAATTTAAGGCACCACTAAATTGTATTGTATAACAGGATGCATGTGAATAACGAGGAGGTATAACATGCATTTCTTTAAAAAATTTAAATCTCACACTTTATTTCACGAAAGGGGCCGTAGTTGGTGTATACAGGGAGACGAAGACAGATTGCCATATTGACTCATAACTTCTTGACAATACCACACTATTTTATCTTCAGGGTCTTACATCTTTCCTTCTTCAGCTTCCCGACAAGGGGCCATTGTGAGCCGTTGCTCTGCCTGGCAGCAAGTCTCCGTAACTAACCGTATCTACACCCAAGACACCTGCAAGACTCCCTGCATATGCTGTGGGCCGTGTACATATATAATTTAACAACGCACACACATTTCGGTTGTCGACCACGTGACGTGTTTCCACTTATTCACACATGTGCGTCCTGCAATCACAATGTTTACACGGCCGGAACATTCGGCTCTGTTAATATATAATAATTGTACGAGAGAAGATCAACTAAATGGATATAAAAATTATTTAAAATGTATCTAATTGTGAGTTCAGACATTCTTGTTCAAGAGAAGTTGCATTTCAAAGAATGATGTGCGATATCCTTCTAGGAAATCTCACATTAAATAAAAGAACATAATATATCCAGTTGATTGAATTTCAGCTCAAAATGGACAAAAGGCTTTACTGGGTTCTTCAGAAGGCTGGAGAGTGCAACAGCTGGAACATTATGACTATAACCACCAAGTGCGAATATATCTTGACAATGATAATTCCTCTTACAATCACCCCTTTCAGTGGGGTTTAAAAGAGTGGGTAGGATCCTCCCCAAAATGTAAATATCAACGTATAATGAACATGATTGTTTAACCTCAGGGCATAAAATTATCCCACTTATACAGTTGAAGATCAAGCTTCTCAGAATTTCAAAAAGATGTTGAGAGGTCAGTTGAAAGAATTATTTATTGAATGACATAGTTGATACCGTTATTTGTAGAAGTTCAACAGTTAATAAAGACCTTAGAAATTCCAGTGAATGGCCAGAGATCTTATTGAACGAAAATGTTTGATCAAAATAAACAATTATATATTCAAATAACCTTAATATAAATAATTTGTACACAGTTATTTCATCAACTATTCCTATTAAATACAAATATTTTTCGAAAAGATTTATTTGATCTTTACAGATATAACTTCGTGTCAGAGTGGATCTGGGAGTAATGGCAATGAAGAGGTAATCCATACTCCCAATAAATGAAGCCTCACCAGTTAGTGTCACATACAGGACTCTCTTCAGGAGGCGTTACTCCTTTGTAGAAAATGTATTCTGCGTATTCTAAGTCTCACCAACCAGGCATTTTCTACTTTTAATGTTTAATTTCCCTTTTTAATCTATATAAGGATGTATCAGTATGTCCATTGCATGGCATACTGAACTTCGGTTTAACATTTTCTCTGTATTATATTCTATCTATATATTTAATTGCCACCACTAAGAACTTTAATCTGACTAATTGTTAGCCTATTTTTTAAGAAAAGGCCTGAGAGGATATTTGAAAACTGAACAGTTCATACATGGAAATATCTGATTATTGCCGAAAGCGACAATTATAATCCAGGTGACACCAATAAAGAATTTTCCCTAAAGCTTTGTAGAAAAATAAAATGAAATAAAAATAAACACAAAGCAAAAACAAACATAAATAAAATAAAACAATTACAGTAGGATTATTGCAGCACAAACATTTGAATGAGAATACATTCTTCATCACCATTACCCACAACGAGGCTGCTGGCATCTCAATTAGCTCTTATGTTCTAAGAAAGGCATAAAATTATCTCTTCGTCCTTTAGCCCTGGGAAAATGGACGGGCAAACTGGGTTCTTTATTCTTGGTCAGACAACTAGTCTAGCAGACAGACAACTAAGTTCTAACTAGCTCTACTCCGCTTAAAAATTGCCCTTGTGTCACATCTGTTTATGGCGTAGAGGTTGGTATATATATATGCATCTAGCAAAATTACTTTTCTCCATTGGGCAAGATGTTAAACGTAGAGTGTAGAAACGGCGACTGACAGACAAAGTTAAAAAAAAAAAGAAAAGAAAAAAGACAAATATAAATAAAAGATAAGAAAAAGACTAAAATAAAAAGAAAATAAACTCTTAATCCTTAAACTTATTTTTTATTGAGTTTTTATCGGCTTATAATTATTTTATATTCAATAATTAGGCTAATAGGTTGTTCTTAATGTTTTCTTAAACCCGATTATTTTTGTAAAACAAATTTTAATCCCTTTTACTTTTGTTGCTTTGAAATCTAAATTCTGTGCGATTAGCTACGTCTTACAGTAACATGGCTTCCTGTTGTGTATCGTTAGAATCCAACTCTTTAGTATACCACGTTCACATAAGGAACAAAGGAATTTTATTTAAAAAACCTTCAATCCAATAAAAATCCATTACAAATTTGATAGCTTTCCAAACCGTTTGGACTGATACCAACTATATCCTATTTTCAATATTGATAGTAAACCTATCCTTGTTTAACTGTCGCTCTGTATTTTAAAAAGTTCTGTAATTTAAAAAATGTTGTTAAATATTCTTTGTTAAATTTTTAATTGCAATGAACCGGGACATGCAAAAGGCTGACCGAGGCTGTGATTGGGTTAAATTATTTGAAACAGTAAGATGACGTATCAGTTACTTCTTCAGCCGCTCCAAGACAAAAACAGAAATTTTTTTATCTTACAAGTATTTAAGTTTATGTATTTACCCAATCTCTCTATCAAGGTTGACACAAGGTCAATTCAAAACAGAGTAAATTAAGGGTTGGAAAAAGAAAAGAACTGCGACAATTTAGGAATCTTATAATTTTCCCGCCAATAAAAATCTACAGCAATAATCTTTCAATATTTTATCCAATTAGAAAACTAATCTTAAAAAATTCAAAAATAATTCGGTGTCGATTTTGATGCTAATTAAAGCCGGTATATTTTCCAGAAGACCGGGGATCAATTCCAGGTAGAGTCATACCAAAGACTTAAAAAAATGGTACTTGATACCTCCTTGCTTAACAGTCAGCATTATATGGTACGTATCAAGGGTAAAGTGGAGTAATCCAGGGAAAGGAGTAAAGCCCCCCTATACCTCGGTGTAGTAGCTACTGAAAAAGAAGCCTTCGGGTCACCCTCGACTGCAGTCGCCAACTTTTATTACTTTTATTTGAGTAGACAATTATAATGCATACAATGAAATACATGGAATTAATTAAGCAAATCATGTAACCAAGTGAAAATATTTTAATCATTTAAAACTTCATTGTAAGCAATATTTTTCGTAAAAAGTACTACCCTGTTTAGTACCAACCCTGCGATGGGGATTATGATATACTAACTAGGGAAAGGTATGAATCCAATTATTCTCCCTCCAGCTATGGGTAAATAGTAGGGCGGACTAGGTTCTTCAGCCTTGGTGAGGCAACTAGTCTAGGAGAAGGAAAACTCTGAATTCAAACCTGTTAAACTCCACTTAAAAAATTGACCTTGTGTCATATCCTGCCCGAGCGGAGGGGTTGGGTAAATAGGATGATATACTAACTAGATCCTCTACAAAGAGGCAAGATCTCCAAAAGAAGTGTGCTAGGTCTGGATCAAATAGTGACTCCCCCAGTTCTATTTTGCGCATAGATGAGACTAACAGGTACTATCCCTCCGGGGTTAGAGTCAACCCGGAAATAATGACAATAATGGGGTACTCCACACTCCTCAGAGCATCAGAACGGGAGCTTCACCATCAGATGATCCTTGATATCATATTCAGAATACTCCTTTAAAAGTGGATCTTACATCTGCAGGAGTACAGTCAGCATATCTTTAACCTTTCCGACGGGGTGGCTGAGGATTGATATGCTACTTGAAGATTAACCATTTCGTAGACAAATACCTCAATGAGATGAATGTATTTAAATATCAAAAGATAATCCCTTATTTTAGAAAGAACAGTGTTTTTGATTAAAAGTTTTCAATTATAACAATAATGTATGAATCGAATTATCATGGACACAAAAGATTTCTGAAACAGGTTGGAAGTGCAATTTTTCCCATATGAACTTTTAAGATAAGAAATATTTTTTGGCTGACCATGGACGCAGTTTTATTTTGTATTTCCTTTATGTCTACATTTTATACTTTATGGAATTATGCGTTGTTGTTGTTTGTTTGTTTTTTTATCTGTGTTTTGTTTTTAATCAGGAGACACGTGTTTCTTATTAGCAATATGAAATGGAAAGGCTCCAAGGAAGCGAATGAGATAAAAATGTAAAAGATTTAGAATATGCAGAAGAAAGGAGAGATTAAAAAAGAAGAAAGACTGAAAACTAGAAAGAAAAACGTAAGGAGATAGAGATAGAGAGGGGGGAGGAAAGAAAAGGAAGCGATAAAAGATGAGAGACGAAAACGAGCCAAGTGGAAAAATGAGATGAAGAAAAAAAAATGTTTAAATATTCTGTGTTGGTAAGAATAGAAAATATTTAACTTCTTCAGCAAATCTCGATAGACAATTTGGTTTGGACTTTTAGACCATTAAAATCTCTTTTCGACCTTGTGCTGGACTTGGCTGATAAGAAAAAAAATATGAAAACGCAGAAGTGAAAAAGATTGTGCCGCATTAATCTCTAAAATCAGGGGACCCACTCCCATTCACGTCCTGTGGGAGTGGCAGAGCGAGCCAAAAGTAAGATGAAGGAGATGGGTTGATTTCCATTATTTATAATGCTTAATCTGTTATACAGCTGCTATTTTCCCCATCAAAATGAATATCTCTGGGACAATACAGAGCATGTAAAAAGAGTCATCTGACGAGACGGAGAATATACCAACAATATTCTCCGCCGAAATAAATTTATTATGACAGCTTAAGTTTGAGTCTCCATTTAATTGTACTATATATATATATATATATATATATATATATATATATGCCTAATGAGTAGAATGTTCACCAATGGTCCGGGAGACCGGGATTCTATCCCAGGTCGAGTCATACCAAAGACTCAAAAATGGTACTTAATGCCTCTTTGTTTAACACTCAGCATTATAAGGTATGGATCAAGGGTAAAGTGAAGCAACCATGGGAATGGAGTAGCGTCCTATCCTACACCTTGGTGTAGTAGCTATTGAAAAGGGAACCTTCGGGTCACTCTCAACTAAGGTCGCCAATACAATACATTTCATTAAAGCAGAAAAAAAATCAGAGTTTGTCACGTTTAAAGAAATAGCAGATATAAAATTTATTTATAAATTGAATTATCTTGACGAGAAAATCCTGCACCCACTGAGTGCGACATACGGAATAGAGGAATAAATATTATAAATTGAAATACCACGACCAGAAAATTCGGTAAGCACTTCGTACGACATACAGAAACACTGTTTCGAGCTTATTAGGTCTCATTAGCAGTGTAATGGTTATCGTCGTAGGAAATGGACACGGTGACACGAGTTCAAATCCTAGACGAGACTGATTGTATTTCACATAGCACTAATACCCTTGCGAAAGGTATGAATCCAATTATTCTCCCTCCAGCTATGGGTAAATAGTAGGACAGACTAGGTTCTTCAGCCTTGGTGAGGCAACTAGTCTAGGAGAAGGAAAACTCTAAATTCAAACCTGTTAAACTCCGCTTACAAATTGACCTTGTGTCATATCCTGCCCGAGCGGGGGTGGGTGGGTAAATAGGATTAGCAGTGTATACCTTGATCTTCACCACTGGATATCGAACCAGCGACTACAGAATGCAGAGCCGAAACTTTACCACTGAGCCAATGACCCACATTGCACACAAGCATTGCCTAATCAGTGTTTGCTTGATTTCTAGGTAATGGTAATTCAATTTATGATATATAATTCCCCTTTTAAAAAATGATCTAATCCGCTTTCAAACATTTTCTATGATGATCTATTTGAGTATATATCTGTCATATTATGTACACCCACTACACCAATGAGTTTTCAAATCTACCCTTTCTCAAGTTATCAAAATAAAATCCCTCATATTCTGTTGCACAAATTAATTTTCTATAATTCAATTCATCTCTAAATCACTATAAGTCTTGTTTTGAAACAAACCAATATAGATTTCATTAACATTCTAATTAAGATCTTTTTAATTCTGATAAACATAAAATTCTTTTGATTTTTCAGCTCTTTATCTAGAAGCGACGGAATTATAGAAGTACATTCTATACTTTTCAGGAAAGAAAAATTGTTCTACCATAGAAAAGTGGTCCACGAGCAGCATGTTTGAAACCCTTGTTCTAAATAAAGATGGCTTGCTTACTTTGAAAAGATATATATATATATATATATATATATATATAAGCCAAGATTTAAAATATTGAAATTTATTTATAATATATATTTCCATATCTTAAATCTTGTCTTTTATCGAGGCTTGATCTTTGTCCCTTATCGCTAATAGGAATTACGAATGGATGCACTACTTGGACGCTAACTAAACGGCTAGAGAAAAAGGTCGACGGCAATTACACAAGAATGCTGCGAGCAATATTGAACAAGTCCTGGACACAACACCCCACAAAGCACCAACTATACGGCCATCTACCTCCCGTCACGAAAACTATCCAAGTCAGACGAACAAGACATGCAGGACACTGCTGGATAAGCAGGGACGAGCTCATAAGTGATGTACTCCTATGGACCCCCACATATGACTGAGCAAAAGCAGGACGACCAGCTCGAACATACATACAGCAGCTCAGTGAGGATACAGCGAGTAGCCCTAAAGACCTGCCAAAGGCGATGAACGATAGGGAGAAGTGGCGAAAGAGGGTCAGGGATATCCGTGCTGGCGGCACGACATCATGATGATGATGAAGTCTGGTATATTGGAAGGATACATTTCTGAATGTATTTATCCTTCAATATTTATGACAAGTAAACTGTAATTTAGTACAATCTGTGTTAGAGAGGAGATAGGTGCCATTAAGTAAATCCCATTGCCCTGACAAATGTCATCAGTAGAAATTCCTCGGTAGAGAGCACCATGGCGATTTAATTGGTCATACCAGACATACCTAAGTCATCATCTAAAACTTAATGTTCGATTAACTGATTTTAATGGCATGTCAACTATTATAAGGTTATTTTATGCGTAAGGGAATTGTCCACATTTTTTGTGAAACAGATAAGATATTTTTTGCAAAGTAAAAAGTAAAGCTGGTAACCGTAGTCGAGGGCAACCTGAACGCTCCCTTTTCAATAGCTACAACGCCGAGATGTAAAGAAGGACGCTACTCCTTTCCTTGGATTGCAACACTTTACCCTTGATACTTACCTTATAAGGCTTAGTGTTGAGCAAGGAGATATCAAGTACCATTTTTTGAGTTTTTGGTATGACTCGATCTGGTACTGAACCCCGGTCTCCCGGGCCATTGGCGAACACTCTACCATATTGGTCAATGCACAAATATATGATATCAATTATTCTAATCAAATATAAATAACTTGCACACAGTTCTATGGTTTCAAGTAACTAACAATTTTTAGTAAACAATAGAGTTCCAACTTCCTAATAGAAATAATTGGGTTTCTTTTTCGTTTAATGGCATATCAACCTTTGTAGTTTATTTAATGCCAAAGCTATTTTCCTGGAAGAAAAGTAGTGGTACTATTTGACCCATAGTTGGAAAGATAAGGGGGTTCATACCTTTCCTAAGAGTATTTGCCCGAAAGTGAACATAATAGCGCGACTGGAGAACGAACTCGCTTACTACGATTACGTAGTCCATCGCTTTGACCATTACACAACGAGGACACCCCCTCTAATACAAATGATTTACAATTTCATTGCATCAAGTACTCCTATCGAATATTATAGCAACAGATTTGGATGATTAAAAAAATGACATTTAGAGTAAATGCAGACCTCCCAAAATTGTATTTCGGTTGAATACCGATCTGAATTTGGATTTATTCTCTTAGAATATTTTCACTTGAAAAAACATTCTCTTTGTAGGATGGGCGGTTTTTGGTTCAATTACGTTTACATGCATATACACTTACACACACACACACACACACACACACACACACATTATATATATATATATTAGTACAATTTAACTCGGTTAAGTCTCATAATAAAATTATTTCGGCGGAGAATATTATTGCTATACTTTCCGTCTCGTCAGATGACACTTTACATGCTTCCCTCATGTCGCAAAGTAGCGAATGTGGAGTTTCAGTTCGTATTCAGAAGATAAAATAAAAAGACAAAGATAGAGAGATAGAGAGAATTCTAGAAATGTATCGATTTTAAAATTCCTTTAGATCAGAATTCTTAATTCTCCAGACAAGTAAATAAAACAGTTGAACTTAAGTGAACAAAGATTCGTTTAATACTTGTAATTTGCTAAGCTTCGGTTTTGGTTTCTTTGATTTAATGACTTATCAACCTTCGTGGGTCATTTAATGCCAAAGCCATCCTTCTAAAAGAGCAGCAATGATGCTATTTAATCCATTGCTGGAAGTTTGCTTAGCTTCACTTGGTACGCAACTTTATGTAACTCAATACTGACAAGGTTCTTATTTACGAAATTTGGGTTAGTATAGCACAAAGGCTCCTAGTTGCTTGCTGTACATGTTTTGTTTAAGTGATCACTCATTAATGTATAGCAGAGACTCGTAGATGATTATCTTTGATTTACCGGGATCTGGTGTATCCGGTGTGACTTGACAAAAAATCATAAATTAAGACTTAGCTTTGATTTAGCTCCATACCATCAAAAGCACTTGTTGATGATTGAACTCAGAATTGATGGTTCTATGATACAAGTTGGTTAGTCAATGCACAACATACTCTTTCAACGGTGTCACGCAAAAGATATCCCTGGTTCAACACTAAACTGCAACCAGTGGGAAGGTTCTATTTTTTTAAAACTCTGGCGAATGTTTAGTCGACACGTTATTGCCATTGCTCCCAGCTCAACTGATTCGGAAAGGTTATATCTTTAGGGCACCATCTTTGTATCAAACTGATTTCCATAAAAAATCATCACAATTAGATAAAAATACTTGAAACCATATAACTGTGTGAAATTTGTAAAAAAATACGAGGTGCCTACGATAAGTTTCCAGACATTTTCGTATGGGCATTTACAATTGGTGTAGACTCTTGAAAATTCACTGTGTTATTGCTATACATCTTATGAGATGACTGACCAATTTTTATGATTTCAGATTCAAATCAACAGCTACAGCAGGAATTGGAATACACCCTACTAAAGCCTAATTGTCACAGCCAGTGAATTTCAAAAATGCCATCTGAACGTGAGGACACTTTAGAAGAATGATATGCAACAATATTGTTTTAAACTTGAAAAAAATGCCACAGAAACGTATGGAATGCTTCAGACTGCTTTTGGATCATCTTGCATGAATCTAGCATCAGTTTTTGAGTGACATAAGAGATTCAAGGAAGGTAGGGAGTTTGTGAGGGATGATGAGAGGTGTGGGAGGAGTAAGGAAGTCAATACACAAGAGTTGATTGCCCAAAGGGTTAGGGTCAGGGTTAGGGTTACTGTGTTGAGGTTTTAAGGGAGTTCAGGAAGAGATTCCTAGGGAAAGGCCAGCACTCTTGAAATCGGGTCAGTGTCATTTCCACCAGGACAATACACCAGTCCACAACTCCATCCTTGTCACAGACTATTCAAGCAAGATGGGCATCAACACAGTTCCTCACCCTCCCTAAAGTCCAGACCTTGCTCCCTGTGACTTTTGGTTATTCCCTAAGCTCAGATGCTGTTATGATGAGACAATTGAGGAGATGAAAAATACTGTGACGAAGGTCATTGACACGCTCACACAAGAGGACTTCCATGGGATCTTCCAGAAGTTGTTGGAACGGTACAACAAGTGCATAGCAGCCGGAGGAGATTACTTCGAAGGGGACTAGAGTTTCATGTGTGTAATATCAATAAAAGTGCCCATACGAAAAAAGTCTGGAAACTTATTGTATGCACGTCGTAGTTACTTGAAGCCATACTTGTTTAGATATATTTGTCATTAGTTACTTGAAGCTCTGTATTTAAAGAAAAAGAATGATTAATTGATTGTGATGGCATGTCAACATCTTGGGTCTTATTTTGAGTCTGGACGTTTGGGAATCCCGTACACTGTAGATTTGTATTTACATTTTTTGTGTTGTAACAAGTATTCCTACCAAATCTGTAAACCGATCTATTTGATCCTAACGGGTTTTACCACTTCGGGTCAAAGTTGACCAGAGAGTAATGGCCATGAAGTGGTATTCTACAGTCCCAAGAGCTTCACCCCTGATTCAGTTTATTGTTATACCTAGGACACCCACTTTTGAGGAAGGTCTTACCCATTTTCAGAGGATACAGTCTGTATATCTTAAGCCCAGTCGTAACAAAAGACTACGTCTGTCATTAAATAACCTAGAAATGTTTGACGTTATCAAACCAACCAACCCACCACGACGTTTGATACTTTATTAAGAACCCAAAATCATGAACGTGTACGACTGTTTTGGAACGTCATTGTAAGTGTGTAAAATATCTATGTTCTATTGTCAAGTAATTATGATGAGATATAATCTGAGAAACCTACAAGAATCGTTTAAGTTCTTAGCTTCTCACAGAAAGAAGAGACCTTGCTGAATATTTTTGTTTTGGCAATACACTACCACTTCTTAAACTATAAAAGCCATAGTTCTTGAACGCCTTGTTTGATCAACCGTCAAATTTTAAAAAAGGATTTCCCAGGTTGAGTCATTTCTATGCCTCGATAAACCGGAGACACCCGAGGAAGGTCGGAGGATACAGCGGCCGAAACGTTGTGGAAAATAACAATAAAGATGAAGACAATAGTCTTAAAATTGTTAGTGATAAAAAATTATAAAAACCAATTCAGATTTTTGTCTTCATTTCTGTGCCGTTGAGACTCATACAAACATGAGAGGTATGCAACAAATCTAAAATTTCGGGGTGGGTTGGGGGTTAGAACGCTTTGAACGACCCCAATTATAAATTTAGAGCATATAAAAGAGGAAATTATAACAGTTACAGTTTATCAACAGTAGAGCTTTATTTAATAAATCAATCTTGATTTCAAGGACGAACCGGTGGGAAAAAAAAACTAAGTCGCCAAATGACTGCATATCAATATTTTATTCGTCTGAATTTTGTATTTGTCGTTATCTAAATGCAGGAAAAAGCGAGGAATTTATTTTTTGCGCAGTTGCGATAAAAATCGTTCTAAATTCGAGAATGAAGAAATTTTCATCCGATTCGCAACAATAGTTTAGGATGTCTTTCCTCTGACTGACCTCAAGAGAAGTAAATATCAAATGCTAATTCCTTTCCGTAATTTGTAAAAATATAAAAAGTTATATAAATTGGATACGATTCGGCATGAAGTTTACGATCAAACCGATCAGACTATTGGGATATCATACTGTTTTCAACTGTATGTAAGTCCAAATGAGAATTCTATTAAATATGTTAAATTATAGATTGGCTTAAAATTTTCTTTGGCTTGTAGTGCAAATAATTTTCAAAAATTTTAAACGATTGTCTTATATGAGGATGCCATTAAACTGTCAATTACACTGTGTGACACTAAAGTCAGTTGAAAGCTTAGCTTTCATTGAAAGTTTTAAAGTCAGATGACAAAAATTCTAGGAGTCAGAAGTTAGTTTGTAACTTGAATTTCGTCAGCTGAGAAACCAGAGAGTGCGCGCATTTCTCCAATTTTCATTTCAGGCTACCAACTTGCGTACATTTAGCAAAATGCAAGTATAAGAAGCCGTTGAAGTAAAAGATAAAATTATGGGCACAGGAAAATGTCATTAATCCCAATGAAACATTGTAGGGTCATAACAAAAGACGATATGACGAAGAGACAAGATGGTGACGAGAAATGACGACCGGACGAGATAAGAGGGGACAATGCAACAGATGTTCTTTAATTAGATCTATCGAAGTTCGTTCTACACAATCTAGGCCGATAATAAATATACAGGGTGCTAACGTATCTACTTGCAGAACTCCAGCAGCAATGTCGAAGTAGTCCGTGTCTTAATCTAGTGTGCAAACCTTGACTTTCGTGTTTATATGGAGTATCTAGCTGTTGCTTTGGGTTGACCAGAAACTAGAAGTATTTGCTCCATCTTTCTTGCGTACGGAATGAAATGCCTTAGAGTAATCTACTAATAATAGTGTTACCTCGAGATTTTTTCCACGAATTTCTTCGATGTTTCAACAGATTGTTAGAATCTGTAATGTTCTGGTGTTTTTTAAGAACTTTCAATTTCTGGTTAGAGGCAATTGCGAAGTAGACCATTATAAACCTTAGCTGCAATAGAAGTAAGAGGTATGCCTCTGTAGTTCTTGGGGATTCTGATGTCACCTTCCTTAGGGAAGGAGAGGATGCAGACTTTTGTCCATTTCTCTTTTATATTCAGTTTATACACAGTGTTGCAAAATCTAGGTAATAAGTCATCAATTTTCTTGTTTTCCATACTTCCGGGGGTATTTCGTGAAGACCTGCAGTTTTTCAGCTTTTAATTTTTTAAGTACATTGTTGAGTTCTTGAGGGAACTGTCCAAGTTTGATGTCTTGTTGGTTATTGATTCTTGAAATGTTCTTTCCACATCTGTATACGCTCTTCTTGGTTAGCAGTTTTTAGTTTTTCTCGCGTAGTGCTCTTCCTTTTGCTCACTTCTTTTACTATCTGCCACGTTATTCGCGATTGCCTATCTTCTACAGAGTTTCTAATTTTATTGTTCTGACCTTGAATGTGTTCATTTTGCTATGTGTTAGTTCTCTTTGTGCATTTTAAAGATTTTGAGAGTTAGCATTTGTTGGGTTTCTTTTATTACGTAAGGATACTGTTTTCACGTTATTTCTCATTTCTGTCTGACGAGTTGTGTAAGAAAATTTGTTAGTTTCGGTTTTGCCTATTGAGCTTTCATGTATCCTTCGATGTACGTTGTGTTTGGGAATACCACGAACAAGGGAAGATAGCTCGGTGTAGAAAGCGATGTCCGTTTCATCACTGACATTGTTGGAACTGTAGCAGGAAAATAATTGTTTTGCAAGGGTTGCCATTAAATGAAGCATAAAATTCTCCGTTTTAATTAGTGATTTTAGGGTAAGTGGACAAACAAGCATTCCTATCCATCCTATGACGGTATTGGCAGAGTTTTTCCCAGCAGATAGACCAACGTCCATCCATTACCAGTATCATACTATTGTATTTCTAGTTCGTTATAGTTGTATCTGTTGTTGCTGCATGCATAACGTATCTATGTCATGTTCTTCTGTATACGCTGTCAACTCATGTAATTGGTCTATTCTATTTAAAGTCCTTTCGTTAAATATCGTTATGTGAACTGTGCGTCAGAGTAAATTTGGAATGGATTTGATTTCGAGCTCTGTAGCTGATTTTTCGAACACTGGGGCCAGAGCTTCAACCTCAGCAGAAAGCGCCCCTTGTTTTCCCGGGCAAAAGACGATGCCGCTCGGGGATATGGTTTGATTTAGAGTCAACGTAATCTTTCGTTCGCTGTTTCTATCTCATAAATAGACGCCACCTTTTTACTCTAAAAAAGGCAAAAAGCAGGTGATGTCTCACAGAAACTATCACGGACGCAAACTATACAGATGACATAGCACTTTTTGCAAATACACCTACCCAAGCCGAATCCATGCTGCATTGCCTGGAGCAAGCAGCAGGAGACATGAGCTTCAACGTAAACGCAAAATGGAATACATGTGTTTCAATCGAGAAGGAGCCATCTCATCACTAAATGGTGGTCGTCTGAAATAGCAGACAAATTCACGTGTCATCTACTAAAAGTGATGTCAGTATACACCTAGTGAAGGCGTGGATGGCTATCGATCATATGGAAGTGAACTATCCGATAAAATAAACGGGATTTCTTCCAAGCAGCGGTTGTGTATATACATCACATGGACGCTGACAAAACGCGCAGAGAAAAAGCTAAACGAGAACTGCACAAGAATTCTACGAGTTATATTGAACAAATCCTGGCAGCTACACCCCATGAAGTTGCAGCTGTATGGCCACTCCCATCTCTAGAACCATCCAATTAGACGAACATGACATGAGGGACCCTGCTGAAGACGCAAGGACGAACTCATTAGTAACGTTCTCTAATGAACACGTACTCATGGACACAGCAGTGTTGGTTGACCAGCAAGAACTTACACCCAACAGGGGTGCTGCTTAGAGGACCTACTAGAAGCGATGAAAGATAGGCATGGATGGAGAGAGACAGAGAGAGCAGGGAAATTCGTGCTAGCAGTGGGATTTAATGATAATATAACAAATAGATTGCTGAGGGTTGCCACCAGGAGAACTAATATAGTTTTACCTCAAGACAGATCCAAGAAAACGCCCTAAATAAAACAAAGGACTGTCTGCCACTTTTGTTGACCTGACAAAAATAGACGGTAAATATCTGAAAAAAAAAAAAAAAAAAAAAAATTGGGGTTACTTTCCAAAGTTTTTTCACCTTTGTTATTCAATTGCAACATTAGGTTACCTCTTTTATCGAAAGAAACCATAGAGCAAAAAAAGTGAACTGGTGATTATGCAAACAATGAAATTCCATCGGCTGCCAGACATTCTCTTTATATTTTCAAAGTTCCAAAGCAACTATTTTTTTTAATCGCACTTTTTCTTAATATTTGCTTATAAGAATAATTTATTTGCACAGAGCAATACAGAATTCTTATTTAACATTAATAATTCATACACAATTTTTCAATTTTACACAAGTTTTCCTGTCCATTGCCCAGTCGGCTGGGGCTGTAGAATACACCGACTGCTTCTCTGCAGAAGGGTAAGACCCCCACCCAATCAACAAGTGTCCTGGATATGACACTAAACAATCTGATGGGGAGGTTCCAGCAAGGGGAGGTTCCAGCAATGCTGGAACTTTGTGGAATACGGAGTACCCCTTCATTGCCATTGCTCCCTGGTCCACTCTGGCCCGGAGTGGTAGCACCTGATAGGGCCCTATCTATGGGTTAAATAGAACTAACAGCATACTTATGCTAAACTGAATTGTTTGAGTAAACTAAATAGCTTGAAATAAAAATGGTTTTGACAATTAAACCGTACTTACATTTAAACTGCGTGCTTATGCTTAACTGAATTATTTGAAATAGAACTGTTTTTCGACATTAAAACTGTATTTATACTAAACTGAATTGTTATATATATATATATATCTTTTTGACAATTAAACTGTGTACTTATGCCAAACTGAATTGTTTTAAATAAAACAGATTATTTACATAAAAATGAATTTGGTGTTAAATAACCTACAAAGGTTGATATGCCATAAAACTCACCAAACCAATTTCCTGTCCAATATTATTTGACTCATAGATGGGACTAACCGGTACTACCATTCCATGAGAGTATATTAAGGGATAGTACACACCCCCAAGAGCTCTAGAACTAGTGTCCTCACCACCGGACGCAGACATATTTCGCTGGTGACGGGTCTGTGATGGGTTACAGGTACCTTATTAGGAAGACTTTTTCATGCTAACCTGAACAGTTAGACTTTCGTTTACTAAACCGTTAGATTCGTACTTTCGATTACAGTTTAAGATCAACGATACGGTTATGAATAACTTGCTTGCAATTCTCGTAAGAAATTACATATGACGCCCGTGTCACCATTTGGATAGGAATTGAGATGTGTAATAGTAAATGTGAGAGGGAAGGATTACGTCATCACTTGTAGTTACCGGGGTTGAAGAAACCAAACCAAGAAGTAGTATGATATCAAGTATTCCTATCTAATACAAATAATCATTTGGTTTCAACTGATTTTTCCATTTAATCATAGCCATTTGTTTAGAAAGTAGTTATATGGTTTTAAATAATAATCATCCTTAGTAAACAATTATAGCTTCAATTATTTATATGAATCAAATAAATCTCTGGGAAAATTGAATTAAGAATAATTACTTGAAGCAAGAATGGTTTACTGAGGATTATTCTAATTATTTAAAAACTTATAACTGTGTGAAAACAAATGATTATTCGTTACTTGAAATTTATAATTGTGAATTGATTTTTAGTATTAGATACCAATACTTCATATCATACAACTGAATGAAAAAACAACGGCTCAAAAGTGTGAACAGAAGTGTACAATATACGCAATTCTCTAGTCTCTCGGCATAAAATAACCCAACTCGAGTTGACATGCCATTAAAATAAGTGACCGAAAAATACAGTTCAAATTGGATTGGGAACTGATTCATTCTCAAGTTATAGCATTTTAAGTGTATTGCTCTAATAAAAATCTCGCAATGAAGTGCCGTTATTATTGCGTTACAAGTGGTATATAGATCATGCGTCTCTTCCCATTTTTTTTTTTTTTTTTGCAATATTCAATAAGTTAACTTTTTCTTTTGGTGGGGTATTGCATGACTATTTGTGTCTTTATTAGTGCTGTTTGTTCGACATGAAAGTGAAATGACTCATGACACAATTCGATGATCAGAATTGCGAAGTTCAGGCTACGCACCTGTTTCCAAGTGATTAAAATGCATCCCTTGATGCTATCAGTTAATAAAAGCCAGGTAATAACGATGATAGATAGGGTGGTGACGGTAGCTTTTTTTGGATGAGAGACGGGAGAGAAAGAGAGAGAGAGAGAGAGAGAGGGGGAGAGAGAATCTGTGAGTTGGGCTGCTAGACAGATTATTTTATTTTTTTATTTTTATTGATGTGTCTTTATTCAAGATACTTGAGTGTCTGTCTTTGTTAGCGCATATATAAAAAGATTAAAGAGTATAAATCGTTGGCTTTGCGACAAATATTTTCTCTGTTTAAAGGTTAGAAATGGTTTCTTTTTTTTCTCTCTTTACATTAAAAAATCTGGTATGTACAAGTTATTTGTCAGTAATTCCCAACAGAGAATGGTGGTTCAATCCTATTTTGGTAAAGCGAATACTACCTAACTTCCTGGTAGCTTTTTTTTAACTTGGTGCTCGATGTCGGTGCGTGACATTAAATTGTTTTTTGCTTTACAGTTAGTTATATATCAAGTATTCTTATCTAATTCAAATATTTTGCTAACTGTTGAATGATAAGTATTCCTATCTAATACTAATATCTTATACGTAATTATAAGTTTGAAGTAACAATTAACTGGGTCATTTACGAGGGTGGGCTGAAAAATTCATATGATGACGTCATATCTGAATTTCTTTTACGAATGGGATTCAAGCACTGCAACACCGATGGAAGAAATGTATGGACCGCAAGTAGCACTAAGCCGAAAAATAAACCTCATTTGGTCAAATTCCATGAGTATCTTGGTTAGCCTATGAACTTTTCAACCGATCGTCGTTCACTGAATCGTGGTAAAAACGAATTTATACAAATTAATATATCACGGATTATCGAATAAGCAAAATGCTGAGAAATGATAATAATAAAACTTATTTCATATAACATTCTTTATAATATTGGTAATTTACCAAACATTTTAGCTTTCCCTTTCAATATTACGACTGTATTAATATTTCAGTCAATAATTCTATTGTATCTTTTAATAATTCAATTGATGTCCGTCTAATTGTACGACTAAAGCTCTGACATTTTGGGCCAGATTTCAACCAAACTTTCAAAAATTGTTTGGAAAATCCCAGTAAAGGGATTAATCTGTATTTAGCCAAGACTAAATGCCAATAAAACGTTATGTAAAAGTCAATGTATTGTTGTACAATTAGACTCTAGCCATTCAAAAAGACCTGACGTCATTTTCAAAACTCGATATTAAAATGCAAAGATTTCTGGCAGTATTTATCTGGACAATAGTTTTTAAGATTGTCACTGAAGTTCATAAAATTCTTTTATTCATTAATTTCTAACATACATCTCACTTTCAATATTCAATTCAAAATATTTTCATAATGAAAAAACCTCTCGATAGGCAACATAGCTTGTGATGTATTCGTTCATATCAAATTAAACCTAATGTCCAAATTCAGAGATCAACTAAGGTTTCTATCTTTGAATCAAAATTTATTTCCAATATAGTTGTATCTGCTCCATATAGAACTGAGTTTCTTTGAGAAATTTGTACGTGTAATGACTTTGAATACATCTTTATCTCAGACGTTCAATTTACAGAGTAAATACACTGCTAAAATGGGCCCTTATTTGCGCACGTTTCCATCAAAGGAAATATGCAGAAGGTATTTTTTGTTAAACCACGAAACTATATATATATATATATATATATATATATATATATATATAGGTTAGGTTATATCATCTTTTTCTATTACTTGAAGCTCAATTTCGTTGTCTTACAGACCCATAACTTGAAAATTACTTTAATTCATAAAACATAGTAAATCAAACGCGCACTTTAAAGCTCTTTCGCTTCGACTTTATAACTTATTTTTCTCGAAAAAGAAAAGGTTCCCAAGGAAATGATGGGCATTTGCATTAAAAAAAAATTAAACAAAAACAAGTTCATTACAAGAAATGTTGTCTATCCAGAAATTCTTTCACAACTGAAATATTTGAGGTATTAGATTTTGAAAGTGAGATTGATGTTGAGCATTAACAAAACAAGATTTTAATGCAAAGTAATTTATGGATACTTAAACCTGGTATATTAATACGGAAAGAACTTATTGTTGCTTCAACACACTTGTACGAACTTATACAAGTTAGAATTTAAAGATAACACGCAGAAAAATTGTTCATATACGATATCGCTCTAATTGTGGTATTCTACTAGTCGTTAGTATGGTTTAATTGGAAGCTAAAAATGAAGGTTTTTGCACAGTATTAATGACGTTTAAATCTATATATTACAGTGTAATATTTATCAGCTGTGCAATCTTGCAAATAAGAAATGACAATTTCAACTGTCATGGTAACACGAGATACGCCTTCAATAGGTTTCCAAACTTTTTTTTTGTACGGGCATTTAAAATCGTCGCAGACTCTTGAAAATTCACTATGTTATTGCTATACATCTTATGAGATGACTGACCAATTTTTATGATTTCAGGTTTAAATCAACAGCTACAGCAGGAATTGGAATACACCTTACTAAATCCTGATTGTCACAGCTGGTGAATTTCGAAAATGCAATCTGGACGTGAGGACACTTTAGAGGAACGATATGCAACAAAATTATGTTTTAAAGTTGAAAAAAATGCCACAGAAACGTATGGAATGCTTCAGACTGCTTTTGGAGCATCTAGCATGAATCGAGCATTAGTTTTTGGATGACATAAGAGATTCAAAGAAGGTAGGGAGTCTGTGAGGGATGATGAGAGGTGTGGGAGGAGTAAGGAAGTCAATACACCAGAGTTGATTCGCCAAAGGGTTAGGGTTACTATGTTGAGGTTTTAAGGGAGTTCAGGAAGAGATTCCTAGGGAAGAGGCCAGCACTCTTGAAATCGGGTCAGTGGCATTTCCACCAGGACAATACACCAGTCTACAACTCCATCCTTGTCAACCAAGATGGGCATCAAGATAGTTCCTCACCCTCCCAATAGACCAGACCTTGCTCCCTGGGACTTTTGTTTATTACCTAGGCTGTCGTTGTGAGACTATTGAAGAGATGAAAGAGGCTGTGACGAAGGTCATTGACACGTTCACAAAAGACGACTTCCATGGGGCCTTCCAGAAGTTGTTGAAACGGTACAAGTGCATTGGAGCCGGAGGAGATAACTTTGAAGGGGACCAGAGTTTCATGTGTGTACTATCAATAAAAGTGGCCATACTAAAAAAAGTCTGGAAACTTATTTAATGACCCTCGTATTTTTGCTGTAAAATAATATGCAGTGTTACCTAAACACCGGGATTTCTCAGAGAGTTATGGTTGTATGACTGATAGATATAAACGTTGCATAGAATTTAGATACCTTTATTTATGAGTAAATTTTCCGAGTGTGATCTCCACAATAGAGGTAGTTGTGCCAGTCTCAGTTAAGCTTTTTAAATTACCATTACTTGTTGGTGGGACTTAGAATATGCGGACTGTATCCACTGCAGAGGATTAAGTCCCTCTACCCCCACCAAAAAGGGGGGTATCCTGGTATGAAACTACATCTGATAATGAGGTTTCAGTTCGGAGAAGTCCAGAAAACCCCGGCATTATCATTTCTCCCCGATTCAATTTGATCCGGAGTTGGATCCCATTTGTGGGTCAAATACATCTTTAGAATTATTTGTATTAGATAGGAATACTTGATAAAGTGTAACCCGGATATAAGAGAGATTTTATCTGGTCCCAAATTAGAGCCGTTGTTACCTAAACAAAATAGACCAAAACCGGTCCCGAAAACTCTCTTAAATCCGGGTTACAGGTGTGTGACTTGGTTTCTTTGTTTAATGGCAAATCAACCTTTGTTGTTTATTTAATGCCAAAGCCTTCCTTGTTGAAAAACAGGTGTACTATTCAACTGATAGCTGGTGAGGGATAAGAGCACTTATATCCTATAACTATGTAGAAATTAGTTGTATCAAGAATAGTTACTTGAAGCCATAATTGTGTATGAAAGATTATTATCGTTTGTCACTCGAAACGAACTGTTACTGGCTAATTTCACCCTGTAACCTGTAATATACGATCAACCGAACAAAGAGTTAATCTAATTTGATCTGGAAATAATGAAAGCCTGGTAATAGGCCTTTGTATCTGTCGAGGAAAATCAGAGATCAAGATGAATTTATAAAGTTTTTCAAAAACATTATAAGAGCTTAAATGATTGGTTTTACGACATCAGTTACCACTGTTTGATTATTTCTTTCCAATACTAATTACTATTAATCATTTGTTTGCACTCAGTTCAATGTTTTCAAGTATTGTTGGTGTAATGGTTAAAGCGATGGACTGCGAAATCATAAGCGAATTCGTACTCCAGGCCCGCTATTTCGTTCACTTTCAGGCAAATACCCTTGGGTAAGGTATGAACCCCCTTATCCTCCCAGCTATGGGTTAAATATTACAACTACTGTTCTTCTAGAAGGATGGCTTTGGCATTAAATAACCTACAAAGGTTGATATGTCATTAAACAAAGAAACCAAACCAAACCAAACAAGTATTGTTAAATATCACTAACAATTTAATTAAACATCAGTCATTTGTTTATACACCGTTAAATGATCCAAGTTCTATTTTTAACAATTCAGTTTAGTATGAGTACACAGTTTAAATGTCAAACAGTTCTATTTCAAGGCCACTCGTTAGCGCGGCGGACTTACCCCTCTTCAGAGATGCTGTCAGTGTATTCTACAGCCGCCGCTAACTGGGCCAGAATTGTTGGTTATTTAATGCCAAATCCGGTTTTATTTATTTATATATATATATATATATATATATATATATATATATATATATATATATATATATATATATTGAATGTACATGATTTGTGAACACTTTTTTTTTTACACAGTTGAATAGTTTCAGTTCGCGGCTGGTATACACCAAAACATCACTACAAATACCTTCCTCTGCAACTACAGGAACAGCGATACTGATTTTTCCAGAGGCTTCAAAGAAATATTCTCGCCTCAGTCACTCAACCAAATGATTCATTCCTTCCTAGAAGGATATCTTCAGGCACTTTTGAACCTATCCTAAAACCCAGACATTGTCATTTTCCCCGCTGATAAAGAGGTGGCGTTGTAATTATACAAACATATTTACGTTGACAAAATCAATTCACTTTTAGCTGACGCAAATACTTACGAATTATCTAATTTAATCCCAATCAACTTGGTCTTTCCTCATTGAACCCCACACTAAAATCCGTACATTATATAGCCGACCCAAAATCTATAAACCAAATACCCCTTTTTGACCCATTATTTCCAGCACTGAGAGTGCCACTCGTGCCATAGCTAAAATATTAACCCCACAACTAGGCACAATCAGCCCCTCTCACGTTATAAACTATGGCGACTAAATAAAAACAAGAACATTGATATACAAAACAAAACTGGACAGCTGAGATATAACTTCCCTTTATACTAATATCATCATCATGTCGTGCCACAAGCACGGATATCCCTGACATTCTCTCGCCACTTATCCCTATCGTTCATCGCCTCTGACAGGTCTTCCCGTATCCTCACATAGCTGCTGGATGTATGTTTGAGCTGGTCGTCCTGCTTTTGCCCGGCCATATGTGGGGGTCCATAGGAGTACATCACTTATGAGCTCGTCCCTGCTTCTCCAGCAGTGTCCTGCATGTCTGGTTTGTCTGACTTGAATAGTTTTCGTGATAGGAGGCAGGTGGCTGTATAGCTGGTGCCTCGTGTGGTGTTGCCGCCAGGACTTGTTCAATATTGCTCGCAACATTCTTGTGTCTAGCTTCTTCTCCAGCCGTTTTGTTAGCGTCCAAGTAGTGCATCCATACAGCAGTATCGATACGACCGCTGCCTGGAAGAAACTGCGTTTCATTTTATCGGTCAGGTTTGATTTCCATATGATCGATAGCCTATCGATAGCTGTCCATGCCTTTGTTAGCCGTGTGTCGATGTCTTTTTCGGTTGATGAGACGCTGCTTCCTAGGTAGGTGAATTTGTCTACCAATTTCAGAGAGGTTCCGTCTAGTGTGGAGATGTCGCTTGTTTGATTATAGCACAAGGCGAGATCTCCACACTAGACGGAACCTCTCTGAAACTGGTAGACAAATTCACCTATACTAATATACCGATCAAAAACTGCCTCAACCCTCTTGCTATTCATATAAGAAAAATTAAATTCATCACATCACTACCAATAAACACTCAGATCAATATCTGCAAACACTTTAATAACATGGCATTTTAAATTCAATAGATTTTAAAAAACAAAAATTTGTTCTTCACATGAGAAACCCACTTAGTGATGTTTTAGCCTGTTAATTTTTAGAATCCGGTCCTTTTAAATACAGATAACCCCTTTAACGCTGCCTATTTCAGATATATTAACGATATATTCATTTTCTCACCTCAAAACATAAAAATCTAAAATATTGCTGAGAAATTAAATTCTGTTGAACCTTCCATAATTTTACCTATTAAAAAGAATCAAATAATACTATACCTTTCTTAGACATTCTACTGATTAAATCCAAGAATAATTTAACTTTTAAAGTCTGCTGCAACCTTATTAAGAATCCAGGTGATGAATTTTAACATAGCAAATATTCCCTTAAAAGCTTAAAAACACCCTCATTTCTTTTATACTAAACGCTAGAAAAGGAAAAAGAAAAGCTTACAACATACACTCATCAAGTAAACACAAGAAAAACACGCCCACGATTCTTATAACCCACAACCCCATCTCTCTACCTACTAACAAACCTTTTTATGACAAATTAATTGAATTAGGAATACCAATTATAGAGACCACTTCACAAGCCATTAAAAATCTCACAATCAACATTTATATACTTCTCACTTAGGCATATACTCCATTCCGATTGTGACAAATATTACATTTGTGAGACCCAACGTAATTTAAACAAAAGGATTTACGAACATAAACGATACTATTTACCCAACCCCTCCGCTCGGGCAGGATATGACACAAGGTCAGTTTTTAAGCGGAGTTTAACAGGTTTCAATTCAGACTAGACTAGACTAGTTGCCTAACCAAGGCTGAAGAACCCAGTCTGTCCTACTATTTACCCATAGCTGGAGGGAGAATAATTGGATTCATACCTTTCCCAAGGGTATTAGTGCTATGTGAAATGCAATCAGTCTCGTCCAGGATTTGAACTCGTGTCGCCGTGTCCAATTCCTACGACGATAACGACTACACCACGGGCACCTCCCTACGAACATAAACGATGAATTAAATTAAATGATGACCGAAATACCCTTTTCTCTCACATGTTAGTTTTCAAACATCCAATTTTTCTCGGACCATTTTAATTAAACAGATCCAAAGTAGAATATCTCGTCCCTGAAATCTTCTCTCAGTCCAACCACACCATCAAACAACGCCCTGGGTTTTTTTTGGTTTTTTTTCTCATATTTCACCCTTCTTTTACGGGAGAATAATATCGAAATTGACAATGGATAAGAATAACGTTTTGAGTAAAATCTAAGACATTTGTTTCCATAATTCTTGATGATTTTTTATTTAGATATTTTGTTCTGATGGTTTTGATGAAATTTGATGCTCTTAACACTAACTGTAATCTATCTTCTGCTTGCTTACCCATTGCTTAGATTGTTTAAAAAAATATACCGTATTTGCTGCCAATAATCCTACTGTCACCATCCTTCAGCAATTAGATTTGTATAGCTATCTTTTCCTTTCTTTTCATTTCATTCTTCTCTTCTTCTTTCGGCTCCCCCTTCTTGTTTATTTATTTCCTCTTATTGCTATACGCTACAAAATAACCACCATTTCGAAGAATTCTTTTGACGAAATAAAGACGAAATATTAATTTGCATCCATTGTCCATTTTTGGTTTATTCACTTTTCCAATCTAATATTTCTCGAAACATTTTGTAACATTTTTAAACGAACATGAGTTTGTTTGGTTTTTTTTTTTTGGCACACAGTTAAATGGTTTCAAGTATTGCTATCTAATACGAATAATTCTATTTACTACTACTTGTAATCATTTGTTTGCACACAGTTAAATGGTTTCAAGTATTGCTTTATAACAGTCACAATTTAACATTAGTCATTTGTTTGCACACATTTAAATATACATGCATGATACGTAAGAGATTAGTTTGTCAGTAATTTCGTTTTCAAATGAGTCAGAATTAACTTGTTTGCACACTAGTGTTGCTATTGTTTCTACATAATTAATGGTTTCAATTATTCCTATCTAACACTAATAATTCTATTAAATATCAATTATTTGTTTGTAGACAGTGAAGTGGTTACAAGTATTGCTATTATCATTTATTATTCCATTCAACATTGTTCATTCATTTGCTCTCATTTAAATAGTTAAAAAAAATCTGCTCTTTTGAACTAGTCAACTAACAGGTTTGTTAGCCTTTGTCTTTTTCTATACTATTATTTTAAACGCACGATAGACATTTTATTATGTGTTAAACCTTTGCTAAATATTATCTGTATTTTAAATGTAAAAGACTATTAATCTAAATCCTAGTTTACAGCGGAACCATGAAAAACGAGGTAAACGATTTTAATGCTTTTGGAAATATTGCAGAGCGTTTGAAAATCATAGTGTAAAAATAGTATGCCTTTCAGATTGCGATGAACCATAAACAAGGATTCTCCGATGAATTTTAAAAATAAAGCAACTGTAGACTTATACGAAGTGAAAACTTAATACATGCACGGATAATGGAGGGGAGGGAAGAAGTAAGGGAAGGTAAATGGTTTTTTTCTATCCAAGATATACCTCGGAAGCCATGGTCAAACAGCGTGGTGGACATAAAGGCGGACGAACCCAACTACGGGTCAACGGTACGCCTAACCAGGTGCTGAGCGGACGAATCCCACGAGTCAACGGCTAGGATCAAATAATTTGATCGGGGAACTACTGCTGCTCATCTTTTATGGTGACTTCTACGGATGAGAATAAAATACAGCAATCGAAAGATGACCATGACTCACTCAAACCACATGTCCACACCGCATCATTATTCACGCGGGTAAAAAAAGGGTGCATCCAGCTGAGTTTGAAGCTCTGGCCCCAGTGTTCGAAAAAAATCAACTACAGAACTCAAATTAATACAAAAATTACTCAAATGAAAAAGCACCTTACAAATAGCGACATTCAACGTTTGAACTTTAAACAAACCAACTACTGGAGCTGACAACATCTGCGATAGATCATTACAGACATAATATGAGTACAGGTTCAGGTTCTTTGTTTTTAATGGCATATCAACTCTTTTTAGGTTATTTAATGCCAAAGCCATTCTCCTAGAGGAACAGTCGTGGTACTATTTAACCCATAGCTGGGAGGATAAAGGGGTTCATACCTTTCCCAAGGGTATTTGTCCGAAAGTGAACGTAATAGCGCGACTGGAGTACGAACTCGCGTACTACGATTCTGCAGTCAATCACTTTAACCATTACACCACGTGGACACCCCCCAATATGAGTACAAGAACACAGATACTTACATAGCGAAGATATAAAAAACCACCAACAATATATGGACTTTTGTCTCGGCATCTCCATGGAAAAAATGTCAACGCCGCAATTACAGGTGTAAATATGCATATAGGACCACGGGTCCTAAAATCACTAAATAGCATCGAGAAAATACAACCGAGGATAATGGTAGCCACGTTTAATGGCAACCCCAGCACAATAATCATCTCCTGCTACCGCCCGTTAGTGACGAAACGAACCTCATCACCTTCTATGACGAGCTATCCTCCCTTGTTCGTAGCATCTAGAAACACAGCATTCTCATCATCGGTGGAGACATGAATGCCCAAATAGGTAAAAACGTAAACAACCAATTCAGCTTACACAAATTGTCAAATAGAAATAGGGAACTTCTAACAGATTTCACGCAAGAAAATAGATTAATATGCCTTAATACTAAATTTTAGAAAAGAAGAGGAAACCTATGGACCAACACCGACGCAAATAACGCTAAAGCACAGATAGACTACATCTTCATAACTAAGAAATGGAATAATAGCGCATTGAATTGTGAGGCATATTCCTCTTTCGAGTGTGTGTCTTCCTATCACTAAATTGTCACGGCAAAGATACGACTGAGTCTACAAAGGAATGCGGCTCGAACAACCACAACCGTACACTATAACTGGTCCCTGCTTTACAATAGGGATATTAGAGATAAATATACGTTCACACAAAAAAATAAATTCGATGCACTTCAGGAGATATCAGAAGTACATAATCCGAATGACGAATATGAGAACTTAGTCAATGCCCAATTAGAAGCGGCAGCAAAATGCATACCAATTAAACAAAGAGCTAATGCTAGAGTCCCATGGGAGACATTAGCAGTTGGGAAAAAAGCGTGCCGACGTAAAAACCGCTTCCTTATGCAATAGAAACCTAACCAATTTCGATGCTCAGAAACTTAAGGCACAAAATGAACTAAATAAAAAAGATTAGAGACTCTGTTGAAGATAAATAATCTAGGATAGCATGGCAGACGGTAAACAAAGTGAGTAGAAGGAAGAGTACTGTGAGAGCTAAACTAAAAGCTGCCAGCCAAGAAGAACGAATACATTTGTGGAAACAACATTTTAAGAATTTACTTGGAAAACCTCCGAAAGTTACGGATGAAACAATCACAAAATTATTAATTATCAACGAGACATCAAACTAGGACAGTTTAAGCAAGAAGAACTCGGCTTGGTACTAAGAAAAATTAAAAATTGGAAAGCAGCAGGGCTTGATGAAATATCCGCTGAAGTATGGAAGACAAGGGAATTTAACGACAAACTGCTCCGATACTGCAATGCCGTATATATCCAGAACACTATAGACAGATGGACACAGGGATGCATCCTCCTTTTCCCCCAAGAATGGTGACCTCAGAATAGCCAATAACTACCATAGCGTCCAAGATCTACCATGCCCCACTACGCAACCGCATAGAACCTAAAATTGAGAAAATACTTAGGAAGAACCAAAGTGACTTTCGGAGAAATCGATCGACCTCACAAATTTTGACAATACGTCGAATTCTATAAGGTGCTCGTGCAAAAAAACCTTTAGACAACACTATTATTCATCGACTTCTCCAAGGCATTTAACCCCACACACAGAGGGAAGATGGAGCAAACACTTCTCGCCTATGACCTCCTCAAAGGAACCGCCGTAGTCATAATGATACTATATAAAAAACACGGAAGTAAAAGTTCGCTTACCGGATGGAGACACAAACTACTTCGATATTGTAGCAGGTGTGGTGCAAGGAGATACATTAGCCCCATACAAGTTTATTATCTGCCAAGACTACGTGCTAAAAACGTCTACAGATTTAATGAAAGAAAACAGCTTGAAGCTGGCAAAGGAAAGACGCATAAGATACCTCGCACAAACTATTACGGGTGCGGACTACGCCGATGACATGGCGCTTGAAGCAAATTCACCCACCCAAGCTGAATCCCTGCTACATAGTGTAGAACGAGCTGTAGATGGCATATGCCTCTATTTCAACGCAGAATAAACAGAATACATGTGCTTTAATCAAAGAGGCGACGTCACCACAGTTAAGAGTGGTCCTCTAAAACTAGTGGACAAGTTCACCTACATCGGAAGGAGCGTCTTATTAACTGAGAATGACATCAACATACGACTAGCAAAGGCATTGATAGATATTGATAGGCTATCGGTTATATGGAAGTCAGACCTGAGCGATAAAATAAAACGCAGTTTTTTCCAAGCAGTGGTATCAATACTGCTATATGGATGCAGCACATGGACGCTAACTAAACGTATGGAGAAAAAGTTTGACGGCAATCACACAACAATTGCTGTGAGCTGTATTGAACAAGTCCTGGAAGCAATAGCCCACAAAACAGCAGCTGTACGGCCACTAACCACCGATCATGAAAACCATTCAAGTTAGACGAGCCAAATATGCGGGACACTGCATGAGAAATAAGAACGAGCAAAGGTTGGACAACCAGCTAGAACCTATCTACAACGTCTCTGTGCTGATACAGGATATAGCCTGGATGATCTGCCGGAAGCAATGGATGATAGAGACGGGTGGCGAGAGAGGGTCTGGGAAATCCGTGCTAGCAGCGCGACATGATAATCATGATTAACAAGTTAATTAAAAATCCCTCATTAGTTTACACATTTAAATCATCAAACCGTCCTATTTCTAACAATTTAGCACCAGTCATTTGTTTGCCCGCAGTTTAAATATCAAACAGTTCTATTTGACCCATAGATAGGACCCTAACATGTGCTACGACTCCGGGCCAAAGTGGACCAGGGAGTGATGGCAATAAAGGGGTACTCCGCATTCCCCCAAAGCGTTACTAAAGCCTCACCATCAGATGTTTTAGTGTCATATCAGGACATTGGTTTGGGGGAGTCTTACTCGTCTGCTGAGATACAGTCGGTGTATTCTACAGCTCCAGCCCACTGGACTGGGTCATGTGGGCGCTGCTCATGTAGCGTGTCTTCGTCATAAATAGCCTGCGAAGGGGAGGAGGCCATCTCTTTCCAGATTTTCTCCTTGACCAGTTGCAATACCAAAATTTAAGACCTGAGTCTGCCCAACTATTTACTCATTGCTGAAAGGAATATAGTTTAATTATTACCTTCCCAAGAAGATTAACACAGTAGAAAGTATAAACAGTCTTGTTTAGGTTTTGACATTAGGTAGTCTCGACAATTTCCCACAGCGGTAATGATTCTAATAATATGGTTTCAACTAATCAAAAACATTTGAAAACAATTATAACTATTCTTGTAACAATTTGCTCGTAGTAATATAGCTTCAATCATTCCAATCTAATACCAGTAACTTTTACATAGATCTGCTAGATACCTGAATGAAAAACTGACATATGCAACAGCTCCAGTCCACAAGGGACCTGGAAATAATGACAACAAAGAGTTGACTTCATACTACCCAGACATCCAAATCTGAAACCACAAAACTGGTTGTCATACACGACTAGCGTGATCAGTTTGCGATCATAGTCGAATTCTTATTTTTAGAAAGACAGTAGTCATCCTCCCACGACACAAAGTTTTTTTAAGCATGGGAACGCGCATATATCAGATTTTGTTGGTTGCAAATATTGCCCAGTTGGTTAGGCTTAATCTCAGGTGTCAGAAAGCACCCACTGCCCCTTTATGTGCAATGGGAATGTGCTGGGTATGGCACACATTTCTAGGAACCAAACATTGATGACCAATACCTGTCTCAAACTAAAATGCAATAAGAGAATGGCGAAAGATCGCGAGCGAGAATAACCAACAAAAAAAAATTGCTGTACCGAGTTTTATTAAACCACCTACATTTGGGGAGGGTAGACCGTTGGGTACTTTTAACGTAGTGGACAACTGTCAGATCAAGTAAAATAGTAAAGTGCTTGCTTCCTTGGGACTTCATTTTTGCCACGTTCTGTTCGAAGACAAGATCTCACCTGATGTAGATGAACAGATACAAGAACATGAATTCGAAATGAAAGCAAATTATTTATGTCTTTCAATTTTTTTGTCCATTACCTCGTTAACCATTTCACAGAGTATTATTCGTTTCCTCCTAAAGAACCATGTACAATACATTCAGTTCCTATGAAGCACTGTTATATTTATATACGAGAATCATTCAATGAAGAAGCTGAATATTGTCTTAGGAGTTGGCAATGGGAAGCACTGCTTACATTTTCGCCTTTTTCAAGGAAATCAATAATCATAAGTGTTTTTTCGTCTTAGAAAATTATTTTCCTTTAACGGAGAAATGGATTGTGTTTTAGACTCAAGCTCTTAGCAGCAAATCCATGTTTAGAGAAATTGTGAACATCGGATTAAAACCTGTCTCTCCATAAACATCACACATTCTTCAGTAAATTTCACTTGGTTTGTATATCTCAGCCACCAAAGATTGAATGACAGACCTCTGTTTGAGGCTGGAACATACCGATTTAACACCATTATTGAATAACCTCAAAACATATTTTCCCAAGATTAAAGTAATTTTTGCCATAAGACAATTCCAAACGATGCAGTGTTTGCATTTATCAAAAAAAAAAAAAAAAAATTCTAAAAATTATCTTTTTTATTTACCTTATTTATGGAATGATCCTAAGATAAAGGTGATATTTGTAAAGATATGCTGTATAAAATGAAGAAAAAAGAACTGATAAGATTGCTTCATATGTCAATAAACGATAACGAAAAGTATGAGAGTCAAGGATTCTAAATCTACTAAATCAACTAAATCAGTAATTAGATATATTTTTTCTGATTTTTAATCTCTCTGGGATCGACTTGAGATTACTGGTACTGATTTTTGTGGTATTTCGACAGAGAGATTTGCCGCTCTAGTGGTATGCCCGATAATAAAGACTTGAGAATCAAAACCGTGGAATTGTTTAATTTATTTGTAAAACGCAAGAAAGAAATGTGACAATGTCAGCTATTTAATGTGAGGCTTTTCTAATTAACGGTATACACATGGAATATCCACTTCCGATATCGAAGAAATTCTATTAATTTATTTTAGTTAAGAAACTGATAAGCCTTTATTTATCTGACATTCCATCAAGTCAGATTTGACATGAAGTCTTTTAATAGGGGGCGGGGAGCCACGCACGAATCGAGAATTATGAGTGGTCAATCACAAAGAAAAAAATGCTCAATTACTTTGACATTCCCCATTTTGGGGTGCTTCAGGTGGCAAGCGAAGAACTCAGCCCTGCTAAGCAGTTATTGTCTGGGGTTGGAAGTTCCCTGGAACCAAGTTTGTACAGTTTTCTCACCCTCCCGGGTATGCCTGGTGGGAATTCAAAGCTGACTGAGAGTAATCTGATTGGAAGATTCTTCACCAGCATTTTTTCTTTAAGAGAGAGAGAGAGAGAGAGAGAGAGAGAGAGAGAATGCCTATAGGGAAAACTGTCATTTGAATCACTGCCACATTTACCAGTATACTACGCTTTTAGTGGTGGGGGGAATACTTAACTGTATCCCCTGCTGAGAAGTAAGACTCACCTCGAAAAAAAGAAAAAAAAAAGAAAAAAAGAAAACGGGGAAATACTCTAAATAACCCTCAACTGATCGACATGCCGTTAAAATCATTCAGTAAGTTTACGAGTGTTTACTAATAACAATATTGATCACACAACATATCATTAATTTGGAAAAAAAAATCAGAAATAACTTAGTTGTAAGTTGATGATCAAAATTCTTACTTATTTTACCCATGTACATTTTTAAAGACCCGCAGCCTTGTTGGCAGCTCTTTGAATACGCCAACTGCATCCTTGGCAGGGAAGTAAGACCCCACCCTCCAACACACACACTAAAAGGGGTCTTGGACATTAGACTGCACTCGATGATGAGGCTCTTATTCGGGAAAGAACACCTTCATTGTTATTACTCCCAGGTCCACTCTGAGCCTGAGTATTAGTACCTTTTAAGGGTCAATTAGATCAGTTTGAAAATTCTTCGTCTTGGATTGAAACACGTGATATCAGTTTACAGTGGACAAATCATTCAAAAAAGAAGAATTGTTACTTGAAGTTATATTTTTTTTTCTTTACTTATGATTTTTATGACTACTTGAAACAATATAATTACTTGCACATTATTGGTGTTAGATAGGAATACTTGAAACCATGACTGTGCGAGAACAAGAGATTATTATTAAATATCAATAGTTAATTTAAAACGTATATAAATTATTAGAAAAGAATACTTTAAACTCTACCAACTGAGTTCAGATTATTTGATTTAGATATACTCGATATTATATAACTGTTTAAACAAAAATGTCATTATTTTTTTAAAAATTCGATTAGAAAATTGACACATCGTTATATTTACAAATGAATCCTATTTTGACATTAAATAAACCACAAGAAGTTGATATGAATTGAAACAAATGACAAAAAACCCACAAAAAAACCCAAAGAAATTAAAGACTTGTCTTGACTCTGGATATGGAAACTTCTGCGCTCTGAACAATATTCAAAGATTGCATGAGTTTTAAAAATATGTATTGGGAGAAATTGAACAGAATAATTTCTGTAGCTGTCTTCGTTAACTTGATATTTTTAAGTGAGCACCTTGCGTATTATATTGGTTTACGAATTCAGCTGGGACTGTGTTTGATTCTCAACGGGTACTTCGTAGTTCTAGTCTTGTACCAAATTAAGCTAAGTAAAGGACAGATTCATATTTTGAAGTTAAAAAAAATTCAGTGAACAGTACATATATATAGAGAGAGATATATATATACTGGATACTTATACAAGATATTTTGGAAAATTTCTCGCCCCTCTGAAGAAAGGAATGATCAAAGACCCATACAAAGTGTATATATCTCATTCCACATATTAAGCGCGCACAGTTCGGTTAACTCAGCACATCATTTCTCAAGTTTGATTGGATCGGTTTCTTTGTTTAATAGCAAATCAACTCGTGGGTTATTTAATGACAAAGACATCCTTGTAAAAAGAAAAAAAGAGAAACAAAACAAAAACAGTGTGGTACTATTTAAGCCACAGATGGGGAGATGTGAGGTTTCTACCTTTACCAAAAATGAACGTAATGGAGCGACCGGAGTTCAAATTCACTTTCAAGCCACAATCCAGTAATTTTAACATTACACCACGGACACTTAACACCCTTATCCCAGTTCTCAAGTTTCTTTAACCAATAAATAAATAAATAGAGAATTTAACAGTCCTCAGGATGGGTATAAAAGCGTCTTATGAATTTTATCTAGACTGATTTTAACAGCATGTCAACTCGTCTGGGGTTAACTTATTCCTAGAGGTTAGGAAAATACTTTCATTGAACATTAACAATTTTTTGCATAGTTGCTTCTTAAGAGGTTTTTTTTTGTACTCATAGAAAGTATGTGTAGGAAGTATTCCTATCTAATATAAATAATTATAGTTTAAAGTAATTATTTTCTATTTAATTAGTTTGCACAGATATATGATGAATTGAATTACCATGACCAGAAAATCCGGCGAACACTTACGCGCGACATATGGAAACACTGGACAGCTGTTTCTATCTTATTAGGTTTCCTCAGCAGTGTATACCGTGATCTCCACCACAGGAGATCGAACCAGAGACCACAAATTGCAGAGCCGAAACACTACAACTGAGCCACGGTCCACATCGCACACAAGTGACGCAAATCAACTAGCCATGGTAATTGCGCAGCCAATTGACCTGAATGAGTCTTGCAAGTTAGATCATTACTCTTTACAAAGGACACGGTCACCTCCAGGGCCATGTCTTCCCAAGAGGATTATATATAATTCCTCTACTTAAAAGAAAAAGAAAAATGTAAATCTAAACAGATATATGGCATCAAGAAACTAATAAGAGTTCTTAGTAATTATAACTTCAACTAACTGTTCTTTAAACAAACTGACTGTCCCTTTTTAAAAATTACCAAATCTCGTGTTCTAGCGTCTCTCACACCTACTATGAGAGTTCTCGTGATTAACTGTTGTGGATCACACAGCAAAGCTGCTGGGTCACCGATAATGGGAAGTGCCCACTACATTACACCTACCTATAAATTTAATTAGTAACGTTTAATTCAATGTGAATACTGATTTTAGAGAAAGCATTTATTGGCTTTTTTTTTCTTTCAAGCTCGGAAATTTAAAATCTGTATAGTTATTTAGGTCTTGCAGCAATATGGCCTCGTGTTGAATTTTTCTTGTTTGAGCTCCTCTTTCGATCAGAGTCCTTTCCCTGTGTCCTATAAGTATACCCAGTAGCTCTAAATAGGCTTTGTAGACGATAGAAAATATACAAACTCTTCTTAGTCATAGATATAGATTTTAGGGAGTAAGTGTTAAGCCCACAATAATAATTCAAACACAAAGAGTGGCAAAAGAAGCAAACTGTTAAAATAATGATTGATTTTAACTGCAGCCTCATTTGTTTTGGTTTTATGGCATATCAACCATTGTAGGTTATTTAATGTCAAATCCATTTTTATACATATAAACTATTTTAAACAATTCAATTTACTTAAGTACACAGTTTAGTTCTATTTGACACAGAGATAGAACCCTATCAAGTACTACCACCCCAGGTCAGAGTGGACCTGGGAGCGATGACAATAGAGGGGTACTTCGCATTCTTCAAAACTCCGAGCCTCACCATCAGATTGTTTAGTGTCATATCCAGAACACTCTTTGGGGGAATCTTACTCCTCTGCAGAGATGCAGTCGGTGTATCCTGCAGCCCCAGCCAACCAGTCGAGGGTTATTTTATAAGTTGAGGTTATAGAATTGCCTTCTCTGTATATTCATACTTGCATTTGTATGATTGTTTCTTAAGAGGTTTATAACAGTTTTATGATATCAGATATTCTTATTTAATATTTGTGAATAATTATAGTTTGAAGTATCGAATCTCAAAACAAGTTATTAGACATCAGTTAATCCTAATTTTCGAACAAAGTTTATTTGAGCCATAGATCAGTTTTGATTACCTAATTTTAACGGCATATCAACCCGTTCCAGATTATTTCGTGTCGAGAGGTTAGGGAATCGTGTTCATTGTACGTTCATATTTACATTTTTTGTGGAGTTATTTCTAAATATTTTTTCCAAAAGCAGTCCTATCTAATACGAATAAATAAAAAATATTCTTAACCTATAAATGGCACCTTAACAGGTACTCCCACTTCATGTCAGAGTAAACCTGAGAGTAATTGCAATGAAGGTGTACTCCACATTCCCCCAAAACTTGAGCCTCATCAGATAAAGTTTATTGCCAAACCCAAGACACCGCCTTTGGTGGGGAAGAAATTAAGTGTATCGCCAAACCAGAGACACCGCCTTTGGTGGGGGAGTTTTTATCCCCTCAATAAGAGATACAGTCAGCGTATTCTAAATGACAGGGCGTTGGTAAAAAATAAAAAAAACCCTGAAATAATCATCATTCTGTGAATGTATAATTTTTAGGGAATGTCGAAAAATAATCACAAAGAACTGGTGACATTTTGAATTATCTGACATTTAAATGTTGATCCTTACCATAAAATTTCTCGATATGCTGTGCCTGTTAGGGGAAAATATATTGTAGCATCGCTAAATTCGGACGACTTTAACTAGTGTAGACATTTTGAGTGTATAAAAGTCTCCAATCTTTTTTCTTGATTTATTTTGGGTTAACAATAATGCAACTATTTCTTTTAATCTAAAAATACATTAAACTTTGCTTCGTTTGACGCACAAGTTGCAACTTTATTAGTTTCTACTTACTCATCTAAATACTGACCTGCTTAATCAGGTCTAAACTTTTGTGATGTGACAGGAAGTGACCTTTTCAGGGTGACTTGACCGTAACCCCTCCAACAAACTGCGAGAATTTTATCCAGAGTTCTTCATTGTATTTAGATGAATAATGATAGCGCCCATCTCCTTTAACTGAAATGCAACAAATTTTGCTTGATTCAGTAGCGCCCATCTCCATTAACATGCAACAAATTTTGCTTGATTCAGTAGCGCCCATCTCCATTAACATGCAACAAATTTTGCTTGATTCAGTAGCGCCCATCTCCATTAACATGCAACAAATTTTGCTTGATTCAGTAGCGCCCATCTCCATTAACATGCAACAAATTTTGCTTGATTCAGTAGCGCCCATCTCCATTAACATGCAACAAATTGTGCTTGATTCAGTAGCGCCCATCTCCATTAACATGCAACAAATTGTGCTTGATTCAGTAGCGCCCATCTCCATTAACATGCAACAAATTGTGCTTGATTCAGTAGCGCCCATCTCCATTAACATGCAACAAATTGTGCTTGATTCAGTAGCGCCCATCTCCATTAACATGCAACAAATTGTGCTTGATTCAGTAGCGCCCATCTCCATTAACATGCAACAAATTGTGCTTGATTCAGTAGCGCCCATCTCCATTAACATGCAACAAATTGTGCTTGATTCAGTAGCGCCCATCTCCATTAACATGCAACAAATTGTGCTTGATTCAGTAGCGCCCATCTCCATTAACATGCAACAAATTGTGCTTGATTCAGTAGCGCCCATCTCCATTAACATGCAACAAATTGTGCTTGATTCAGTAGCGCCCATCTCCATTAACATGCAACAAATTGTGCTTGATTCAGTAGCGCCCATCTCCATTAACATGCAACAAATTGTGCTTGATTCAGTAGCGCCCATCTCCATTAACATGCAACAAATTGTGCTTGATTCAGTAGCGCCCATCTCCATTAACATGCAACAAATTGTGCTTGATTCAGTAGCGCCCATCTCCATTAACATGCAACAAATTTTGCTTGATTCAGTAGCGCCCATCTCCATTAACATGCAACAAATTGTGCTTGATTCAGTAGCGCCCATCTCCATTAACATGCAACAAATTGTGCTTGATTCAGTAGCGCCCATCTCCATTAACATGCAACAAATTTTGCTTGATTCAGTAGCGCCCATCTCCATTAACATGCAACAAATTTTGCTTGATTCAGTAGCGCCCATCTCCATTAACATGCAACAAATTGTGCTTGATTCAGTAGCGCCCATCTCCATTAACATGCAACAAATTGTGCTTGATTCAGTAGCGCCCATCTCCATTAACATGCAACAAATTGTGCTTGATTCAGTAGCGCCCATCTCCATTAACATGCAACAAATTTTGCTTGATTCAGTAGCGCCCATCTCCATTAACATGCAACAAATTGTGCTTGATTCAGTAGCGCCCATCTCCATTAACATGCAACAAATTGTGCTTGATTCAGTAGCGCCCATCTCCATTAACATGCAACAAATTGTGCTTGATTCAGTAGCGCCCATCTCCATTAACATGCAACAAATTGTGCTTGATTCAGTAGCGCCCATCTCCATTAACATGCAACAAATTTTGCTTGATTCAGTAGCGCCCATCTCCATTAACATGCAACAAATTTTGCTTGATTCAGTAGCGCCCATCTCCATTAACATGCAACAAATTGTGCTTGATTCAGTAGCGCCCATCTCCATTAACATGCAACAAATTTTGCTTGATTCAGTAGCGCCCATCTCCATTAACATGCAACAAATTTTGCTTGATTCAGTAGCGCCCATCTCCATTAACATGCAACAAATTGTGCTTGATTCAGTAGCGCCCATCTCCATTAACATGCAACAAATTTTGCTTGATTCAGTAGCGCCCATCTCCATTAACATGCAACAAATTTTGCTTGATTCAGTAGCGCCCATCTCCATTAACATGCAACAAATTGTGCTTGATTCAGTAGCGCCC
Organism: Sepioteuthis lessoniana; assembly: GCA_963585895.1. Taxonomy (NCBI): domain Eukaryota; kingdom Metazoa; phylum Mollusca; class Cephalopoda; order Myopsida; family Loliginidae; genus Sepioteuthis; species Sepioteuthis lessoniana. The sequence continues at coordinate 89,737,508 of OY757924.1, read as the reverse complement.
ATCTCCATTAACATGCAACAAATTTTGCTTGATTCAGTAGCGCCCATCTCCATTAACATGCAACAAATTTTGCTTGATTCAGTAGCGCCCATCTCCATTAACATGCAACAAATTGTGCTTGATTCAGTAGCGCCCATCTCCATTAACATGCAACAAATTGTGCTTGATTCAGTAGCGCCCATCTCCATTAACATGCAACAAATTGTGCTTGATTCAGTAGCGCCCATCTCCATTAACATGCAACAAATTGTGCTTGATTCAGTAGCGCCCATCTCCATTAACATGCAACAAATTGTGCTTGATTCAGTAGCGCCCATCTCCATTAACATGCAACAAATTTTGCTTGATTCAGTAGCGCCCATCTCCATTAACATGCAACAAATTTTGCTTGATTCAGTAGCGCCCATCTCCATTAACATGCAACAAATTGTGCTTGATTCAGTAGCGCCCATCTCCATTAACATGCAACAAATTTTGCTTGATTCAGTAGCGCCCATCTCCATTAACATGCAACAAATTTTGCTTGATTCAGTAGCGCCCATCTCCATTAACATGCAACAAATTGTGCTTGATTCAGTAGCGCCCATCTCCATTAACATGCAACAAATTTTGCTTGATTCAGTAGCGCCCATCTCCATTAACATGCAACAAATTTTGCTTGATTCAGTAGCGCCCATCTCCATTAACATGCAACAAATTGTGCTTGATTCAGTAGCGCCCATCTCCATTAACATGCAACAAATTTTGCTTGATTCAGTAGCGCCCATCTCCATTAACATGCAACAAATTTTGCTTGATTCAGTAGCGCCCATCTCCATTAACATGCAACAAATTGTGCTTGATTCAGTAGCGCCCATCTCCATTAACATGCAACAAATTGTGCTTGATTCAGTAGCGCCCATCTCCATTAACATGCAACAAATTGTGCTTGATTCAGTAGCGCCCATCTCCATTAACATGCAACAAATTGTGCTTGATTCAGTAGCGCCCATCTCCATTAACATGCAACAAATTGTGCTTGATTCAGTAGCGCCCATCTCCATTAACATGCAACAAATTTTGCTTGATTCAGTAGCGCCCATCTCCATTAACATGCAACAAATTTTGCTTGATTCAGTAGCGCCCATCTCCATTAACATGCAACAAATTGTGCTTGATTCAGTAGCGCCCATCTCCATTAACATGCAACAAATTTTGCTTGATTCAGTAGCGCCCATCTCCATTAACATGCAACAAATTTTGCTTGATTCAGTAGCGCCCATCTCCATTAACATGCAACAAATTGTGCTTGATTCAGTAGCGCCCATCTCCATTAACATGCAACAAATTGTGCTTGATTCAGTAGCGCCCATCTCCATTAACATGCAACAAATTGTGCTTGATTCAGTAGCGCCCATCTCCATTAACATGCAACAAATTGTGCTTGATTCAGTAGCGCCCATCTCCATTAACATGCAACAAATTTTGCTTGATTCAGTAGCGCCCATCTCCATTAACATGCAACAAATTTTGCTTGATTCAGTAGCGCCCATCTCCATTAACATGCAACAAATTGTGCTTGATTCAGTAGCGCCCATCTCCATTAACATGCAACAAATTTTGCTTGATTCAGTAGCGCCCATCTCCATTAACATGCAACAAATTTTGCTTGATTCAGTAGCGCCCATCTCCATTAACATGCAACAAATTGTGCTTGATTCAGTAGCGCCCATCTCCATTAACATGCAACAAATTGTGCTTGATTCAGTAGCGCCCATCTCCATTAACATGCAACAAATTGTGCTTGATTCAGTAGCGCCCATCTCCATTAACATGCAACAAATTGTGCTTGATTCAGTAGCGCCCATCTCCATTAACATGCAACAAATTGTGCTTGATTCAGTAGCGCCCATCTCCATTAACATGCAACAAATTTTGCTTGATTCAGTAGCGCCCATCTCCATTAACATGCAACAAATTTTGCTTGATTCAGTAGCGCCCATCTCCATTAACATGCAACAAATTGTGCTTGATTCAGTAGCGCCCATCTCCATTAACATGCAACAAATTTTGCTTGATTCAGTAGCGCCCATCTCCATTAACATGCAACAAATTTTGCTTGATTCAGTAGCGCCCATCTCCATTAACATGCAACAAATTGTGCTTGATTCAGTAGCGCCCATCTCCATTAACATGCAACAAATTGTGCTTGATTCAGTAGCGCCCATCTCCATTAACATGCAACAAATTTTGCTTGATTCAGTAGCGCCCATCTCCATTAACATGCAACAAATTGTGCTTGATTCAGTAGCGCCCATCTCCATTAACATGCAACAAATTGTGCTTGATTCAGTAGCGCCCATCTCCATTAACATGCAACAAATTTTGCTTGATTCAGTAGCGCCCATCTCCATTAACATGCAACAAATTGTGCTTGATTCAGTAGCGCCCATCTCCATTAACATGCAACAAATTTTGCTTGATTCAGTAGCGCCCATCTCCATTAACATGCAACAAATTTTGCTTGATTCAGTAGCGCCCATCTCCATTAACATGCAACAAATTGTGCTTGATTCAGTAGCGCCCATCTCCATTAACATGCAACAAATTGTGCTTGATTCAGTAGCGCCCATCTCCATTAACATGCAACAAATTGTGCTTGATTCAGTAGCGCCCATCTCCATTAACATGCAACAAATTTTGCTTGATTCAGTAGCGCCCATCTCCATTAACATGCAACAAATTTTGCTTGATTCAGTAGCGCCCATCTCCATTAACATGCAACAAATTTTGCTTGATTCAGTAGCGCCCATCTCCATTAACATGCAACAAATTTTGCTTGATTCAGTAGCGCCCATCTCCATTAACATGCAACAAATTTTGCTTGATTCAGTAGCGCCCATCTCCATTAACATGCAACAAATTGTGCTTGATTCAGTAGCGCCCATCTCCATTAACATGCAACAAATTTTGCTTGATTCAGTAGCGCCCATCTCCATTAACATGCAACAAATTTTGCTTGATTCAGTAGCGCCCATCTCCATTAACATGCAACAAATTTTGCTTGATTCAGTAGCGCCCATCTCCATTAACATGCAACAAATTGTGCTTGATTCAGTAGCGCCCATCTCCATTAACATGCAACAAATTGTGCTTGATTCAGTAGCGCCCATCTCCATTAACATGCAACAAATTGTGCTTGATTCAGTAGCGCCCATCTCCATTAACATGCAACAAATTTTGCTTGATTCAGTAGCGCCCATCTCCATTAACATGCAACAAATTGTGCTTGATTCAGTAGCGCCCATCTCCATTAACATGCAACAAATTTTGCTTGATTCAGTAGCGCCCATCTCCATTAACATGCAACAAATTTTGCTTGATTCAGTAGCGCCCATCTCCATTAACATGCAACAAATTGTGCTTGATTCAGTAGCGCCCATCTCCATTAACATGCAACAAATTGTGCTTGATTCAGTAGCGCCCATCTCCATTAACATGCAACAAATTGTGCTTGATTCAGTAGCGCCCATCTCCATTAACATGCAACAAATTTTGCTTGATTCAGTAGCGCCCATCTCCATTAACATGCAACAAATTTTGCTTGATTCAGTAGCGCCCATCTCCATTAACATGCAACAAATTTTGCTTGATTCAGTAGCGCCCATCTCCATTAACATGCAACAAATTTTGCTTGATTCAGTAGCGCCCATCTCCATTAACATGCAACAAATTTTGCTTGATTCAGTAGCGCCCATCTCCATTAACATGCAACAAATTGTGCTTGATTCAGTAGCGCCCATCTCCATTAACATGCAACAAATTTTGCTTGATTCAGTAGCGCCCATCTCCATTAACATGCAACAAATTTTGCTTGATTCAGTAGCGCCCATCTCCATTAACATGCAACAAATTTTGCTTGATTCAGTAGCGCCCATCTCCATTAACATGCAACAAATTGTGCTTGATTCAGTAGCGCCCATCTCCATTAACATGCAACAAATTGTGCTTGATTCAGTAGCGCCCATCTCCATTAACATGCAACAAATTGTGCTTGATTCAGTAGCGCCCATCTCCATTAACATGCAACAAATTTTGCTTGATTCAGTAGCGCCCATCTCCATTAACATGCAACAAATTTTGCTTGATTCAGTAGCGCCCATCTCCATTAACATGCAACAAATTTTGCTTGATTCAGTAGCGCCCATCTCCATTAACATGCAACAAATTGTGCTTGATTCAGTAGCGCCCATCTCCATTAACATGCAACAAATTTTGCTTGATTCAGTAGCGCCCATCTCCATTAACATGCAACAAATTGTGCTTGATTCAGTAGCGCCCATCTCCATTAACATGCAACAAATTTTGCTTGATTCAGTAGCGCCCATCTCCATTAACATGCAACAAATTTTGCTTGATTCAGTAGCGCCCATCTCCATTAACATGCAACAAATTGTGCTTGATTCAGTAGCGCCCATCTCCATTAACATGCAACAAATTTTGCTTGATTCAGTAGCGCCCATCTCCATTAACATGCAACAAATTGTGCTTGATTCAGTAGCGCCCATCTCCATTAACATGCAACAAATTTTGCTTGATTCAGTAGCGCCCATCTCCATTAACATGCAACAAATTTTGCTTGATTCAGTAGCGCCCATCTCCATTAACATGCAACAAATTTTGCTTGATTCAGTAGCGCCCATCTCCATTAACATGCAACAAATTTTGCTTGATTCAGTAGCGCCCATCTCCATTAACATGCAACAAATTGTGCTTGATTCAGTAGCGCCCATCTCCATTAACATGCAACAAATTGTGCTTGATTCAGTAGCGCCCATCTCCATTAACATGCAACAAATTGTGCTTGATTCAGTAGCGCCCATCTCCATTAACATGCAACAAATTGTGCTTGATTCAGTAGCGCCCATCTCCATTAACATGCAACAAATTGTGCTTGATTCAGTAGCGCCCATCTCCATTAACATGCAACAAATTGTGCTTGATTCAGTAGCGCCCATCTCCATTAACATGCAACAAATTGTGCTTGATTCAGTAGCGCCCATCTCCATTAACATGCAACAAATTTTGCTTGATTCAGTAGCGCCCATCTCCATTAACATGCAACAAATTTTGCTTGATTCAGTAGCGCCCATCTCCATTAACATGCAACAAATTTTGCTTGATTCAGTAGCGCCCATCTCCATTAACATGCAACAAATTGTGCTTGATTCAGTAGCGCCCATCTCCATTAACATGCAACAAATTTTGCTTGATTCAGTAGCGCCCATCTCCATTAACATGCAACAAATTTTGCTTGATTCAGTAGCGCCCATCTCCATTAACATGCAACAAATTTTGCTTGATTCAGTAGCGCCCATCTCCATTAACATGCAACAAATTGTGCTTGATTCAGTAGCGCCCATCT
>OY757924.1:89653728-89731904 GCA_963585895.1 Sepioteuthis lessoniana | reverse complement strand
GGAAGAGTGTTGGAAGACGAAGTATTTATAGAAAATACGTCTCATGGAGTAGGCTCCAAAAACGCGAGATGAAATTGAAATGCGGACGTATTTTTAAGCACTGACCACGTAGTTCTTCTGGTCAATGGGTTCTCGAGACTGAATGTTTACTTGCGTCCGCCATCTTTTCTCCAGGAACAAGTGGCATAACGTCCATTTTAAATCATAGGAGTGTAAGTCCTATAAACTACAACACCATCTCAAGGCAGTATCTATGAAAATTGATCTTTTTTTTTTGTAATTTGTTAATAATTTAACGTTCATTTTCATAATAGAAGAATAAAAACTAATCTCGTCACTTGGATTATTCGCTGGGGCTCTACTCAGGAAGCCTGTCTTAGGCAGAAATAACTCATCCTTCTCCAGGGTTCTGATTTGATTTAAGAGTTTTCTTTCTCCTAGACACGTTACGATACCAAGTTTAAAGATTCCGATCTGATCAACTATTTACCCTTAGCTGAAAGGAGAATAGGTCGGATTCATATTTTTCCCGAGGATATTAGCGTTACGCTAAATGCAAACCACTTCGTTCAGGATTTGAACTTGGTTAGCCTAGTCCGCTTCTTACGACAATAACTGTTATGGCACAAGCGTCTCCATTTGCATCTTACTTTACTGAATAAACATTCTTTACATTTTAACACAACCAACCACGTTACTTGTTAAAAAGTGAACTAATAGTTTCTTCCGATTATTTTTCGGGATTACTTTTCCCATTGCTGAGAGAAAGGTAAGAAGTGTTGATACCAATCCCAATGGAAGCCTCATTTTTCACTTTTAGAAACCTGACCCTGTCTTGACATTCCACGTTGCTTAACATCCACCAATCGTCAGTATTCCATAAATGGAGAATGAGGGAAATCCCTTCGGTAGACTCAGAGAAATAAAGTAGAGCTTATAGCAGTCGCACCAAGAATGTAACGTGACTGAGTCAAACGTAAGGAATGGATTCTCCATTTGACTCTTGTTTATTAGTTTCTTCTTCTTCTTCTTCTTCTTCTTCTTCTTCTTCTTCTTCTTCTTCAAAGATTTTTTTTACATTCTATCTACATTTTCTTTTCTCTTTTATGCTAAGTCTTTTTTTTTTTTAAATCTTTTTTTGATAAAAATAAATTTGGTGCATTTTTCCTTTATTTGATTCGGTTTTTTTTCATTCATTTATTTAGACTTTTTAATTGATGTGCTAATTTTTTTTCATGTATATTTTTTTCTTTAGTCAATCAGTTAATATATCTAATTTCATTTTCTTGGAGATTCTTTTTCTTTTCTTTTTTTTCTTTCTCGTTGACTCTGAATTTCTCGCTCTTTAGTTGTTTTTTTTTCATATTTTTTCTTATCTTTTTTTTTCTCGAATACTTTTTAATCTCATTTCCGTTTTTTTTGTTATTTTTATTTGTTATTTGTTATTTTATTTTCTGCTCTTTCTTTCTGGCTTACTATTACTTGCTTTCTTATTCTTTCGATTTTCTTATCTTTTTCTTCTTTTCTTTTTTTCTTTTTTTTTTTTTTTGGTGTTGCATTCATTTTTTTCTTCTTTCTTTCTTTCCGCTTTCATCTTACGTTCCCGTTCTTTGTCATTGTCTTTTTCATGCTTTTTTTTCTTTTTCATTTTCATGTCTTCTTGGTTATTTTCTTATTATTTTTATTCGTTTTCGCTTCTTTAAATAGCTTTTTTCTTATTATTCTTTCTTACTTTCTTTTCTCTGCTTCTCTGGCGTACTCGTGTCTAAGTCTAATTTTAATGGTTGAAAATTTGGGTCATCTTATATTCAGGTAACCATTTATTTAGCTAAACCTAAGGAAAATTTAAGAGCTTCTCGAAGCTGTTAGTTTGAAGAATCAATAGTATTTATCATTCATAATAAATTACTTTGAAAAAACTCATGATTGACCCGAATAAACACTTGAAACGAAATTATTCATCAAATTATTCCATTTAACCTGTGACCCATGCTTTAATTCCAGAACCTTGACAATCCCTTTCTTATTTCAATGCACAGCTTACAGACTGAGCGCCGTAATTAGCAAAATAAATTACGCAAACATTCATTTAATTTCACTCGTCAAAACGCTTTATAGAAAATGATGGTTAATTGATAAAGTCAGTGTGTTAGGATTCATTATGATGAACATCATTTAGGCATGCCGACAACATGGGTTCTTTTGATTCTCTCTTGTCATCCGTCCCTATCGTTCATAGCTCCTTGTAACACCTCTAGATAACATCCAATATTCACGCAGAGTTGATGAATTGCAAGCTTTTGCTGGTAGGCCACCACCCGTGTATTCATGAGTAGAAATCCTTCGGAGAACATCCTCCGTGCTTCTTCAGCAGTGCCCCAGGAATTGGAAACTTTATAGCCGTCAAACGTTGTGTCCAACTTCATTCTGGCAAATTCTGCAAAGACACTAATGCCACGTTGTATAACAACTTGCTATCTCTCGGACAAACTTAGTGCTGTGAAGATAAGATAAGATATCAGTAGCATGGGAAACTATAGAAAGTTGTTCAGGTCTGTGTAAAGATTCATATCCATTGGGGGTAGTTCCCGTTGTGTAGTGGCTAACATGTAGAACTGCGACATCGTAGGAAGCGATTTCAAACTCCAGTCGGGCTATTATATTCTCTTACGAACTAATACCCGTGGAAAAGGTATGAACCCCCATTATACCCCATACTATGGGTTAAATGATACCATTACTGTTCTTCTACAAGGATGGACTGGGCATTGAATAACCCATAAAGGTTGATATGGCATTAGAAATACAACACACAAAAAAGAACGAACCGATCCATTATCTTGCAACACTATGGATGCCATGAACATCCGTCGATTGATTCCATTTTGTAATTATTTATTTAGGTTGTTTGTCCACTTCTTATCAGAACAGTCGGTTAAGGTTGTAGAATACACCGACTGTATCTCTGTAGAAGAGTAAGACACTCCAAACGAGTGTCCTGGATGTCGCACAAAACCATCGGATGGTGACGTTCCATTCCTGGAACATTGGGGAATATGTAGTACCTCTTCATATTAACCCAGAGTGGTAGTACCAATGAGGTTCCCAGCGATGGCTCAAATAGAACAGTTTAACCATTCAACTATGTGCAAACAAATTACTGATGTGAAATTTAATTGTTTGTGTTACATAGCAATACTTGAAACTATTTAACTATGAGCAAATGAATGAGTAATGTTGAATAGAATTGTTAATGTTAAATAACAATACTTGAAACCATATAACTGTGCGCAAACAAATAATTGATACTAAATAGAATTATTTGTGTTAGATAGCTGTACTTGAAACCATTTAACTATGTACAAACAATTAGGTTTAACTTTAAAATGTTACCTACAGACTATTTGTTTACAAATTATAGGTATTTAATATGTGTGTGGGGTTATGGGGGCAACGATGTTATCAAAACGCTGGTCACTGCCTGAAAGAGAAAGAATGCCTCGTCCCCTTTGTCAAGAGGAAAGCCTTTTTTCTTTTACGCATGCGTCATCCCCTTTTCCTGTTAGGGACCTCTGGGAGTTTCTGCAAATTTAATAGTTTTCTTTTTCTTTTTTTAAAAATTTAATTAAAAATTTATATATTTATTTATTCGTTCCCTACATGTGCACGTATAAACAGGATTCGGCTTTACATATCTTACAAGGTTTGATATGTCATAAAACCAACCAACCAACAAGCCAACCAACCAACCAACCAACCTCTTCTTATGTGATTATTTACTATCTATACGACTATACAGATGTTAGTGCTTGTCTGAAGACAATGGCCAATCAGAAATTTCTAGGAACATGATTTTAAGAATAGATATTGATTTGAGCTTGCATAAGTTCTGTAAGGATGATTTCAGAGGTCATGTGAAGTGTGACACGATGCAGAAGTGAAAATTTTTTGTATCATGTTTGATATGAAGTTTAACTAAGAGTGTGTGTGTGTGTGTGTGTGTGTGTGTGTGTGTGTTTGGATTTGAACGTGGGTAGGCCTACCCGAGTGAAGTAAAAAAAAAAAAAAAAAGGAAAAGAAAATTTTTTTTTCTCTTGAGATGACAGATCACTGGGTGAAAGGCCCTGGCCGCCATTAAGTCTGGTTTTGAGTTCATGCCCCAGAGAGATCAAACAAGTAGATTTTTTTGTACCAACAAATTTTAGATTCTCAGTCTGATAAAAAAATTCATGTTTCTTCAATCGGCGGGAAATTTTCTAAATAAATAGAGGTAGCTTTTTGAGAGAAGGGGCAGTTGTCTTCGCAAGTGCTTAGAGACAGTGGTGATAGCAGGAGGTCCGCACGTGCCAGAGATCATTGCATGCATCGACAGAAAGAGTAGAATATAGTAGCGCTGAGTGTCACGTCACCCCCCTTAAGTCCGATAAAGAGAAATAAAAAAAAAAGCATCCAGATCAAAAGCATCTTGAACTTTTCTATCAGCGTGGGAGACAAAATGGCCGGAGAAAATATCTGTGGATACGAATTGTTAATATCGCCAAAAAGAAGGAGTATTACAGAAGTCATTAAAATGGAAATTTATGTTAAGATGATATGTAAACTTCGATATGAAGTGCAAAATTGTTATTGGCCTTGTAAATCCATATTTTTCACATGGCAAGCTATATATCGGATTTTCACCAGAAAGTTGTAAAAAAATGACTACATTAAAATGTAGAAGAACAGAGAATATAGTTCATAAAAGTCTCTTAGAAACTACTTGGTTGAATCAAAAGTTTTGCAATATTTTGGTAGTAAATAAGTTCCAATCTGGCTACTCCGGATACTGAAGTTTTGAAGGTGATTAATCACACTGGAATTTATGATGCCGACCTCCTCTGATATTCTTTAAGTGCTACACGCCAGATTTACCTCTATTGCTTGGAGGTATTTATTCAACACCCCCACCTTGTTGAAATATGACACAAAGCCGCTTTAATGTGGAGAGCTGGGCACGAGTAGGAGCTCAAAAGCGTAGACTATCTTAAAATACCATAGCCCCATCAGCATTCCCCTAAAAAAGAGGTGCCTCAGGCGCAAAGCTATTGAACTAACCCTACCATAGTAGGTGAAAGCCTATGGAGACAGCCCCCTGAGATTGAGGTTGTGTCAGTCTCAGCTACCCGATACGAATGGTCGGCTTTCCCAGTACGTATGTCAGGCAGCATTAGATGGCTTGGTTTGGTTTCTTTGTTTAATGGCATATCAACCCTTTTTAGGTTACTTAATGCCAAAGCCATTCTCCTAGAAGATCAGTAGTGGTACTATTTAACCCATAGCTGGGAGGATAAGGGGGTTCATACCTTTCCCAAGGGTATTTGTCCGAAAGGGAACGTAATAGCGTGACCGGAATTCGAACTCGCTTACTACGATTCCGCAGTCCATCGCTTTAACCACGAGGACCCCCCCCTCGCAGCTTTGGAGCACGACCTCGGAATCCATACTATTAGGCCTATCTGACCTAGTCTGATGGTTGAAATTCTCGCAACATAAGTAAAATTTCATGACTCATCTGGTTATTGTACTGGAATAAACTGCTCATTCACTTTTTGCATCACCAGTGTTTTAGATTGCCTCCGCGACGTTATGGACCAGTTCGAATTTGACTCCGTTTCTCGTTCATCTGTGAAGCTTTTAAATCAAACATACAGTGAAACAATGTCTAATGTATCATCGCACCAACTACCACAATAGAGCCAATCACTGAAAGTACCTACCATGGCTTGAATTGCTTCAGTCATGCGATATACGCGTCGCACTCTAGCACGTACGAAAATACAGCCAAAGCTTTGATTCACTCTAGTAATAAAAAAAAATTGTTTAAAATTGTTTTTGCTATGTTAATGCGTTTCTTAGCTTTACTCCGACGCTAATATCATGATTGTATCATACAACCGAGAATTTTTCTGTGATAGTTACAGGAAATATCATTTGTAAAAGCGTTACTTTTCTGGAGGTTATGCATCTTCTTCAGTTTTAGCCAGTAGGTTGGGGTGACTAGTGACAAGATTGTGGTCTTGGAAGAAGTAAGTAATGAGATATCCTAATAGGCAGAATAGCATGTGAGTCAGGTTTTGTTCTTATTTTATTTCCTTGTGTTAGCAGCTTTAAAGATGTATTGACGTTGGGCAATGAAGATAGCTAGGTGAAAGGGAAGCTACACAGCAAAAATGTATGTTTAACAATAATAAAATATTATAGTATAAATAGGGAAACATAAAATAAACTAGAGTTGAACAAAACATTATCATTATTATATTTTACTCATTTGATAGATCTTCACACCAGTGTTGGCTGATTGTCTTTCACTGGAGTCTGAGTGAGTGAAACTCTCCTCAAGTCTCCGGGACACTTTTTAGTATTCTGGCCAATCTCAACGTGTTATAGCTTGGATGGTCTCCACTAGTCCTCTTATTTCCAAGTCCCCCAGTCTTTGTACCGAATACATTAGTGACTGTACCAAGCGCGTCAATTACAGTTGGTATCACCGTCACTTTCATGCTCCATAGTTATTCAGTTCTTTAGCATGGTCTAGGTACTTATCTCTCTTTTCGCTTTCTTTCAGTTTTACCCTGTGGTCAGCCGGAACAGCAAAGTTCACTATTTGGCAGGTTCTCTTTTTTTTTTGTTGACTACAACCAGTTCTAGTTGTCTGGCAGAAATTAGATCATCCTTTTTTTTTTACCTCAAAATCACTAAAAGATTTGTGCGTCTCATTTTATAGGTCGGATTCTGAGTTGTGCATATACCATTTGTTCGTATGGTCAAATTTAAACTTCTTGCACAATTCTTAGGGGATCACCTTCCCTACCCAATTGTGTCTAGTCTTATACTCTTTTGGCGCTAATTTACTGCATTCGCTTATTATATGATTGATCGTTTCGTATCTGTCACCACATAACCAACATCTGCTATTTTGTTGTGTCTTATCTATTCTTGCTTTGACATTGTTAGTGTTTAAGACGTTGTTCTATGCTGCCATCATAAGAGATTCAGTTTCTTTCGTAAGGTTTCCCTTTCTTAGCCATGTCCAAATTTTCTCGTAAGAGATTTCACGTGTTTATCGCTTGAACTTTCTATACAGTTGTTTTTCTTCCCATTGTTGTTTTCTGGTTATTTTTGTTCGGTTGATGCTTTTGTTGTCTTTATTGTTTTTGATCGCTGTATTCAGTCTTCTTCTGCGCTTTTTTTATGTAGTCTTCGAGTAGTTGTATCGATGCATCGACGCTGTCTTGAATGCTGGGAAGTCCTCCTCTATATTATATCTGGGATGTAAAGCCTACCGGATAGTCATGAGTTTTCTTGTTCTCTGTTCCATTTGTTTAAGTTCTTCTCTATCCAACTTTAAGAACAGTACCGAGTATCTTACGATGTGGACAGCTTAGGTATTTATCCCTTTGATGTGATTTCTGCTATTTAATTTGATTTCAAGTAGTTTCTTCGTTCTCCTATGGTATTCTTTTAACTTTTTTCTGTCATCTCCGCATGTTTGATGGTGTTCGCTTCTAATATTCCCAAGTACATATTTACCAACCCCTCCGCTCGGGCAGGATATGACACAAGGTCAATTTTTAAGCGAAGTTTAACAGGTTTGAATTCAGAGTTTTTCTTCTTCTAGACTAATTGCCTCTCCAAGGTTGAAGAACCTAGTCTGCCCTAATATATACCCATTGCTGGAGGGAGAATAATTGGATTCATACCTTTCCCACGGGTATTAGTGCTCTGTGAGATGCAATCAGTCTCGTCCTGGATTTAAACTCGTGTAATGTTCCCAAGTATTTGTAGGTTTCCTTTTTTCTGATTTTATCTTGATTTGGTAATTCTATTGCTTCCGGTATATGTCGTTTTCTGCTTTTCCTTATTAGTATGGCACATTTTTTTGTAGTGAATTCCATCCCTATATCTTGACTGTATATCCTTACCACCTGTATAAGAGTTTCCAATTCTTTCTCATTTTTTGCAAACAGTTTGATATCGTCCATTGATTTTTTTTTTGCGATTTACTGAGTTTGTATCCGCCTGTGCATTTCCTATGTATGTGATCGAATTGCATCATCGCCACTACAAACAGTAATGGTGATAGCGTATATCCTAGGAAGACCCCTCTTTGGATTTTCACCCTAGTTAAGCTTTTTTCTCTTGCTGTCACTTCCACTCCTACAGTTTTCCATGGTATTTTTGCTAAATTAATGACTTCACCGGTGTAGTTTTAGGGTGGATAATCTCCCTGTGTGTTGGACCCGGGATTGAACCAGCGACCTTTAGATTTCAGTCTAAAGTGCTTATTACACCACTTCCCTCTTTGCGTTCCTCCTCCACTGTGCCGAAACCCAGGATTTAACCAGCGACCTTTAGATTTCAGTCTAAAGTGCTTGTTACACCACTTCCCCCTCCTCTCTCTCTCTCTCTTTACGTCACCTTACCCATAATCCATTTCCTTAGCCTATAAAAATTCCGGTCGGGCGCCTACTCTCTTTTTTCCTTTAACGGGCTGAAGGTGGATTATTGAAACAGCGGTGAGTATTTTTCTTTTCTTTTCATTGTATCAAATCACTGACCTGCACGCCAGACACAAACGAACCCTCTTTTGTCGAGAGCTGCCGTTAGTCCCACTTTCATGTCCACAACCGGATATCTTGTACATTTTGAGACAGTCAATTATCCGGCTTTGCGGTACCATATCATATGCCATTTTGTAATCAATCCATTCCATAGCTAGATTTTTCAATCTTGTCTTGCTCTCTTTGAGAATGTGTTGATAAATGTAGAGAACCTCTCTGTAACTCTGATCCACTTACGGTATCCTTTCTGTTCCTCTGCAAACAGTCCTTGGCTGGTAAGATAATCGTATATCTTCTCCCTAATTTGTGCAGTAATTTTTTCTACATCATCGGAGGGCACGCTATGGGTCTGAGGTTGTTCGGGGTGGTTCCTTTTTGGGGGTCTTTTTCGATCAGGGTGGTATTTTCTTTTGTCATCCATTTGAGTATGTCTGTTTCTTGTAGGCATGTGTTCATTTCGGTAGCCAATCTGTCATGGATGGAAGTGATTTTTTAAAACCAGTAGCCATGTATTCCATCAAGGCCTGACGTTTTTCACTTTAGTACTTTTTGGAGTATTGCTCTGAGTGAATCAATGTGTATTTTTGCTTTTATTTCTTCTTCGTGCCCCTCTAACTCATTTCCCATGTTGCTTATCTATTCGGCTTTTCTGTTATGTTCTCTTCATTTCCCATATTTTGCTCCAAAATCGTTTTGCTTCCTTGTCATCCAGTTGTTGGTATGTCTTCACGCATTCTCCCTCTCCCAGAATATATTTTCGTTGTTTTGGAATGTCCTGTTTTGTTGGTATCGTTTTATCTTGTTTCAATATCTTTTTAGTCTTTCTTCTTTCGCCAATACCTTCTGGTTTATTTCCTCGGGTTCTATATATATTTTTTTTACTGGTGTTGCTTTTTTCTGTTCGTCCTAACATATTCAAGCATTCTCATTCTGTCTTATAATTTTTCTCTGTTGTCATAGATTTATTATCTGCGTTTACAGTCGAATTTCCTATCCAGGTTTTAAGTCTGTAGAGGTGACATGTTATTTTGTGGATATGGAACTCTCCAATTTTGTAGTGGTATACGTAATTGTTTAGTGGTATGTTGTTGGTGTTTATGCTATTCCACCATTTATTTTGTTGGTTGTAATTTGGAAAAGACAAAGGAGGCAAATGATGTGTGGAACGACGAGGACAAAAAATAAAAATAAAATAAAGCAGTACAAACAAATTCAAATTTATATCTCAACAATACATGCAATGAGACATTCTAAAACATTACTAGTGTTCTAATACTGTTCGTGAAATATTCCTTTGTGTGTGTGTGTGTAACTAACACTAAAATTACAAAAAAAAAAAAAAAGAACTATTTAACAAAAGTGTCCTATGCGTGTTGACTAAGTATTTCTACTGTTTGTTTCTTTCTGTGGTTTGACGAAATTTCTGTGTTCGAGGCTGGAAAAAGTCTCACCGAAAAAGTATAACGAGGAAGAGAATGGTTGCAGAAAGTATCCATTTTTTGTGTCGGAAGTCAAATGTAAAAAGGAGGAAGAGTATGTTGACTCTGTTAGTTGAAATTGAGAGAGTGAGTGTGTTCTCTCTGGAAGTCACACTGGAACGACTGTGCTGACCCTGTAAGTGAAAATGTGAAAGAGAGCTGTGTTGACTCTCCAAGTGAAATTGTGAAAAAGTGAGTGAGTGTTGGAAGAGTAGAGTATTTATAGAAAATTCTTGTCATGGAGTAGGCTCCAAAAACGTGCGTTAATGACTCGTTTAATTTTTCAAATTTTGGTTTGACTTTTCTCCAGTGTTGGTTTCTTAGCGAAAGTAATCTAGTCTTCTTTTCAGACATATTTCTCTTTTAATTTTCTATAATCATTTCTACTTTTTGAGTTAGTGTTTTTTCTATGTGGTTTGGGTGTGTGGTGTTTCGATTTTTATTACTTTCCAGTCCATTTCCATAAGGGTGTTATTGTTTTTCAGTATTTGGTGTGTTGATTATTGTATTTAGGTCTTATTGCCTTATTTCCCTGTCTACATTTTGATGTATGTCTAATATTTCAAAGTCAGAGAACCAACCTTTCTTTATTGTCGTCCTAACTTGGTCAGCGAGTCTTTAGTTTGTTGTCTGAAATCTCGCGTATTCTTCCCAGATTTTTATAATTCTTTTCCTATACCCTCTTTGTGTAGGGTTGCTTCTAAAATAATAGGGAATTGCAATTTTGTTGTTTCCCCTAATCCATTTTTTGTGTTGGCGTCTCTAGTTTATGTTGTCACTCAGGTCGTTATTCGTGCATCTGAAAAAAGAATAGTCAACTTTCGCAGGATAATGATTGGGTCTTACTCCTTGCTAGTTTTTCATACTAGCGTTAGCTGATAGTCTTTCATTTGAGTCTTTCTGGCAGCAAGTCTATTCTGGTCTTTCCAAACTTTTGGGGACCGTTCTGAGAGCACCAGTTATAAATGGCGTGTAAACTCCTGTTACAATAAACAAATTTTCGGTATAGCAGATTTGTATAATTAATTCAATAAGAAGAATCATTTTATCAGATCGTTTAAAACGATAAAACACTAAAGGGATCATTTTGTCTTGCTCTTCTTCAATAGCAACGATTGGAATAAAAAAATTCAAGTAAAATTCAAGAACAAGGGGGGTAGTATTAATAAATAAAACTTAGAAAAGAGGTGGAAAAAATACCAAGTTTCTATGGGGCATTTCCTAAACATGAGACTATTTTTCGTGGACTGTCAAGCTTCCAACTTTATTGCCATATATCCACAGAAAATCCCAAACATTACGCAAAGGCTAGAAGTTCGAGTTAAGTAGCACGTCCCACGAAGATTACTTAGTCCAAAAAAAAAAAAAAAAAAAACTACATCCGGGTCCTCAGAAATCAAGAGTCAGCTATCGGTGATTACATGTTCTATCATATATATGTCGGACAAACTACTCAGATGATCTTTTCTATTTCTTGCTCAACACTCGGTGCAAGAAACATCTGGCTGTTCTTGAAGCCATTGCAGTTACGCTATTTCGCCCTCGCTTGTGCAGACAGAGAAGACAATTTTACGCACTTTGTTTATTTGGGGGAGTCTGGTGGGAATTTAGCGAGTTGGTTTTTTTTTTGGGAGGGGGTCTTATATCCCCTCTAAGTTTTTATTTATTAATATTACTCCACTTGTGCTTTAGTTCTACTTTTTTAATCGATTCCAGTCGTTTCTATTGAAGAAGCGTCGGAAGAAAAGGTCCCTTCAGTGTTTTAACGTTTTAAACGATCTAATAAAATGATTCCCCTTATTAAATTAAACACACACACACACACACACACACACACACACATGACAACATATGACATTATATATATATTATATATATAATATCATCATCATCATCATCATGTCACGCTGGTAGCACGGATATCCCTGACCCTCTCTCGCCACTCCTCCCTATCGTTCATCGCACTAGGCAGGTCTTCCGGACAACATCCTGTATCCTCACATAGCTGCTGAATGTATGTTCGTGCTGGTCGTCCTGCTTTTACACAGCCATGTGTGGGGGTCCATAAGAGTACATCTCTTATGAGTTCGTCCCTGCTTCTCTAGCAGTGTCCTGCATATATATTATATATATATATATATATTATATATATACATAATATAATATATATATTATATATATATTATATGTATATATAATGCAATATATATATATATTGTATTATATATATAATATAATACTTTTTATATATATACATATAATATATATTATATTATATATATATATAATATGTTTTATATATATACATAATATAATATATATTATATATATACAATATATATATATATATATATATATATATATATATATATATATATATATATATATTGTTTGATGATGAAATAGGCAAAAAACTGACAGATAGTTATGATGGTATTAGTGTTTACTTAGTGTCCTCTCTATCCTTGGATATATATGGTCTATCAAGGATACTATTTATAAATATAACAAATTTGTTGCTTCCGCAGAAATATGGCCTAGATCGAACTCGTCAAGCATATTTTCCCGAATTAGACTTAACTGAATATTTGTCTGTGTGGCTTTCAAATCACACAGAGTGAAGCAGTGCATAACATGTCTGTGCACCAGCTGTCGCAATACTACCAACATCCGCTGATACTTTTCACATCTGCTTTGATCACCTGATATACAAGCCGCAAACAAGCACTTACGAAAATATTGCAAAACTTTTGATTCGCCCATTATATATATATATATATATATATATATATATATATATATATATATATATATATATATATTCCTTTTGAAATTTGACTGGATAATACCTTTTTTACTTCCAGCTTCTGTGGTTTCTTAGCTTAACAAGATTCCATTTTGAGTATTTCATTGTGTTGAATGACTAATGATCATTTGAGTAGGGTGAAGTTGAAAAGCAGGAATCAGGCCAAGTGAACAGTAAGTCGAATTTAACGAAATATTAGCTTGAATAGGAGATGACTAATTCAAAGTATTATCCTCTTTAAATTGTTTCTTTAACAGCTAGACACTTCATAATAACTCACAGTTTAAAATTGTTTTCCTGAGAGGATTGGAATGTTATAGGAAATACAAAAGACAAATATTAGGATGTTATTTTGAAGGATGAACGAGGCCACATGTCGATCTCGTCAACAGAAACAATATTGTTGAAAGCTGTCCCGTACGGAAAACAACCAAACCAAGAAACAAACACGAAGCAACAACAAAGAAAACGATTGGCTGGTTTGTATAAACAAAGTTATTGACTATGAATTATAAAAGGCGAAAGGGCATTTAATTTCTTTGCACTTTAGCGCATAAACACGCTGACTGTCTGTCTGTTTGTTTCATACACACACATGCATATATATATATATATAATTACCATACACACACACACACACACACACACACACACACACACACACACACACACACACACACTTATATACGAGGATCATTAAATAAGTTTCCAGACTTTTTTCGCATGGGCACTTTTATTGATAGTACAAACATGAAACTCTAGTCCCCTTCGAAGTAATCACCTCCGGCTGCAAGGCACTTGTTGTACTGTTACAACAACTTCTGGAAGGCTCCATGAAAGTCCTCTTATGTGAGCGTGTCAATGACCTTCGTCAGAGCCTCTTTCATCTCCTCAATTGTCTCATAACGACAGCCTCTGAGGTTAGGGAATAACCAAAAGTCACAGGGAGCAAGATATGGACTATTGGGAGGGTGAAGAACTGTTTTGATACCCATCTTGGTCAAATAGTGTGTAACAAGGATGGAGTTGTGGACTGGTGTATTGCCCTGGTGGAAATGTCACTGACCCGATTTGAAGAGTGCTGGCCTCTTCCGAGGGCATTTCTACTTGAACTCCCTTAAAACCTCAACATAGTAACCCTAACCCTAACCCTTTGGCGAATCAACTCTGATGTATTGACTTCCTTACTCCTCCCACACCTCTCATCATCCCTCACAGACTCCCTGTCTTCCTTGAATCTCTTATGCCACTCAAAAACTGATGCTCGATTCATGCAAGATGATCGAAAAGTAGTCTGAAGAATTGCATACGTTTCTATGCCATTTTTTCCAAGTTTAAAACAGAATTTTATTGCATATTGTTCTTCTAAAGCGTTCCCACGTCTAGATTGCATTTTTGAAATTCACCGGCTGTGACAATCAGGCTTTAGTAGGGTGTATTCCAATTCCTGCTGTAGCTGTTCATTTGAAGCTGAAATCATAAAAATTGGTCAGTCATCTCGTAAGATGTATAGCAATTACATAGTGAATATTTAAGAGTCTAGGACAATTTTAAATGTCTGTACAAAAAAAGTCTGGAAACCTATTGAAGGCTCCACGTATGTGGAGAATAAACACTCCATTTAAAATGTTTAATTTATCAAAGAAGTGCTCAAATACAGATCAGTAGAGCGGTATAAATACTAAAAGTAATTAAAATCTCACGTTCTTGATGTCACTTCATTCTTATAAGTATTCTGCATTATCTAAAAACAAGTAGAAACAATGATCAGATGTAACTTATACACACACACACACACACACACACACACATATATATATATATATATATATATATATATATATATATATATATATTTATGGAAGTAAATAATTGATTGTAATCCGACAATATATATAGAAAAATTGATAACAAGGTAATCCATTTTTAAACATCCATCGTTGACTTAACATCGCTAATATGACCCCCTCATGGTCCTGATGATGGTTCAGTAGAACCGAAAAACTATAGTGTCGACTTCTTAATAAATCTCTCCTTCCACTTGGATTACCTTGTTATCAATTTCTTTCTCTCTCTCTTTGTATATATATGATTTTATTGTATTGGATTAATTTAGAGGGCTCTTGCAATGCGAAATAATGATTATTTGTGTCTTATTAATTTCAAGGTAAAACTTCATCGTCAGAGACTTTTTTTTTTATAAATGAACACGATGTTGAATGTTCAAATTTATTTGAACGTTGTAAACATGGCGTTACATGGGGTGTTAGAAAGCCATGTTGGGTGTTTTATCCATGGTGTCACGTGGGGTGTTTAAATGTCATGTTGAATAGACGTGACTTCAGTTGTCCTAATCAATTTTGTTTTATTCTATTTTCATTTTTTAAAAACTTAAAAATGTATTTAAAATGTGCATTTTAATTAATGATGTATTCAGTATTTAGTTCTAAACTGTTGTTAATCTGAGGGTATAACTTATCTATCAATAACGCCAGCTTAATTCTGAGATTACCAACATTACGTACTATTGCTTCTATTTTAATGGAAAAATTATTATCATTATTTTTGCACATCACAATTGTAGAACACCTCAACACTCGTGAATCCTCTTTCCATAAACATTTAATAGAAAAAATGTGTGTGTGTGTGTGTGTGTGTGTGTGTGTGTGTGTGTGTATGTGTGTGTGTATAAGTAAGTTGGCCGATTGTAATCGAGGGAAACCCAAAGGCATAACGGTTAGAGTGTTTGCCAGTGTTCTGGGATATCGGGGTATAGTAGCTATTGAAAATGAGCCTTCTGGTCACCTTCGACTATCGACAGCCAATTTATATATATATATATATATATATATATATATATATATATATATATATATATATAGTATCTTTAAATAAAAGTTTAAACTTTAAAAACTCTATGTTAACTGGTGTTTAGAGTCTGTTTCCATGACAATTTGCCTCAACAAATTCTGTTACCATTTTAAAAACAATGTCGTCGTACTTGATGAAGCCTTATTAACAAAACCTATCATACGAATGAATTGTTAATTATCAACAACTTGTTTTCTCCTTTTTTTATTGATATTTCATAACTGCTTTGTCCAAATTGATATTTCATAATTGCATTGTTCAAATTGATATTTCATAACTGCATTATGTAAATTAGTTTGTATACATCATGTTGATTTTTAAAAATCACGAATACGTCAATATTAATTGACTTTAATTCTTCCAATCTTTCTTCTCGTCTATTTTGTTTTTTCCCCAATGGTTTGCGAAACAAAATATCTAACAATTTTTGCGAATCTAAATTCAGGGCATAATAATATAACAACAATAATAATAATCTGAAAAAGCTCTGAAACATTAAAGTAACGGTGATCCTATTTACCAACCCTTCCGCTCGGGCAGGATATGACACAAGGTCAATTTTTAAGCGGAGTTTAACAGGTTTGAAATCAGAGTTTTCCTTCTCCTAGACTAGTTGCCTAACCAAGGCTGAAGAACCCAGTCTGTCCTACTATTTACCCATAGCTGGAGGGAGAATAATTGGATTCATACCTTTCCCATGAGTATTAGTGCTATGCGAAATCCAATCAGTCTCGTCTAGGATTTGAACTCGTGTCGTCGTGTCCATTTCCTACGACGATAGCCATTACACCACGGGCATCTCCATAAAGTAACGGTGATACTTGGCGCTAAAAGCTGTCTAATTTGAAGATGACGGCGATACCAATTGTAGTTGTTGGCCTTGGAACAGTCTCTGAAAGAAAGAGACAGTGGGAACTGGAGATCAGAGGAACAATTAGTACCGTTAAGGCCAGCTAAAATATTCAGAAGTGTAATGGAGATCCGATAAGACTTTATGTCATTCAGACTTCCGTGAAAAACCACGAGTTAAAATTGGTGTGAAAATCTCGGGTAGAATAACAACAATGATAATAATTGGGATTTTGAGATACAAACGTATCACTCGATCTCGGACAGTCGACCAGACCTTATAATAATCAACAACAAAAAAAAAAAAAGAAAAAAAAAAAAAGAAAAAAGAAATGAAAAAAGAAAAAACCATGCAGAATTGTGGACTTTGCTGTCCCGGCTGACCACAAAGTAAAATTGAAAGAAAATGAAAAGAAGGATAAGTACCTCGACATTGCTAGGGAATTAAAAAACTGTGGAACATGAATGACGTACCAGCTTTGGCGGTACATATACAATTGTAATTGGTGCTCTTGGCACAATCAACAAAGGATTGATACAAAGAATGGAGGACCTGGAAATAACAAGACGAGTGGAGACCATTCAAACTACTACATTATTGAGTTCACCCAGAATACTGAGAAGACTCCTGGAGACTTGAGTTGACTTGTTGTCACTCAAATATCTGAGAAAGATTATCAACTAGCGCTGATGCGAAAATCTCTCAAGAAGTAAAAATAATAATAATTCTGGATACTTGAGGTGACTTGGTGTCACTTCAACTCCTGTCAGAAATCACCAGCGTTAGCTGGTGTGAAAAAGTCTCATAGTGTAAAATTATAATAATGTTAATTATAATAGAAAGAGGACTTACAAGCATTGAAGACTGTATTGATGCATCGATACAACGAGTTGAAGACTACATAAAAAAGCGCAGAAGAAAACTAGTTACAGTGACTAGAAACAATACAGACCAATAGAACACAAATAAATAAAAAATAAAATAAAAATTGGAAGAAAAACTGCTATATGGATATTTCAAGCGACAAACAACCGAAATCTTACATGAGAAGACTTGGACATGGCTAAGAAAAGGAAACCTTAAAAGAGAAACAGGATCTCTTCTAAGAGCAGGATAAAACAAGGCCATAAAACCAATTACATCAAAACAAGAATAGATAAAACGCAACAAAATAGCAAATGTAAGTTAAGTGGTGATTGAGACGAAACAATTAATTATATATAATAAGCGAATGCAGTAAATTAGAGCAAAAAGAGTATAAGACTAGACACGACTGGGTGGGGGAGGTGATTTATTGGGGATTGTGCAAGAAGTTTAAATTTGACCATACGAACAAATGATATAAGCACAACCCGGAATCCGCCCTACAAAATGAGATGCGCAAACTTCTCTGGGATTTTGAGATACAAACGGATCACCTAATCTTGACCAGACGACCCGACCTTGTGATAGTCAACAAAAATAGAAAAAAAAAAAAAGAAAAAAAAAGAGAACCTGCCAAATAGTGGAAATTGCCGTTCCTGAAGACCACCGGATGAAACTGAAGGAAAGCTAGAGAATTGAAAAAACCCATGGAACGTGAAAGCGACGGTGGTACCAATTGTAAATGGTGCACTCGGTACAGTCACGAAAGGATTGGTACTGGAGGACCTGGAAACAAGAGGACGAGTGGAGACCATACAAACTACAGCATTGTTGAGATTGGCCAGAATGCTGAAAAGAGTCTTGAAGACTTGAGGAGTCTTGTCACTCAGATTCCAGTGAAAAACCTATGCTGGTGTGAAAAGCTCACAAACTCACTTGTAATAAACACCGCTGTTTAAAACTGAAACAGAGTAAGAAGATTTATTAATATCAAGTTCTTGCTCGAGAGATTTGGAAATTATGTTACAGTAAAAACAGTGCCAAGAATTCTTGGAACGTTAGGGAAAGTCTCAAGTATCCTTGTAAATGGGTTGGAATTATTCGAAAAAGGAAATGTAAAAACTGACCACATTTTTGAAGATTTTACGGGGAAAATGAGGAGGTTTGAGTTTTTATTTAGTTTCCAGCAATAACACAACAAAGGCCACTGAAGTCTGAGCAATGGTTGTGTTAAGAGAAACGATAATGACTGATTTTTCAAATTGGGAAGGATCGTATTTCGACGTCCGGACTTTTAAACTTATCGCTCAAGTCATGATAAAAGAATTTTAACTGCAGTAACTTTCATTTCGATTGAAATATTGTAATGCAGACTAATGCCATGGAATTCAAGGGAAGTAACAACCAACTATATATATATATATATATATATATATATATATATATATATATATACGAGGATCATTAAATAAGTTTCCAGACTTTTTTTAGTATGGGCACTTTTATTGATAGTACACGCATGAAACTATAGTCCCCTTCGAAATAATCTCCTCCGGCTGCAATGCACTTGCTGTGCCGTTCCAACAACTTCTGGAAGGCCCTATGAAAGTCCTCTTGTGTGAGCGTGTCGATGACCTTCGTCAGAGCCTCTTTCATCTCCTCAATTGTCTCATAACGACAGCCTTTGAGCTTAGGGAATAACAAAATGTCACAGGGAGCAAGGTCTGGACTATAGGGAGGGTAAGGAACTGTGTTGATGCCCGTCTTGCTCAAATTGTCTGTGAAAAGGATGGAGTTGTCGACTGGTGTATTGTCCTGGTGGAAATGCCACTGACCCGATTTGAAGAGTGCTGGCCTCTTCCGACGGCATCTCTACTTGAACTCTCTTAAAACCTCAACATAGTAACCCTAACCCTAACCCTTTGGCTCATCAACTCTGGTGTATTGACTTCCTTACTCCTCCCACACCTCTTATGCCACTCAAAAACTGATGTTCGATTCATGCAAGATGATCGAAAAGCAGTCTGAAGCATTGCATACGTTTCTGTGGCATTTTTTCCAAGTTTAAAACAGAATTTTATTGCATATCGTTCTTCTAAAGTGTCCTCTCGTCCAGATTGCACTTTTGAAATTCACCAGATGTGACAATCGGGCTTTAGTTGGGTGTATTCCGATTCCTGCTGCAGCTGTTCATTTGAAGCTGAAATCATAAAAATTGGTCAGTCATCTGTATAGTCAAGATGTAAAGCAATAACATATTGCATTTTCAAGAGTCTTCGACAATTTTAAATGCGCGTCCAAAAAAAAAAAAAAAGTCTGAAAACCTATTGAATGCACCACGTATATATGTATGTATATATATATATAATGTAAATAACAAAATAAATTGTGAAAAATACCTGCCGTTAATATATTCTGCAGCCCCAGCCGATGAAGTCGAAAAATTGTAGTAATTAAAGAACTTGTTTAATATTATCAATCTTTCATTATAAATATTGATTTTCGTAATCTTTTTGTTTGTTATATCAATCGGTTGTTTGTGCATAGTTGTATTGTTTCAATTATAGTAAATGATTAAAACCATCAATGGGAGCCTACCGGGTACTACAAAACCGGGTAAAAGTGAACCTGGGAGTAAGTGCAGTGAAGGGGTAGTCCTCATTCCCCAAAGCTCAAGAACTAGAGCCTTCATTGTCATATGCAGTTTTATGTCATACTCAAGATACTCGTGGGGGGGGTGTCTTACTCCTCAGCAGAGATGCAATTGGCACATTCTACAAAACCCAACCGACAGGGCAGCATTTCTGTTGTTGTTTTTTTTTGAGGTTTTATGGTAACTTGGTCATTGGAATGGAAACCTATAGTTAAATGAGAACTTGGTATATTTTTAATTTTTTTACAAAAATAGTACAAAATAAAACTTATATATAGTAGATAAACGGCTTAGTATGCTTGAAATGAATTAGATACAGCTTAAAGTAAAATTTGCGAAATACTTTTAGTTTCAATTTCGAGTTTCAAACTTTAGTTTCAATTACAGATAATTTTTTAATAAATAATTCAATGTCTTTTTTCATTTGGATGCAATTTTAACAGCTCACTTTTAGAAACATATTTAAAAATTACTTTCTGGTTAAAAATTTAAGGCAAGTGGGTAAATTTAAAGCTCGGTTTTATTTGGCCATAAATATATGAAAAGTGTTGGAAATCAAGAGATTTGAATAATTCGAAAGTGTGGACTCGATTGTCTTAACGATTTTGATGACAGCAAGTTTTGATGAATTTGATCTGGTTGTTGGTACAGCTATGTTGCTAGTTAGCGGATGGCCGGAGAGTTGGATGTGTTGGAAGATTAATCAACATTCACGTGCTTGATTCAGTAGTTAACCGGGGTTTGGTTGACGTTAGCTTCGAGCGAGTTGAGGAAAAGTCTCCGGTCGGAGCAATGTCTTTAGCTCGGGAACAAAAGTCGTGAAGCTAGCAGGTCGAAGGCTATATCATATAGCCAAGGTTGCTAAGCATTCCTGCTCTGCTAGAAAAGTCGGTGGTAGTCCGAGCAGTGTCGTCTGGTCGTGAATGGGTACTTTACTCTTAGTGTTTGCTGAATCTAGCAAGCTGCTAGATGTCATCGTCCTCGTGGAGTTGATGAGGATGTAGTTTACAACCTTGATAGTGCAGTAGTGGGGAAATAAGACCTGTAGTAGTCTCGAAAAGAACAGAAGAGTGAAGAAAAGACTTTATCTTTAAAGGGCATTTTAAGGTCGTCCTGAAAAGGACAGTAAAAAAAGAAAGGGGTTGGCTACTGTCTTCACGGCTTGCGGCCGGGAAAAGAAGGTGATGGCATTTCTTGTCTAGGGCTGCTGGAAGAAGGCAAGAAGATGAAGCTGCTGGATGAGCCACACTTGGACCCTCTTCGCCAGAGGCAGAACATGCTCTCTCTACCGAGTTTTTTTTTTTTTTTTGCTGAGATGGGGTTACAACAACCCAGGGTTTTTTTTTTTACTAAAATTCCAGTTTCTAAGAAGGTTGGAGTTCGGTCAGGCCATCATAGATGTTAAAATTGATGCATAATTACATGTTATTTATAGAATCTATACTATAAACAATTAATTAATTAAGTAGAGCAAACACTCTTTGATTAACTCTGAAGAATTATTTGGTTTAGATAATTATAATAATCGGAGTTAGGAAGAAGCAGATCCAATGTTGTTATACACGAAATACCAAACGGAAATCCCGCCTGGTCAGCTGCAGTTGTAGAATACGCTGACTCTACCCTTGCAGAGGGGTAAATTTGCAGGCAATGAATAATAAAAAAATGGCAGTGATGCCACGTGTTCTCGAAACAAAGATGGCGGACGTCGGTAAACTAATCAGTCTCAGGAACCTATTGGTCAGGAAAGTCACGTGGTTAGAGCTGACAACTACGTCTGCAACTTTGATTTTGTCCCGCGCATTTGGAACCGACTGGAAGACAAGGATTATCTATATATATAATCTAGTCTTCGAAGAACTCATTCTTGTCCATTTTGACTTCCAGAGACAGCACACACACACACGCACACACACACACACACACAAACACACACACACACACACACACACACACACACACACACACACACACACACACACACACACACACTCTCTCTCTCTCTCTCTCTCTCTCTCTCTCGCTCTCTTATATTTTGACTTCCAGCAGTTAGACTTGCTCCAGCCACGAATACAACCACAGAAATTTCGTCAAACCCAGAAAGAGACAAACAACCAACATGGGAGAAGACACATTCCTCCTACGACACGTTGCTATATTTCTATATATCGATACCTTACATGAAATACTTAGTCCACATCCATTTTATGGTCGACAGGACACTTTTAATATTTAGTCTTTTTTCCATAAAATCCATGTTAGTACACACATACACACACACACACACACACACACACACACACACACACACACACACACACACACACACACACACAGAGGAATATTCAACAGACTATATTAGAATATTTGTAATGTTTCTTTTTTTCATGTTATTTTTGTACGCGTCGTTTCACTTCATTACTTCATTTGCCATTTCAAATATATACCAACATAAATTGTGGGGAACTAAACACCAAAACCACAACATGTCAACCCCCTCCCCCAAGATCCCCACCCAACAAGTGTCTTGGTTTACTTTGGTTTCGATATAATAAAATTGTAATTTGTATTAGAAATTGCTTTATTCTCTAAGTTGGAGCATTTTAGCGCTATTGCTCTAACAAAGATATCGCTACAATGTACCATTGTCATAGTATTTTTCCTTAAAAAAAAATGGATTTATAAAAATCCGTTGGAATTTTGATATTCGTCAAATTTTGAATAAAGAATAAAATTAAGAAAAATACAGATAAAAACGTGATATACCGTATGTAAACGTGCTTAAGTTGATTTAAAAAAGAATTTGTTTTGTGAAAATAAGTTATAATTTTATTAATTTAAAATCAAATCCAAATTAGAAGGACAAGGAGCAAACTATTGGCTTAAAAACAAAACAAAACAAAACGAAACAAAATAATAAAACAATTCTAGGAATTAATCATTTTGTGTCTATAAATCAAAGATCGATTTTTACATTAGATCGATTTATACATGAGTACACTCTGTAATAAATGTTGAAACGGAGAAAGACAGACAGAAAATAAATGGGAGGGAGAGTAGGACAGACGGGTTATAAAAACAAACGAACACAAAAAAAAAAAAAGGAAAGAAAGCAAAGGCCACCCCCTAAAAAAGCAAACAAATGAAATCACTTATGAGTATCTATTCATATTCTCTCTTCCAGCGTGATACAGTTTGTAGAATAAAGATTTTAGGAAGAAACACTCACAATACTTATTGTAATTAGATACTGATTTCAGATATCAGTGAATGTTATAGATTTTTCTTGAAATCATACTGGGGGTGGGGTTAACAAACAAACAAACAAACAAACAAACAAACTAAAAAAAAACAGAAACAAACGAAAGACTTGAAATATTTAAGTCTTTTTCTGCGGTGTTTTTAATACAAGATTTATCTCCCTTACATCATCCAGAGATTTTGGAATTAAAAAAAAAATGAGCAATTTAAAAATCAGTTACGAGAAACATTTGTAAGTAAAAGTCTGTATGAAATGAAGATAACAATTTATTTGGAAATAACGAATAGATTAATTTAGGGCGTTTATAAAATTATAACGACTTCTTACACAGTTTATTGTAGTAATTTGCAATTCGAGAAATGGATGCCCAATCGAAATGATCTTCGATGTCCTATTTCAAAATGTAAATTAAAATGTTAAAAATTTCCTAAAGTTTATTTTCTAAAGAACTAAATTAATGCATAGAAATAACAAAACAAATTTACTTAGATTATTACGAAAAAAATCTATGGTTACATTTATACAAGTCCCACCGCAAAAAAGATCGTTACGACTATATTTGATGACGCCTTCGATTTGCCCCCATCGCAACGTCTCCAAATTCACCGAAAATAAAATAACTGTCAGCCGAGGATGATAAAAAAGAAAAAGCAAACAAATAAAAATCAACAATTATAAAACAAATAATAATAATTAAAAAAAGCACACAATAAACAAAAGCAAAAAAATAAAACAAAGCAAAACGGAAAAAAGCAAAAAAAACTAAACAAAAAAAAACAACAAAAAAACAAAAACAACAACAAAAAAAACAAAAAACAAAAACAACAAGAGACAAACTATAAAGACAAGCAAAAGAAAAATCTCAAAGAAACAAATATACAAAAAAAAAGTAAAAAAATTAAAAAATTAACACCAAAGATGAATTTAGTTTTTAATGCTTCAATTATGAACATTGGCCAAAGTGAAAGAATGTTAGGCGCGTGATGTTTTATAATTGGTGTGGAAAGTTAACTTTACTTTCATAAGTATGGTGATCATAATGAAAAATAATCCTTTTTTCGCTTTTGAGTCATGTGTTATCATTGATATATTAGCGTTTGGTTCCAAAGAACGCACCGAAAAACAAACAAACAAAAAATAAAACAAAAAAAAAAAACAAAACAAAAAAAAATCACAGTTGCAAAAACAAAGAACACGAAATCACGTAAAAATTTTAACAATTGTATTGGAAACAAATGAGTAAAAAGTCCAAATAGCTGGGTTTGTAAAAATGTGTTGATATGAAATCAAAAAGTAGAAAAATGGCCTTTGTTTAATAGTGGTAGGATTGTTGGACTTACGCTTATACGGTCAATCAGATGTTACAGGGGCAGAGAAGAGAGGGGTGTTCGGGGGTTTATGAGTTAGTCGCTTCCTTCAAAGCGGAAGACAGGAAAGTCAATGTGGTTGATGCGTGATTTCGAGTTTCGCCCCTGTCTGTCTGTCTCCTCAGTTGGAGTTCTGGTCCGCAGACCGTCGTCTGTTGTGCTCGCTGTCAAGAAATTTGTCTTTTATATCGTTTTTCTCTTTTGATCGGATCAGATTGGGTTTTCTTTGTTTTTTACCGCAAAGGTCACGGATTGGCCGAAAAATAACTTTTAATTATTTTTATTTTTTGACAAATTTCATCGACATTTCGCTATGCACTGATCCTATACGGAGAAACCCTTTTTCTCGATTTTGAAGAAAGTCTCTGCATCGATAACATCCGTTGAATGCTCTCGTGGACGCCAGTTGCAATCATTATTTTGTGTGTACGATAAATTAGCAAGAGATCTCTTTCGGTCATATTGTGGTTTCCCCCCTTCGAATGATTTAAAAAAAAAATTATTCAATTATTTTATCTACCCTGAATTTGTCATTAACTTGTTTTTACATTTAATGATCTCTAAAAAATAGCTTTAACAAATTTTTGACATTCATGCCATTTTGTTAATTACTGACAGTTGTGGAATTTGAAGGCTTTGAAGGTCAGGGGGCTAAGGGCAAGGCTGTGTTGCCGTAAGATATCTGACTCCATATTTTGGTTACACTTTTTCACCCCACGTTGACTGGCCGACGCAATGCCTTGCCCAAAGAAAGTCCCAAAAGAAATATACAAAAAGAAAAGATATAAAAAAAGATAAGAGACGAAAACATTTTTTCTATACTTTCCTTTATTTATTTGGGTGAAGGGACTAACCAACGCTACGTACCAAGACGTAGCGTGGTGCCCAAAACACCAGACAGCAAAATTGGTCGTGTTGGTTCGACGGACACTGCCTGAAAAAAGAGCAAGATGATATCGTTTCCTTTTTTCAAGGGGCAAATCCTTTTTTCTTTTACGCATGCGTCATCTCCTTTTCCGTTAGAGACATCTGGGAGTTTCTTCAGATTTAATAGTTTTCTTTTTATCTATTTATTTATTTTTTTAAATTTAATTTTTTATTTATTTATTCGTTCCCTACACAGTTAAAAAAGAAGCACTTTCATTCAATTTATTTAAAATTAGTTATAACACCTTAAAAAAATTGTGTAAGTCTTTTTTTCGTTGCTAGATCATCGATAGATCCCCGTAATAAAGATTTGAAGAGGATGAATCGGTCGTTTAATTTGCAGTGAGGGGGGGGCATGTTATTGTTTTGGTGTTTACTTCCCGCACCATTTTATGTTGGTTTATATTTGAAAAGGCAATTGAAGTAAAAGATTTGAAACGACGCGGAGAAAAGAACATTCAAAACAAAGCAGCACAAACAAAATCAAATTTGTATATCAAGAAATACAGGAAAAAAAAAAAGAAACATTACAAATATCCTAATATAGTCTGTTGAATATTCCTCTGTGTGCGTGCGTGTGTGGATGTAACTAACACGAGTCTGTTGAATATTCCTCTGTGTGTGTGTGTGTGTGTGTGTGTGTGTGTGTGTGTGTGTGTGTGTGTGTGCGTGCGTGTGTATGTGTTTACTAACATGGATATTATGGAAAAAAGACTAAATATTAAAAGTGTCCTGTCGACCATAAAATGTATGTGGACTAAGTATTTCATGTAAGGTATCGATATATAGAAATATAGCAACGTGTGCTAGAAGGCATGTGTCTTCTCCCATGTTGGTTGTTTGTCTCTTTCGGGGTTTGACGAAATTTCTGTGGTTGTGTTCGAGGCTGGAGCAAGTCTACCCGTAAAGGTAGAACAAGAAAGAAAATGGTTGCAGAATGTATACATTTTCGTGGGTTTGACTGCTGGAAGTCAAAATGTCAGAGAGTGCTGTCTCTGCAAGTCACAGTGTAAGAGAGTGAGTTCTTGGAAGACAAGAGTATATATAGGCAATCCTTGTCATGCAGTCGGCTCCAAATGCGTGGAACAAAATCAAAGTTGCAGACGTACTTGTGAGCTTTAACCACATGACTTTCCTGACCAATAGGTTCTCGAGACTGATTAGTTTACCGACGTCCACCATCCTTATTTCGGGAACAAGGGGCATCACGGCCATTTTAAAATACAGGAGTGTAAATCCTATATATATATTTTTTTTTCTTCTTATTTATTCCCTAAAAGTTCTCTCGAGGTTTTGTTTGAAACAAAACTTTGGGAATCGTTCCACAATTTACAACACAAGGAAATAACAAAGCAGACAAAAGAAAATTCACAAGATGATAAAATATAACAGACTATTTTATATACAAACAACTTAGCAAAAAAACCAAAATGAAGTAGGAAGAATGTTCGAATATTGCTTGTTATATATTCGTGTGGGTTTGGGTGTGTCTAATACAAATATAATGCGAATATATGTGTTTTGTTCGAACATGTCCGTGTGTATGTGCGCTGAAAAACTAGAAGGTACATAGCTGCGAAGTATTCGTCTGCCCGCCAACTAAACGCGTGTATCTGTATGGTGAGGTGATTCTGGGACCCCTGCAAAGTTTAGAATATTGCAGTGTGACAAAGATACACATTTCACAATGGCAATGAAAATATTTTTGCTGGTTCCCATTTTAGGCTGCGTGGCTGAAATTTTTTGTTACAATTCAACACAGTCAACAGCTTTTTAAACGCCAATATTTCCGTTTCTACTGAACGTACCCGATTTTACTTGAGTTGATCAAAAGTAATGCAATAATTCAAGCTATTTCATATGTCAAATTATTATTTAGTGCAGGAATTGCTTCGGCCGTTTGAATTTGAAATAATACATTTCATCCTCTGAGAATGACCGATGCTATTCTGCTAGGGTACACATCCCTGGGTACCATCAAAAAGGCACCGCTAACCATGGTCGACCTCTCTTTTCCTTTCCTCCTTGCTGGCAGCAAGTTGAGACCAGCTGACACGAGAGAGAACATTCTCTCTCTACCCAGGGACGATTCCAAGCAGCAGAGAGAGGGACCTTTCATCTCGAGAGAGCACAATTCAACATTTGTCCCCCTGCTGCTTCCTTTGAGAGACCATTCCTTGCCAATTATTTCTCCCTCCAAAACCAAATGGACCCCGAAGCTTCTGACTGAGTACTAAATTCCTGCACTGCTATCTACAACTCTCTCTCTTCCTCCTATGCATTCACAGCACAAAGAAAAACTTCGTCTTACCATCAATATCTACGCCTTCATTGTTTATTTTCTTTCTTTTAATATAACAAGAGGCGACCGAACTCTACAACGTCAACTGCCATTTATGTTTAAATGGTGATATCACTGTCCTCCTGTTATAGATTAATATGTTGGCAATTGTGTCTGCTCAGATGCAGAGCTTTTTCAGGAATAGTTTGTAACCTCCCCGCTTTGTGCTTTGTTTTATGATGTAGCGTTTGATGAAATTAGTGATATTCCTGTATAGTTTTTAACACACACACATATATGCATATATAAATTTGTTAAATAGTTTCTGTTGTAGTTCATTAAAAGGTATGAAGCACTTATTTAAAAACCACCGAAGACGACCATTAAGTTTGCCGCCATGATGAAACCTATTCGTACAATTTATACTAAAATGAATTGCATATAAATTAATGAATAAATAGACAAACTGCGATTTTCTTACTTGTTAGTTAACGGAACACACCAAAAATAAGGAATCGTTGAAAGAACTTTGCACAAACAAGTTAAGTTTGTGAATAAAAAATTCTAATTCAATTCGCAACTTACTAGTAACAACGAAGAATCTATATTCGTGCTGATCTTGATCGTCCAAATTCTTCAGGGAGAAATGCTAATTCAAAAGTAATTTTTGATAATTTTTATTTTCGGTTTGAAAGATCGTTTAACATTTCCAAGAACGACAATTGAAAAAAAAGTTTTTTTAATTATTTCCCTTGAATTATTGTTTGGTTATCTCCCTTGAACTTGTAATAAATTTCAAGGGAAGTAATAGCATTAAATCAGTTAACGTTATCTCGCGTATAATGTTTACATTATAATTTTAAAAAGTTAACTTGCATTAATCTTAAAAAACCCCGCAACAAACTGCATTAATGAACGCGTGCTTTAAAACAATTATTTTCATTACGATATTGTAACTGCTGTTATTCTAAGGGAATAGCTTTGGCATTGAATAATTCACAAATTTTTATATGTCATGAGACAAAGAATCCAAATAAATTAGACCACATTCTTCACACGAACACATTCAATTGTATGGGTACCAGGCAGTATAATGGCAATTATGCAGCGATTATTTTAATTCTTATTAGGTGTTCCATAATTCTCACTGAGGGTTAAACTTGGCTAAGCGTGGGAAATTAATACAGATCTGTAGCGGAATGGGGTATAGATATTTGGCTATCGGGATTTAATTTTGGGATATCACTAAACAAGAATTACTTTTATATTAAACAGGGTTAGAGATATACTCACCACTAACAGTTGTCCTAATACCATAAAATAAGTACTTATAAAAGTTGAAAAAGAACACAAATTCGAATTATAGAAATTATTAGAAAATTATAGAAATTATCGTATGCAAAACAATAAAATTTAACACACAAAAAACAAACAACAATAAAAGAATTTGTAGGTCTCTCTCTCTCTCTCTCTCTCTCTCTCTCTCTCTCTCTCTCTCTCTCTCTCTCTCTCTCTATATATATATATACATAACATCAATCGGTGGTTTAATGACACATAATGTTTATCTGAAACAATGGATTATGAATAGCAAGTTTATAATGAAATATTTTGCAGAGAGAAGTAAATGGTTTTCTTTTTAGTCTCCTTTTTTATAAGAAATTTATATTTAGAAATTTTAAAAATATGTTAGCTTTAGTAGATTTTCTATTCACAAAGACTTGTAGCGGTTAATAAATCTTATGGATTTATATTTCAATCGTTCAAAGCTATTTTCCGTCAAAGGTCCTTCGTTGCTTGCTTATAGTTTCTTCCAAATTTACATGTCCGTAGTCCAAAGTTCAACTCAATTTTTATTTTTAGGAAAGCGGGGATATCAAAGCTAGAAACTGGAAGTGACAACGAGTCATAAATCAAATTCTGAGTGGTATTTTTAGAGAACAAGTGATAGCAAGTCTCTTTGTTCAAACTTAATAATATAACTGTAGAACATGCAGATGACAATTATACCAATTTTAATTGGTGCGTTTGAAACAGTAACTAAAGGATTGCTAAAGGGACTAGAGGACTTGGAAGTTAGCGTGTTGTGTTGTAACCTTCGACCCGGCCCAAAATGCCATTCAAGGTGATGCACCGGAAGGAAGTGACACATTCCAATGGCTGTTAGGAGAGGAAATTGCGTGGGCGGAAATTGGCTAACAAAATGGGACAAGCTAAAAAATGCCACGATACTCTCATAGACTGACGCACTGGAGGGGAGTGACATCTGAACTGCATGACAGTTATTTCCGCTTGATGACAATTAAACATGCGATTTCAAAGAACGAGTGGGCGATCGAGTGGGCGATCGAGTGGGCGATGAACTATTATATAACTCAGTCAAGATAGTTGAGTTCCAGTTACAGTTGGAGTCGGAGTTATAGACGAGGTGTGGTAGGGAAAGCCACACCAGGCCGAAGGGGCTTGGGGCCCTGATGAGTTGAGGTCCGAAGAAGATGCTGATAAGATGCAGTAAAGAAAGTCATCACCCGACAGAGTGGGCCCCTGGGCCTCCGGTTGAGCATCAGGAGAACGAGAAAGACACAACGTTGACGGCCATAAGAGTGGGGGTCAAAATATTTCAGTTTTGTTCGGTCTCCAGCTCCCTCTCACACGCAAACCTTGAGTAACCCTTTTCGAACCCTTGCAATAAAGTGAGAGGTAAATATTTTGTTAAAGAAGTCTTCCTGTGTCTTTATCATTGTGTCGTTATGATGCTGCATATAAGAATATAACAGGCGGACGAGTGGAGACCACCCAAACGACAACATTGTTGAGAACGGCCAGAATACTAAGAAGAGTCCTGGAGACTTAAGGAGACTTGCTGTCACTCAGACTCCAGTGAAAAACCATCGGCTAACGTTGATGTGAAAAGCTCTAATGAGTGAATAATATGTATATCTATATTTATTTTAAAACATTTTGAATTTGGGGTCCAATAGATTCAGGGGCATTCGATCGTGAAATTTTAAGAATATTTTGTCGGAGAAATTTATAAAAAATGAGTGCCTGTGTACACACAAATAACTTAATATTGTGTCGTATCTGCTTAATGCATGAATTGAAGAGGGTAGAGTTATTATCATGCTTTATAGGACTGAGGGAATTTTACAACCCTATAAATATGCAGCTAAACTTATTACTCTCTTTACCCCTATCACACTTACTACGATTTTCTTAATTTTTACTCGTGGTCAACACTTGCACCACAGATTTTCCAACTTAAAAAAATACGTTGAGTTTATCTTGGTAACGATGTGCTCGAAGATTACATTTATATCCTGGAACATTTATCTTCCTTTTGTAAAATTATACCTTTATAGATTTCTAGATTATTATTTTTTTTAAATCATCCTAATTTGGAACTGCGATATTTATTATTTGACAGATAATGTTCCAGATTATTTGAATTTAAAAGCTCCAACTGATTTTATAATTTTTTTCTATTCTCCTGGCTTATGTATATACTTATGGGGTCAGAGGAGGGCAAGCGGTGTTACCGTTTTTTTTATCCGACTCCATTCTGTTGTTATTCTGTTTTTACCCCACGTTGTCTTGTTGATGTAACTCCTTGAACAAGAAGGCTAAAAAATAATTATACGAAAGAAGATAGCAACAGATAGGAGACGAAGACGTTTTTTTTTTTTTATTTTCTGGGTTCAACAAACATTCAATGGGTGAGGGAATTTTTCTTGAATACAATTGAAATGGTTGAATTCCCCAGTCAAGGTGTTTGAAAATACGTTAACCGTTTCTTGGTATATATGTGTCCTCATTTGGTATTTTAAAGCTTTAACAATGTGTTAGCCACTTTTGGGAGTTTGTCTAAGTCCAGTGTTTTAGTTCGTAGTTTGATAGGTCCATTTCGTAGCTTTTTATA
The DNA here is from genome assembly GCA_963585895.1 of Sepioteuthis lessoniana. Classification (NCBI taxonomy): domain Eukaryota; kingdom Metazoa; phylum Mollusca; class Cephalopoda; order Myopsida; family Loliginidae; genus Sepioteuthis; species Sepioteuthis lessoniana. The sequence continues at coordinate 89,700,026 of OY757924.1, read as the reverse complement.
TTTTGGTATACTGTTAACCGAGACGTCTGCAACTAGGGAAAGGTTAGCCCAACGTGGCACCTTAGAGCGACCACGTTGGCTTCACTAGCAGCCGGTCACTGCTGAAAGAGAAATGAGCTTCCTCCTTTTGTCGGGAGGTCCCTTTTTCTTTATGCATGCGTTGCCCCTTTTTCCTGTCAGAGGCCTCTGAGAGTTTCTGTATATTTTAATAATTTTCTTTTTTAATTCAATCTAAATTTTTATTTATTTATTTATCCCTACACACTTTATCAAATTCTTGTCGTCTACAAAATTTTCACTTGGTCACTCATCTTTCTTCTTCTTCTTAATTTTTAACCATCCCAAACGGCCATATTTACGAGGATCATTAAATAAGTTTCCAGACTTTTTTCATATGGGCACTTTTATTGATAGTACACACATGAAACTCAAGTCCACTTCGAAGTTATCTCCTCCGGCTGCAATGCACTTGTACCATTACAACAACTTCTGGAAGGCTCCATGGAAGTCCTCTTGTGTGAGTGTGTCAATGACCTTCGTCACAGCCTCTTTTATCTCCTCAATTGTCTCATAACGACAGCCCCTGAGCTTAGGGAATAACCAAAAGTCGCAGGGAGCAAGATCTGGACTATAGAGAGGGTGAGGAGCTGTCTTGATGCCCATCTTGGTCAAATAGTCTGCGACAAGAATGGAGTTGTGGACTGGTGCATTGTCCTGGTGGAAATGCCACTGACCCGATTTGAAGAGTGCTGGCCTCTTCCGACGGAATCTCTTCCTGAACTCGCTTAAAACCTCAACATAGTTATCCTAACCCTTTGGCCAATCAACTCTGGTGTTTTGTCTTCCTCACTCCTCCCACACCTTTCATCATCCCTCACAGACTCCCTGCCTTCCTTGAATCGCTTATGCTACTCAAAAACTGACGCTCGATTCATGCAAGATGCTCCAAAAGCAGTCCGAAGAATTCTATACGTTTCTGTGGCATTTTTCCAAGTTTAAAACAGAATTTTATTGCATATCGTTCTTCTAAAGTGTCCTCAGGTCCAGATTGCATTTTTGAAATTCACCAGATGTGACAATCAGGTTTTAGTAGGTTGTATTCCAATTGCTGCTGTATCTGTTGATTTGAAGCTGAAATCATAAAACTTGGTCAGTTATCTTATAAGATGTATAGCAATGGCATACTCAATTTTCAAGAGTCTACAGCAATTTTAAATGCCCATACGAAAAAAGTCTGGAAACTTATCGTATGCACCTTGTAGTTTTCTTCTGAGTCATGCAGAAGAAAATATTATGAACAAATCTTATGTTAAGGAAAATATGTAATTCATTTACAAAAAAAAAAAAAAAATGGAATTAATTCTTAGTTGCACCTCTTCAAACTTTTATGGCATCCTTAGTTTTTTCAGTCTTCACAGGGAAAAGTATACTTTTAATTTAAGTAAATTAATCTAGTTTATCTATGATATATTTTATGAAAGCAGAATATCCAAGGATCAAATAAAACAGTTTTTTTCATCTTATCCGTTATTACTTTATTTATTACAAAGTAAAATATTGAATTGAATTTCTTCAAAGTGTATGAATTCCAAAATTTTTGCCACGGGCAATAGAAAAATTAAAAAGATTTTTTTTTGTAAAAAATGAATTCATAAAAAAAAACTATACTTAAAACTTTCATATGCGTTTGTTATCCGAACTTTTATTAGCTGGAAAATCTTTCAAGAGTCAAGGCATTTTGATCGTCTTCTTTTTTTTTACAACTCAGTAATCTATTACTACGACAGATTTTTTCGTGTTCGCTACAAAGATTCTTATTGGTCAGAAAATGAAAGAGATAAAAAATATATTGTTCAATTTTTATTCTCGTATCGTTTTGAAATTCTAAATCATGAGAGAAGCAAATAAAAAAAAAGAAGATAATCAGAGAAAGTAAAAAAGAAGAATCGATATGTTCTTAATGGTCTAATTTTTCAGAATATTAAGATGTATTCCAACAAAAAATCAAACAATAAGCAAGATTTTGAAAGGATAAAATTGAAACAGTGTTGAAAATTTTAAAGCAGAAAAATGAAAATGAAATTCGAATTTAAAAAATAGTAATATATATATATATATATATATATATATATATATATATATATATATATATATATATATATATATATATATATTTATTTATTTTATTATATTTACATAAAGCATTTTCTTATATATATATATATATATATATATATATAAAGCATTTTCTTATATATATATAAATATATATATATATATAAATATAAAGCATTTTCTTATATATACATAAGAAAATGCTTTATATTTATATATATATATGTACATATATATATATAAATATATATATATAAGAAAATGCTTTATATATATATATATATATATATATATATATATATATATATATATATGTAAGAGATGTTTTCTTTTGATTACCTCTTACTAATTTAGTGAAATAAAATATTTTCTTTTTAGCGAATAACTTTCATCTTTCTTGTTCGAATTCGTCTAAATTTTCACAGTTTACTTTTCAAAATATACCAATGTGATAAATACAAAAAATACTGTAGTATTTCACAGACGAACTCGGTTTTCTTTGAAATGTGAATTGTTTGAAATTTAAAGGTTTTTATATCTCGTTACAAAAAGACTAAACAACTATTTTTATCAAGAAAAAGTATTTATTATTGAATATACTTTAGAATAACTACACTTAATACTTTGTTGTACTTTTTTCATCTACGATCTCTCATTAATTCTGGTAACGAACAGGCTTAATTGATACTTAACTCTGCTGATATATGCGTGACTTAAATATATCCCCAGTGAAGATGCTGTCAGATTGTATTCCTTTTAAGGACACAACTGTCAGTCTATGAACTTTTTCGTCGACCCTCGTATTTTCCTTGTTATTTGATTGTTTCTTTTTATAGTTTTTTTTAAATTACAATATTTTGTCTATGTACACTTCGGCTCTCTTTTCAGGTTGTTGAATTTTTTCAACTGGTATTATTTAGTGTCCAATGTTGATTAGAATTTAAATATAAAACTCACATTTTTATCACCTGTAAATTGTTAAATTGAACGCCAGGTAATTTTCGTGATAGCGGTGATTCTGAATCACGACTACATGGAATCGTTTTCACGAAGAGAATTCTTTTAGTAAAGGTTCCCAAATTCTATTTATATCGATGTTTGGTTAACCGATGGAGTCAATGAAGCAAAATTTAAGACACCCGAAGGAAACTGATCCATTGAATCCATCAGCAAAACGAGCTTTGGTATAGTCAGAATTTGGGAACATTTAATGAAAAAAAAATTTCTTCGGGAAAACGGTTTTACATGTATATTATTTACATCTGTCGTTGTCACGAAGATTTGCTAGGGTTTGATTTACCGGACTGAATACGAAAAAAAAAAAAAAATGTGTATTGTATTTAATTTCTAATGGACACAGAATGGCACTCGCTGCCTGAAGAATAAATCCATTTCCAGCATAGAAAGTCGAAGGTAAAACGTCATGGAAATCGCCTAATTAAAAGTAAAAAGAAAAAAGTATAAAAACCTGTTAAGCAACTTTTTTTCTTCGATAAATAGATCTGGTCTTCTGAAAAGATTGACTGATTGATTGCTTTGAACAGTATGTCACCCTGTCTAGGGCTTTTTTATGACTAGAGGTTAGGGAATCGCCTTCGTTTTAAATTTATATTTACCCTTTTTTGTTGTTATTTCGTAAGATATTTTGCACACAGTTATATTATATCAAGTATACCTATCTAAAAGAAATAATTTGCAAACGTATCTATTTGATCATAGATGGGTTGATTTTAACAGCATGTAAACCTGACTAGGATTATTTTATGCCTAGATTTTAGGGAATTGCGTTTATTGTACGTTCATATATATATTTTTTTGTGTAGTTGCATTCTTAAATTTTTTTTTACACGGTCTCATCGAATACGAATCATTTTTATACCAATCTTATTGATCCACAGATGTTGTCATAGTAGGCATACCCCTCCAGTTAGAGTGGACCTGGGAATATTGATAATGTAGACGACTCACCAGCAGATGTCATATACAGGATACATTCTTATTCTTTTTTTTTTCTTTTAGTGAGGGTCTCACCCCTCTGCTGCATATTCTGAGCCCCACCAACAGGATGGTATTCTAAATAGTCTGAATAGTAAGAATAAAAAAAAAAAGACATTTTTTATTTATTTTGTATTTAAAACAGTTTTGTACATACATTACTAGTATGGATGATCAAATGCTTAGAGTTTGCACCGTCTATAATGAATTACCATTTTCAACAGAGGAAGTCCCCGTGGAGCAGTGGCTAACATATAGGACCGCGACAATATAGTAAACTAATTTGAACTCCAGTTACATCATTACGTTTACTTTCGGCTGATATCAACCTTCATTGGTTATTTAATACCAAATCCTTCTTGTAGAAGGACAGTGAAGGTATCATTTAACCCATAGTCGGGGTGGGATTTGGAAGTTCATATCTTTCTCAAAGATGATTAAATCCCAAAATTGATGCCTTTCTCAAAAACATCAATGTTGTTCATATTGTAATGAATATAATCTTTGTAGATTTGAGGCTTGTTCGTGCTCATATCTAAATAGTTTGGCAGAAAAAGTCAAGTGTATAGTTTGGGCTTGGGAATTTTAATCTGAACTTTATAAGATTAAAAGGGAAGTCGACCCTCACCTCAAAAATGGATGAAAGGTAGTTGTGAAAGAGAGACCAAGGAGGAAGAAAATCTGAGAGATGACTATATCCAAAACGCAAAACCCAATTTTTTGCCTTTATTTCAAATGACGAAGTCAACCTTTCCATCAAGGTCTAAAATAAACGAATTGCATTGTTGTTTCACTCCTCACCCAACCACTGATAATCATCCTTTTAGTTTTTTTGTTTTACCCAACAAATGTACAGAAGCACGATAAACCACATTATTATTAGTCCCTCGCAATAATCAGTGTCTACAACACAATATGTTAGTATGTGACACAATAAGCTCTTCCATTACCGTGGGCACATATTTAAGTAATATAAGGCTTATAAGTGTTGGTGCGAACATGTCTATATAAGTATCACGCTTAAAAGCGTCGGCTCATTGACCAAGTGGGTAGAGTGTTCGCCGCTGGTCTGGGAGATCGGGGTTCAATCCCAGGTCGCGTCATACCAAAGACGTTAAAAATGGTACTTGATACCTCCTTGCTTATCAAAGGCAATATAAGGTACTTATCAAGGGTAAAGTGGAGCCATCCAGAGAAAGGAGTATCGCCCTCCTCTACACCTGGGAGTAGTAGCTATTGAAAAGGGAACCTTCTGGTCGCCCTCGACTACGGTCGCCAATTCATTTATTATATGTATGTACATGAATGTGTGTGTGTGTGTGTGTGTGTGTGTGTGTGTGTGAACATATTGGTACGGTAGTCTTTGGGCACTGGTAGTATGTTTGTATGGATGTATGTATAGAAGACTCAAAAAGATAGTCAAGTTAGGTCTGGTTTATGTTTAATGGCATATCAATCTTCATTGGTTATTTAATACTAAATCATTGTTATAGAAGGATAGTAATGGTGTTATATATAACCCACAGCCGGGAGATAAAGGAGTTCATATCTTTCCCTGGAGTATTCGTCCGAAAGTCAACGTAATAGCACGATAGGAGTTCGAACTCACTACAATGTCACAGTCCGGCATGTTAGCCACGACGCCACAAGAATTCACCTTCAAAAAACAAGTTAGGGAAGTCGACGGATTTTATTAAATGATAAAAGAGAAAAAGAATTTTTCTTGATGGGAATATAAGGGTTAATTTTTTGATGCTCATGATAAACTCAAGTCTTCCGAGCTAATACGGTCATAGGTCAGTAGACAAAAGTGTCATATTTCAGAGTACTTCAGATTTGGGTGGTCTACGCAGAAAAAACGATTTTCTTTTCCAGAAGTCCTGAAGTCATATAATCAAGGAAACAAACAGAGATTATAAAAAATGAATGAGAAATCAATCAATGACCTTTGGGCTGACGGTTGAGCTGGGGATCTAAATTCCTTTCACCGTCTACGTTGATCCTTTGTATGTTTGACGAGTTGAAGCCCAGAACAGTGGTAATTGTGTTGCCGGGCTTGGGGCCCGACCTCATCCACTATAGTTGGTCAAAAGAAAAACGTAGGAATCGTTTTTTTTTTAAACATAAAATGCTATAGAAAACTGACAAAGTTTTTGTTTACCATCCATATCGTGGTAGTGAGCGTTCAAGTCCATGTTACAGTGTGTTACACTCGCTCCCACAACAAGGATAAACCAGAAGAGATATATTCATCAACAATGACGCTCATATGTGTTTATTTTGAAATATGTTTTCTCGTCTTTTTTCCCTTTTGCTGGGCTGATCCGTGGTTAGTACGGGCTTCAATTAAACTCAGTGACCGATAAATCTTTTTTCCGATGAATCAATGACAACAGCTTGCCGCCGAGACTGGAGAAACTGCGTCGATATCGACGTAACGTATTGAAACAAAAAGTATTAATACTGTTTACATAATAGTTTAGACCAAACCAGTCAATAGTTCAAATATAGCCGTCCAACAAACCACGAAGCTCTTTCTTCGGATTTCATGTTCGTTTATTTTGCAACTGTCTAAGCATCTGTTTTGAAGCAACAGGCGTTTATTAAATGTGACCTTTGCATTTCAGTAAGTGAGAAATGCTATATTCATTATGTCAAAAATTATTCAGAACAAATAATTCGCAGTGTGTTTAATTGTAAGCTCTGATTTCGCTAAATGTGAATTTCAATTTTTCTTCGAGATGAGATAATTAGTTTTTTTTTCTTTTCAATAAAAAAGAAAAAGAAATACCCCCTACCAAAAAAAAGCAAAACAACAATAACAAAATGTCTTTAATTTTGAAATATTTTTCTATATACTTTTAAAAAGCCTTCTCTCCACACTTATAGACAACCAAAATGTCTGCTACAACCAGAATAGCGTTTGGAATTTTTCCTTTCTTTTTCCAATTACAAAATATCGTCAAATAACAAAATAAATAAATAAATCAATTGAAATAAAACAAGATAGATATATAAATAAACAACAAGAATGTATGAAAAGGAACACGAAAAAGGGATTTGATTTCTATCCTGTCCAGGCACTAATTGTCATTTATTAAACTTAGTGTAGTCTGGCGAAAGGTCGATAACATTAAACTTCTAGCAAGGATCGAACTCACTAACTCTCTGCTTGCAAAGCCCACAAACCATTACACCACATGCTTGAGAAATTTTCTCTCTTCCTCTGAATTCTTTTATCTTTACTTTCTGGAATAGCAAGGTGATGCAGTGCTGCCTGCTATAACCGTTTACCGGGATCACCCTGCTTGTACTCTTTTAATCACACGCCCATTATATTTGGCTCTTTCCGATCCACTTCACGATCTTGAAAAAGGCATAAATCTATCTCTTCTGTCCCCAATTATAGCTAGATAGTAAGACAGACTGGGTTCTTTTGCCTTGGTTAGGCAACTAGTCTAAGAAAAGGAAAAATCTGAATTAAAACAATCTTTAATTTGCCAAAGGATTGACCTAATGTTACATCTTGCTCATGGTGGGGGGATTAGGTATATACATTCATATATAGATATTATACAGATAACGAAGCGCTTGAAGTGTAATGGTTACTGTCGTTGGAAATGGACACGGCCGTACGAGTTCCAATCCTTGGCGAGACAGTTTGTATTTCACATAGAGCTGATATTCCAGGCGAAAGTATGAAAAAAATTCTTCTCCCTCTAGCTGTGGGTAAATAGCAGGGCACAGTGAGCTTTTAAACTTTGGCATGGCAACCAGTCTGGGAGAAAGAAAACTCTGAATTCAAACCCGTTAAACGCCGCTTAAAAATTGACCTCATGTTGCATCCTGCTAGTGTAGAGGCGCGGTTTTAATATATATATATAATTTTTTTAGGAACGATTGAAGCAAATATAGTATTGCTAGATTTCCCGCTTTTACCATGATATAAAGTAAAAAGTAAAGTAGGCGACCATAGTCGAGGGTGATCCAAAGGCTCCCTTTTCGATAGCTTACTACACCAAGGTGTAGGGGAGGGCGCTACTCCTTTCCCTGGATTGCTCCACTTTACCCTTGATCCGTACCTTATAATGCTGAGTGTTAAGCAAGGAGGCATCAAGTACCATTTTTTGAGTCTTTGGTATGACTCGATCTGGGATCGAACCCAGGTCTCCCGGGCTATTGGCGAACACTCTAACCGCTAGGCCATGCCAAAACTTGTGTTATAAGTATTACTTTTTTACTTTTTTTTATCAAATTGTTTTAAAAATTTTGTTTGAAAATTTTGCTGAGACCGAGTCATGTGACTTTTTGATAATCCGAACAGTTAGGAGGCGGGTTAGCTTGACTGGTCTCTGAAACAATGAAGGTCAATTTTGTTCTCCAATCCATTGTCAACCATCAGTGGAACCACACCTGCTTTCAAAAAAGTACTTATACCGATATTTTTTGTGGGGGCGGTGGGGTTGGTATGTAGTTATTTTTTTATGTTAGAAGGCGGGTGTATATTGGATTTTTTAACTGTTTTTATCCGAAAAATCTGACAATGCTATTATAGGATTGAAATCACGTCTTGACGACTTAAGGCAAATTGATTGAATCACATTCCAGCCACTACACTACAAGCAATCACCCTTTTTATGTTCCCAGTTTTGTAGTAAAAATTATTTGCCCAACAGGGCGTTTTTTCTCTAACAATGACATTAAAAACGAATACAATGGACTTTGGACTATATTACCTCGAAGATACACGAGCAAATAAGAAAGTGTTAATGTGGAGAGACGATTTTGATTTCCAATAAATGCATCTATTGTATTGAGTCAGGTGCCAAGCCGGTGAGAGTCCACTGTGCTTGGAGCAATCAAAGAGATTGAAAGAAAGAGATCGAAGCTCGGAAAAAAAAAGAAAGTAGGAAGGAAAAAAAGAATCGAATGGAAAAGGAAAGTAAAGATAGGAACAAGAGTCAAACTCAGAGGAGTTTATTATATACAGTTTTGTACATAAGAGAGAAAGAAAGAACGAAAAAGAAGAGTAGAGAGAAAAAAAACAATGAGAGAGAGAGAGAGAGAGAGAGAGAGAGAGAGAGAGAGAGAGAGAGAGAGATAAAAGACGTGAAGAGACATATGTAAAGAGAATAGGGATAGAGATGTAAAAGAAACAAAGAGAGCTAAGAAATGCACACTTTTCCGAGTATATAAATTACAGTGTATCTTTATTTCTCTATCTATCTATCTATCTATCTATCTATCTATCACACATACACACACTCTCTCATATATATTTATAATCTTAGACACTATATCATCAGGTGGGGTGTATTCGTGGTGTAATGGTTAAAGCGCTGATCTGTAGAATCGAAGTAAGCGAGTTCGAAATCTAGTCGAGCTATAACGTTCCCATTCACACAAATACCCTGGGGAAAGATATGAAACCCCTTATCCACCCAGCTATAGGTTAAATAGTACTACTACTGTTCTCCTAGAAGGATGGCTTTGGCATTAAATACCCTACAAAGATTGATATGCCATTTAACAAAGAAACCAAACCTTAATTGCAAGGGTTATGTTATATCGCCTCTTTCAGGTATTGATGTTAAATTTTAGAGTTCATCAAAGCTATTGTTTTAGCAATTAACTTTAATGAAGTTCAAAAACAGTTTTAATGTATGCATAATAACCTAAGTGCTGCTATTTGAGTTTTCAAATGATCTTCATCTTCGAATATACCCATGTTATAAGCCAAACGGTATAACCAATCAACTTCATCTTCAATAATCACATTTTCTGCACAGATTTAAACGCTCTATAAGAAAGATCATATCAATTGAAAAGCTTCGTTTTATTTCGAAGCCAACTAAGTTTTGCAAAATTTCGTTATTTTAGTATTTCTAACGATTTTTTAAAATGATTTTTAGCCTTCTTAGGAATGATTCTCAATGTGGATTTTATATTAATCTAAATTTGACTTGTATTCTTGCCTATAATACATTTTCACCCTTTAACAATAATTCTTGAGCTCCACAACCAAAGGAATGACCAACAGACTTCGAGTTCATCCTTTCTGTTTTCATTGTAAATTTTAATTCTTGAAAAAGTCGTTTGTCAGGAAAGAAAAAAAAAAGAAAGAAAAATATTTAAAGTCCGATATAATTTCTGGAAATCACAATTAATACCCTTTCTCTAATAAGGGAAACATTTCTGATGACATTCCATTAGTTGGGGTTACCATTGACTTTAAAATGTATAACTTTTGTAAAAATCGCGTAATATTCCCCCACAATAGACGACATCTGCATGACGTCTGAATAAAGTCGAGCATTTTTATTCATACAGCCTAAGCGACAATTTTATCTATTTCCTAAAAGACCAATGGCCACAAGAGGCTGTGTCTTTTTTTACTTTTATGCAGTTTCAAAATACCTTTTTCTAATTTGTTAAAAAATATCTGAAAATGAGGATATGCTACACTGCACTTTTAACTTAGCATATTTAGCGCTCCTGGCCGCACGATTAAAATGTGTTTAGAAGAAAAATATTGAAGTTACCAAAGACCGAATAAGTGATGGTTAGTTTCGTTTTGTTTTCTGAGATTTCATTGTATTTTATAACCCTTGTGGGTAAAATAATGCCAAATTACTTATATATATATATATATATATATATATATATATATATATATATATATATATACCAACCACTCCGCTCAGGCAGGATATGACATAAGGTCAATTTTAAGCGGAGTTTAACAGGTTTGAATTGAGAGTTTTCCTTCTCCGAGACTAGTTGCCTCACCAAGTCTGAAGAACCTAGTCTGCCCTACTATTTACCCATAGCTGGAGGGAGAATAATTGGATTCATACCTTTCCCAAGAGTATTAGTGCTATGTGAAATGCGATCAGTCTCTTCCAGGATTTGAACTCATGTCGTCGTGTCCATTTCCTACGACGATAACCATTACACTTATATATATATATATATACTATATATATATATATATATATATATATATATATATATATATATATATATATATATATATATATATATATATATATATATATATAAAAGCGAATACTTTGTGGGTTACATATTTAAACGAGTCAGAGCTCATTTGTTTGTACACAGTTTAAGGAAATGAAGTATTGTTAGTCAATACAAATTTGATATTAATTATTCGTTGACATACAGTTATATGGTTTCGTGCTTTGTTATTGAATAACAATAATTCTACTTGGTATTAATCATGTGTTAGCGCACACTTAAGTGGTTTCACGTATTTCTATCTTATAGTTCTATTTGCTCACTATTAAATGGTTTCACGTATTTCTATCTTATAGTTCTATTTGCTCACTATTAAATGGTTTCACGTATTTCTATCTTATACTTATAGTTCTTTTTGCTCACTATGAAATGGTTTCACGTATTTCTATCTTATACTTATAGTTCTATTTGCTCACTATGAAATGGTTTCACGTATTTCTATTTAACATTTGTAGCCCTTTTTATCAAGTGTTCCAATTTAATTCAATACTAATTATTTGTTTGCACACAGATCAAGTATTGCTATTTATTGTTTACACACAGTTAAAGGTTTCAAGTATTGCTATTTAATGTTCATAATTCTATCTAATGTTCATAATAGTCCCAAGTAAAGATTGAACTGTTCTATTTGAAGCATAAATGGGACCCTAACAGGTACTAACATGTGTGTGTTGGGAAAATATATTGGTGAAGAAGTTATTGCTTAACTGAAAACAATCATTCTGATTATAAAGTAAAAATAAATTGATGTGTTGTTTTGTTAGATTTTATGGCATATCAACCTTTGTAGGTTATTTAACGCCAAATTCATTTTTATGTCAATAATCAGTTCTATATAAAACAATTCAATTTAGCATGAGTACACAGTTTAATTGTCAAAAACATTTCTATTTCAAACTATTCAAACAGTTATATGTAACAATTCAGTTAAGTGTAAAAACAGTTTTAACGTCGAAAAACAGTTCTATTTCAAATAATTCAGTAAAGCATAAGCACGCAGTTTAAATGTAAGTACGGTTTATTTGTCAAAAACATTTCTATTTCAAGCTATTCAGTTTAATCAAACGATTCAGTTTAGCATAAGCATTCCGTTAACCCATAGATAGGGCTATATAGGTGCTACCAATCCGGGCCAGAGTGTATCTGGGAGCGATGGCAATAAAGGGGTGCTCTGCATTCCCCAAAGCTCCAGCATTGCTGGGTCCTCACCATCAGATTGTTTAGTGTCATATACAGGACAACGTTGTTGTTGGGGGGGGTGTCTTACCCCTCTGCAGAGAAGCAGTCGGTGTATTCTACAGCCTCAGCCGACTGGGCAAAGTAAAAATAAAAGACAACCATTTTTTTAGTTTTTTGATTTAGAGAACAACATATGAAAATTATTTTGTTCTATTATCTCATACCACCTTTTCGACAATTCCATAAATCCATTCTATACTTTTATTCAATTTGTGGCTGAATCTTATCAAACATTATTATTATTATTATTGATTTTGTCAAGTATTTGACTTCATTTTCTTTATTTTAATGGTTTTTAAAGTAAAATTTAGATGAAAAATACGAATCAATAATGTCTGGTAAGTTCTATTTAAAAAATAAATAAAACTAAAAATAAATCAAGTATTGTTATATTATGGTTACCATCAATCCCTCCATCAACCCCGGCTGGAAACGTAAGGTTAAAGGTCACCTCTATTGAAATAAGAGAAAATTTGCATTTTGATTTTGAAAAGTTGCAGTTTCACAGAATTACAGCGTAGACAGCATTAAATATTTCAGAAAAATACAAAAAGTATTCTTCTCCCTATATTAGTTTGGAAACACCCAGTAAAGTTGACTTGAGGAAAAGTTCAACTAATGCAATATTTATATGACACGGTGAAGACCGGTGTTCGTCAATTAACGGAACCGTCTTAACGGTTCTTCTCAACACACCCTGAGATAGCTGACCTGATTTATTAAAGCATAAACAAGTGTAGACATAAAACTATAAATGTGTATTTGTTCATGTCTTTTGGATCAAGAGACAATTTTCGCATTCACGCGTAATGTTACAATATATTATATAAAATTGTGTAAAAACGACAACAAACATCGCATCGGCAGATGGGAGACGAGAATTTTGAGTAGGTTTATAAGCGTTACAGAAAACCTCGGAGTTATAGGATACACATTTTTTCTAGTCTTAAAATAAGCAATAAAAACATACTTAAGAACATTCTAGAAATTTAGGATCAAAACCGTATTAGCATTTAAATTACATTTTTATATTTTTCAACCAATCAGCTAAAAACATAGAATAGAACATTCTAGAAAAAAAGGATCGGAAGTGAACTAACGGAAAATATTTAGGCTCGAAAATAAAATAGTAAAATACAAATCTGATTGGTCAATAAATGTCTACGCACCAAAATTTTTGGACGATTCTTTGATCCACCTGTAGGATATAAAAAACACAGACAAACACATAAGCTTACACACAGACGAAGACAAGCCACTAAGCCAGTAAAGCAGTAGCCGATACTATGTCCGGCAAATTCCTTTCCTTCCTCAACTAAAGTTCATGACCTCTCTTCAGATGGCTGAGAATCACATTCAAAAGAAAAACTCGACAAACTTTCTTTCATCAACGCGACACGCTGTCGCCACAATCATAAAACCCGCTATAAACTTAATGTAAGTAAGAACGACTTATTTACGGACTCCGTTAACATGAACATACACACATCTTTAAACAAATTTATCTTCTTCTTGCAAAACTTTATTTTCCAAAAGGCCATTTACACATCATGTATTTTGTTTGTTTTCATATTCTGTTATATACATATTAGATTGTTTGTTATTTAATGTTCGTTGTGTTCTATTCCATTTCTTTCACGCGATTGTAAAGTTTTGTGTTGTATTTGTGGTGGGAATAATTAAGAGAACAATACCCGTAAAGTATGAATGCACATCTACTGAAATTACCAAATTACATACAACCCCCACAGGGTCATAGATTCGAGTCTCACCGAAAGATTATTCTTTATTGGTGTTTTCAATGTGAACAATTCTTTTGCTTTTGTAGAAGTAACAAATTAAAAAACAAATTGAAATGATGAAAGAAGATACGAAGGAAAATCTTTAAATTAACGATTTTCGTAGCTTAGATTGTAAAAGTTCTTTGTATATTTTGTTTGGAGGATTAAGACAGTGATATATATATATATATATATATATATATATATATATATATATATATATATATATATATATATATATATATATATATATATATATATATATATATATATTTATTTTCACCGGGACATTGGCCCAGCGGTTAGAGTGTTCGCCAATGGTCATACCAAAGACTTTAAAAATGGAACTTGATACCACCTTGCTTAACACTCAGCATTATAAGGTACGGTTCAAGGGTAAAGTGGAGCAATCCTGGAAATGGAGTAGCGCCCTCCCCTACACCTTGGTGTAGTAGCTATCGAAAAGGAAGCCTTCGGGTCACCCTCGACTATGGTCGCTAACTTTACTTTTTACTTACTTATATATATATATATATATATATATATATATTTAAGAAATATGTGGAAAGTTGGATAAATCAAACACTTAACTCAGATTTATGTGTGATATTTCGTTCGGGCTTTATTTCATCTTAATGAACTTCTTCAAGACTGAGACTGTTTTCTGAGTTTTTCTATTTAAAAGCATTTGAGGAGAGTGGAGGTGGGTATAGTTGTAGCAGGAAAAGTTGGGAGGGATTTAAAGTCAAATGTATCAGGTTTCATTAAAGATTTTTTGTTTGAAAAGTGGAGATATATTTTAGGGAGTTGATAAGAGAGAAGTAGGGAAGGATTTGTGTGAAAGGGGGTTTTGACATGACTTGTTTCATCGAAAACATATTGACTAGAATGTGATGTCGGAGAAAATTGTCTATATTGTAGTGTCTGGGTTTTTCCGGCTACAACTATAGACCCCCTACACTCTCTTCACTTGCTTTTAAATAGATAAACTCAGAAAACAGTCTCAGTCTTGAAGAAGTTCGTGAAGATGAAATAAAGCCCGAACGAAATATCACACACCTAAATCTGAGTTTAGTATTTGATTCATCCAACTTTCCACGTACTTTTATCATACTGTCAGATTCACTACAAATCTACCTTATATATATATATATATATATATATGTTTGTGTGTGTGTGTGTGTGTATGTGAATACAATAATTGTTTAAAAACGTTTTTTTAAAATCGAGAAAGTGTTTGTAATAAGGTAATTAGAACTCTCTAATGCTGGGTTATCTCTCTTTTACTAATCCAAGGACCCACTACTGTTTTACTTGTCACTTCAGTTTTAGCCTTGTAATAAATCCCTTATATATATAGTTCGTCTTCGAGTCATCACTCTACCTACACAGTAGATATAACATTACATGGTAGAAGCTAAGGGATACCTTAAAAGAAGAAAAGAGAAAACGGAACGTTACGAAGCAAAGACTTCATAAAAAAAGAAAGAAAAAGACAAGTTAAAAACAGAGGATGGCTAATATAAATATCGCGTTACCAACGCTGGGTTGGTCGAACGAGAACAAACTAGAAGCTTTCATTGAGTGGCTTGACTTCATGACTTCCTACTTTGCAATAAATAAAATGGAAGAAAAACTGAAATACACTTATACATTGCTGAGTACGGGACCAAAGAGCTGTGAATTAATTAAAAATGCACTCCTCACACCCGAACGGAAAACGTGTTCAAAGTTTTTGAAGCAAATATTGTTCAAAAACCAAATAAATGGGTCGAACGACTAGAATTCACGCCAATGCAACAGAATGACGACGAAATAGGAGAATATTTAGTCAGACTAATAGACCGAAGCTGAAAGATGTGACTTCAATGCCAACAAATAGGAAAGAATCCTTGAACAAATAATAAAAGGCATGTGAAGTTCAAAAGAAAGAAGGAACTTGATAAGTGAACCGAGCCTCACACTAAAAATAGCAATTGGAATCATACGAACATACGAAGCGACCATGAAAGACAACACGCGCTACAAAGATTTATGTGAAACCAAGGATGGAATAATCCACGAAATAGCGGCTAAAAAGAAAAGACAGTGCAGAAAAAGTGGAAAAAAAAAAAAAAAAAAAACGCGGAAAAATACAGAACTACTACTTTTTTTTACAAGCAATGCAGAAAATGTCAAGGCCTTCATTATTTTGAGGACTGTTGTCTCACAAAGACACACATACGACAAAAAAGAAAACATAGTCCTCAAAAGTAAAAAAAGAAAGCCCATACAAAACCTAAAAAAAAGCCCATACAAATTTCACTACAAGCAGGATACGAAACGAAAAAATGGAAGCGCTGAGTACAGAGACAAAACCAACTCAGAGACGGACTCAGAAACAGGCCTGTTATTATACACAGTTAAAGAAAATAACAGAGAGGAAGTATTCGTAAATATAAACTGTGAAGATTCACGCGGTGAAAAACATGAAATAAGAATGAAAGTCGATACTGGGGTGAACGGGAACATAATCCCACTCAGAATTTACAGCCGTTTTGTTAGCATCCATGTAGTGCAGCCATATAGCAGTATCGATGTGACCGCTGCCTGGAAGAAACTGCGTTTCATTTTATCGGTTAGGTCTGATTTCCAAATAATCGACAGCCTATCGATAGCTGTCCATGCCTTCGTTAACCTCGTGTCGATGTCCTTTTCGGTTGATTCGACACTGCTTCCTAGGTAAGTGAATTTGTCTACTAGTTTAAGAGGGGTTCCGTCTAGAGTGGAGATAGAATTTGACTTAAACATACACACAGTCAAAATTTCAGCACAGAAACAAATAGACTTACAAGAAGCTACTGAAAAGGATGAAGAATTAAAAATACTAAAGCAAGTATTAATTAATGGACGGCAAGAGGATGTAAAATGCACACCAAAACCAATAAAGCATTACGAGTCGATGAAAGAATGCCTCTCAGTGCAAAATGAATTAGCGACTAAAGGGGAATGCCTTGTAATACCAAAAAGAATGAAAAGCATAGTCCTGAAGAGAATCCACAAGACACACGAAGGCGTAGAAACATATCTGTTTAAGGCAAGAAAGAGTGTATATTGGAGAGGAATGAGCAGAGACACAGAAAACATGGTAAGAACATGTGAAATATGCAGAGAACCCCAAAGGAAAAACTCTAAGGAAACAATGCTCATCAAAGAACAAGCAACCAGGCCATTCCAAAACAGAAGCAGATATTTTCGATTTCAACTGCCAACAATACTTACTTGTCGCTGACCAGTATAGCAAAATGCCATTCATCAAAACAATGAAGACGGTGACAAGAGCAAACTGCATTGCATATTTCAAAGCAATCGTTGCTGTACATGGGATATGATAAAGGCTATACACAGATAATGCCGGGTACTTTGTGTCATATGAATTCCATAATTTTACTACCAAGTGGGAATTCGTGCTCATCACATCAAGCCCGAGATACCCGCAATCGAATGGATTCATCTAGTGTATGGTCCAGGCAATAAAGAAAACTTAACAAAAAGTAAAACAGTCAAAGATAGACTGTCAAATGGCTCTGTTAAGCCTAAGAACAACTCCACTTAACAACCATTTGCTGTCACCGACAGAAATCCTTTACGGCCGGAAAATAAGGACAAGAATACCAACGTTGTTGAACACTAATAATGCGAAGGATAATCAAATCTGAGATCGGATGAACATCAACAACAAAAAACAACAACAATATTACAACAGGAATGCAAAAGACCTTCCTGAGTTGACAATAGGCAGCAAAGTATTAGCCCTTCAGGAAAATGACCCATGGCTGCCAGTGACAGTGATAGACAAATGCACTGAACCACGCAGCTACATCGTTGAAATGCAGAACGATGGAAAGTTGCTAAGACGGAACAGGTGACATCCCCGAGAAATATATATACCGAAAAGTTGTCAGCACATCGTATACAAAATCAAGGGATTTAAACATCACAGTCCCAACAGACCAACACGGGTCACACAGAAAAAGTCAATACTCCTCTGACTACAACTCAACAGGTCCAGACTACACAAATACAGACCAGACAAGTAGATGTACGAACGTTTACACCATCAGAACGGCCTACTAGAAAAAGGAAGGAATCTTGGAAGTTTAAAGACTTCATAATGTACAAATAAACCCTTTGCCGAGAGAACTAAGTAATGACAAAAGGGATGTAATTAGGTAATTAGAACACTCTAATGCTGGGTTATCTCCCTTTTAATAATCCAAGGACCCACCACATTTTTTACTTGTCACTTTAGTATTAGCCTTGTGCTATATAATTAAGGAATTATTTTTTTTTATATAAATCATTTTTCGTTAATTATGTTTTATCATTCAGTTTGGCTGAGCTTTGAACTATTCTGGTTAAGATTTCAGGTGTTCAGGCACTTGGTGCAGTTTACGCACGTGCGCAAAGAATATGACAATCACTTTCGTCTTAAAAAAAACCCAGACAGGAAATGGGACTGGAGTGTGGATGACGTCATGCCCAGAAGAGATGGTCCTTAGAATTTGAGGATTTTGAAAAAGAGTCAGTTGAGAGTTGGATTTGGGCCGTTGAAGATGTAGTTGGGTTTTTCGGATCTCTACCGAGAGCGATCTTAAACACCACAAGATGCGCCGCGCGTTGGTGGGGTCAGATAGTTTAGTCAGCATAGTAAGAATGATGTCTCTCTCCTCGTGTCGAAGAACCGAAGCCAGAGGTTAATAAACCGTTCGTACCTGAAACAACAGAGTCCGCCGGTGTTTTTCATTTGTACATGTATTTGTATTGCGTGTTCTGTTTTATTATACGTATATATGTGTGGCTCTACAACACTTGTAATAAAGCACTTGTACATATCGTTCGTCTTCGAGTCATTACTCTATCTACTCAGTAGATATAACATTACAATATTCAAATACTGGCAAATAAACACGGGTAAAGCTTAAAAGAAACTTATATCACCTACCAAATAGAAAAAAAATTAGTAGATCCTACTCATCATGTAACCAACTTATAATTAATTTTCATGTTAAATTTCGTTGTACTTATTTTCTAAGTAGAGGAACTAATATTGTGAATTGAATCACCAAGACCAGAAAATCCACCGAACACCTACGCACGATATACGGTAACACTGGAAAGCTGTTCCGACCTTATGAGGTCTCATCAGCAGTGTATATCGTAATCTCCACCACTGGAGATCGAACCAGCGACCATAGATTGCAGTGCCGAAACTCTACAACTGAGCCATCAGTTCATATCGCGCACAAGTGACGCCAAATCAACTAGTCATGGTAATTGCGCGGCCAAATAACCTAAATCTGTCTTGCAAGTTACATCCGTACTCTTTCCAGAGGACACGGTCACCACCCAGGGCCAAGTCTTCCCAAGAAGCTAAGAAATACACATCCACGTAATTATTATACCTCAGGGGCCAGGGAATAGATGTACATATTTTTATATTTTTAAGTAGAAGAATTAATATTGTGAATTGAATTACCATGACCAGAAAATCCGCCGAACACCTACGCACGATATACGGGAACACTAATAAGGTCGAAACAGCTGTCCAGTGTTCCCGTATATCGTGCGTAGGTGTTCGGCGGATTTTCTGGTCATGGTAATTTAATTCACATTAAATTTTTTTATGTAAGAAGATTTTTATCTTCCAGTTTTTAAATCTACCCAATTACTCATCAACATTATTTGAAGACTTGCGTTCTTAAAAATGGTTTTGAAAATCCCACGAATGCTGTCATTCTTCGGTTTCAGTGTACACATTTAGGGCAGTTTGAAGGTCCTACACCTATGACCAATCAATACCTAATTTTTGACATATTATTTGGTAATAGTAGTAAATTTTTTCCCTTCCCTTTTTTAATTCCGCTTTTACGCCATGCAATTATTTCTTGCGTTGTGCGAGGAATAATCAGTATGTATAGTCTTTTCTACTTTGATTTTTTGCTCGCGAGTTCATTTAACAATTGTATTTTTAAATAAATGAAACTTTGATTAATGAAGCCGATATGCAGATGTGAGATAAGTTTCTTTTAGGTTACACACACACACACACACACGCACACATACACGCACGCGCACACACATACATTTACATGTCTACATTTATATGTACATATATACATGCATACATTCACACACACACACACACACACACGATATATATACATATATATATAGCGTGTGCCGAAAATTCTGCTTGAGAAAGCAATTAATAGTCTTATTTTCTTGCCGGTGGAGGTAAAACTAATTAACAGTAATAAAAGATAAAATTAAATGACCTACGAAATGTCAACTGAATTTTTTTCCGAGTGTTTGTGGTTATAATAATAAACCTCAGTTTAAAGACAAAATTTCAAAAATTCGAATAACACAACTACAATGATTTATAATAATGTCTGTTTAGATTATAAAGTTATCTATATTGATGTCATCATTAAAGAAATACAATACGTAATGAAATCAACTGAAACAAAATACCCCCAAAGAAAACAACAAGAAAAAAGACCCAAAAAACAAATGTTCAGCAAGTAAAAAATATCGAAAAACGCTTTGCGTGTTGGTCTATTTTCTCTTTCATCAAATAAGTAGAACCTGAACATTTCACAAATTTCTGATAATTATCTTTCCCCCTATTCTACACCACGTTCCATTGGGAAGTGTTATATTATTCTTTAGTGGAAAAGGATTATTGACAATTGAATTTTACTCATCAGGGTTATAGATTTACAAAGGCAAATGTTCGATTGAAAATTTCATGTGTTCATTACAATAAAACAGAATCATTAAGCCTCTGTTAAGTGCGCTCAATATTACTATTGGAATAAGTATGGAATTTATGCCAGACAGACTACGCAGATAATCTAGTACACGCAAATACACCTGCACAAGCGGAATACCTACTGCATAGCCTGAAGGAAACAGCAAGAGGCATTGGCCTCAACATGAACGCAAATAAAACAGTTCATGTGTTTTATATAAGAAAAAGTCATCACTACTTTAAATGGCCAGCCTCTGAAAATAAGAGATCAGTTCATATACCTCGGTAGCAATATCACATTTACTGAAAGTCAACATACGTCGGGCAAAGGCATGGACTGCCGTTGACACGTTAATGATCGTATAAAAATATGATATCTCTGATTAAATAAAACGGGACTTCTTCCAAACTGTGGCTGGGTCAGAAATACTGCACGGATGCACCATCTGGACTCTAACAGAACACATTGAGAAAAAGCTTGATTGGAACAACACAAAAATGCTACGTATTGTCTTGAACAAATACTGAAAGCAACGCCTAAAAAAAAACAACGACCGTACGTTTATTTACCTCCTATCTTACAAAACCCCCAAATTTAATGAACAAGACAAGGTCACTCCTGGAGAAGAAGCAACTCATAAGTCACTTTCCCTAATGGACTCCTATATACAGATACACCAGCTCTGAGCGGACATTGGATGCTGTCTAGTTGACCTGTCAAGAGCGATAGATAATAGGAACGAATAGGGAGAGAAAGAGAGAAAGAGAGAGAACTCTGAGCAATCAGAGTGACACTATATATATATATATATATATATGGGGCATTCAATAAATAAGGTGAATTTTTCTAAAGAATTTGACATTAAAAAGCACTGTTTACATTTGAGCTGTTATTTAAGCAAATCGATAGGGGTTGAATTGTTCATGTCCCAGAAGACAGTCAGCATGACCTTGGGGCATTCAATAAATAAGGTGAATTTTTCTAAAGAATTTGGCATTAGAAAGCACTGTTTACATTTGAGCTGTTATTTAAGAAAATCAATGGGGGTTGAATTGTTCATGTCCCAGAAGACAGTCAGCATGACCTTCTTTACTGAGTGCTGTGCTCGGAATTGTTTCGGTTTGATTCTGTTCAGTTTCTTCGTTTAATGGTATATCATTCTTAGTGTGATATTTGATGAATAAGCCATCGTTGAGAAAGAATAGTAGTAATATTATTCAACCCATAGTTGGAGGAATAAGGGAGTTCATGCCTTTCCTATGCGTATTAGTCTGAAAGTGAACGCAGTAGAGTGACTAGAGTACGAACTCGGCTCCTACGATGTTGCAATCCACCACGTCAGCCACTACACCAGTTCAAAGACTGTTGATTCAGACCCGGAGTGTTGAGCTGAGTTGTAAATCTTTTTTCTTTAATTTTTTTTTTTTTTTTTACCAAAACATGCTCCTTTGTACAGATCACGCACTATTCAGTAAATTTTACATGATTTGCGATTGTAAATTAAAAAAGAATTGATGGCTGACTTCTGTTCAAGCCTGTAGCACTCTGCTTGGTTTGACACCATTTTGAATAGCCTAAAAACAAATATTTTTGCAAGATTAAAATGATTTTTGTTATAAACCAATTTCAAACAATGCAATGTTTACAATGTTTATTCTGCAAAAAAATTATTTTTTTGCTTTTTAAAGAAACCTCCCTTATTTACTGAATGACCCTTTTATATAAATATGTGTGTGTGCGCGCGCGCATGTGTGTGTGTGATGACCACGGAGGTGTATTTAATATCATTTACTAAACATTTCCAGGAAAGGTCGGATGACTCTAAGAAATATTGGTGAATGCTGGTAAAGATCCTGCTATCTTTCTCACGTCACAAAGAAAAGGAATGCGTACCGACGATGTGAGAGTAGAATTACATCCTTATACAAGAAAACAATGCATAGTCATCTTAATCAAATTGGAAGCCTGTGTTGATAACCGCGTAAACCTCATGCTGAGATTGTAAATCGATTGAAGTGATCCAGAGTCAGGAGTTCCCTACAATACACATGATTTCTTTGTTTATCAGTACAAGAACTAGGAAGAACGTTATCTCGACTTTCCAGTGACTTTATCATCTCGTCATATAATTATAATTATAACATCACTGAATTATCGATTCATTATTAAGATATTGTACTCTGCCTTTGCACGTGGGATTGAATATTAAAAGAGCAGGAGATGAATGGAGGGAAAGAAGATTAGGTTGAGATAAAAGAAATACAGACACAGAAGAAATGAGAGAGAGAGAGAGAGAGAGAGAGAGAGAGAGAGAGAGATCAATAAAAGAAGAAAAAATTGAGGGACAGGAAAATCGAGAGTGATAGAGAATAAGATTTTAAGAATGAGAGACTGAACGAAAAATAGACATAAAATGGGTATAAGAACAAAAGAAGTTTGAAAGATGGAGAAAATGAGAAATATATAAGAGAGTGAGAGAATTAATGAAAGAGACACAAAAAAAGTTTGAGAGAGAGAGGGAGAGAGAGAGAGAGAGAGAGAGAGAGAGAGAGAGAGCAAAGATGAGAATAATGAGATACCAGGGAAAATCGCTCACGTGGTGCTGATTTCAATAGTTTATTTACAGACGACTATCTGATTCAAATTGAGTATTTCACATTGTTTAATGGTTAGTGGGCTTGGCTAGCAGACCATGACTGGTAAGTTCGATTCTCACTGTGCGACTCATACTTCTGGTTTCTCACAGAATTTCGCTAATCTTATTAAATGACAGTCTTACCTACATAAATATAAACTATCTCTACACGCATATACACGGACATACATACAGGCACCCTCAACACAC
This sequence comes from Sepioteuthis lessoniana, assembly GCA_963585895.1. Lineage (NCBI taxonomy): Eukaryota > Metazoa > Mollusca > Cephalopoda > Myopsida > Loliginidae > Sepioteuthis > Sepioteuthis lessoniana. Next base: position 89,676,216 of record OY757924.1, on the reverse strand, counting down.
ACACACACACACACACACACACACACACACACACACACACACACACACACACACACACACACATTTATGTGTATTTGACCAACTCACAGCCACGATCAAAGTGTGACACACGGTCAATTTAATCTGTATATACATGCATACATACGTGGGTAGTTGAAAAAGTATCGAGGCTGAAGAGGTATTTTCTAAGAGAGATATAAATGATAAATGTTGATTTTTCTAAAAAGTCTATTTGGAATTAAACAGGCTTATTCCTGCGAGTTTTCCATTAGTCGGACCACCTCTGAAACTACTTTTTTGATATGGCGTGAAACTGCAGTAATGTGTTTCTTCCTTCCACATCCTCAAATCCTTGATATGAAAGAAAAATTGAAAGAAAAATTTGCATAGAGCTAGGCAGCCTGGTTAGGATGGAAGTTGATGTCCTTGCATAATTTCGAAATTCACCTAAAAACCTTTGGTTCAAAAAGTATCAAGAATGGCTTTATAATTTTTTTTTCTAATTATCATTGAATCGTCAGTAGTTTTCTATGGCAGTTGAGATGTTTATTTACCATTTATTGGCTAATTGGCCAATAGGTAGAGTGTTCGCTAATGGTCTGGGAGACCTGGGTTCAATCCCAGGTCGCATCATACCAAAGACTGTAAAAATGGAACTTGATACCTCCTTGCTTAACACTCAGCATTATAAGGTACATATCAAGGGTAAAGTGGAGCAATCCAGGGAAAGGAGTAGCACCTTCCTCTACATCTCGGTGTTGTCGCTTTTGAAAAGGGAGCCTTCAGGTCACCCACGACTACGGTCGCCAACTTTACTTTTAATTACTCATTATTTGATGTGTTAAACTATGTACACAGTTTTATTTACATTTAAAAATTTAAAAAAAAAGCTTCATTTTCATTCATTTTCTCACATTTCGTGCACCTGGTTTAGATAGATAATTTGGTTAGCTGATCGGGGTGTGATTGTTAGAAAACCAGTCTTACCTGGCTTTTGCTGGGCCTTCTGGCATTCGTGCCGGATGGGGTATCGAAACTAATGGCAGATTCGAGGCTGAATGGCCCCCAGTTTCAGTTGGGCCACCTTCGGGTGGGCGAGCTGCAACATTGACACCTTTGTCCCCAATGTATAGCACTAGACTTTTCTGTCTAGTTTAAGCTATAACCCGGCACTCGTGCCCGGACCCAGATTTGGGTTCGTGAAACTGCTTGGCTCATTAGACCCACATTGCCCTTAGTAGGTCAATGAGCAGCATAGACCTGCAGGGTTCGAGCCTCGGCTCGGGCCCGACCTTCCCCTCCCCTAAATCCCCACTATAATCATTTACCTTGTGTCAGGTCCTGTCTGGTGAGAGCCAGCGACAAATAACTATTAGAAAACCAGTCTCGCAGATCAATTACTTCCGTGAAGTGAGTTCGATAATCACAGAGGGTTCCATACTTTTAGCCTTGTGGCAAACTAAGGAAGACTTAATGAAAGACAATTTTCTGATTCTCATATAATTTCAAACTGAGAAAGGTGAAATACTCTCTTTCTCTTTTCCACGATTGATTAATTCAGCTTAGATTAATGACTCGCTTATTTTTCTTGCTTTTTCTGTCGGTCTGTCTGTCGGTTTATCTGTCTGTTTTCATTTCGCTCTTTTCTCATTTTTATTGTTTATTTTACAGAGTGCACCGGGAATCGGTGCCAACCATCAAGAAAAAGTTGACAAGAAAACGAGAAAAGTGAGAGAAAGAGGCCAACAGAGATTGCAGAGAAGATAAAATATGTAGAAAAGTCAGAATAGGTCATTTCGCTGACACATATGCGCAAAATGAGTTACACAGTTGCGATTTGGAAAATGATTATCGCTGAGAAGTCAGTTCTAACGATTCATGGTAAAGATGACTTAGTGACATTTGCCCCGATTCGAAAACATTGTCGCAGAGATAAAAAAAAATGACGGAGAAGAAGAAGAGCAATATCTGGAACAATAAAAGAGAGACCAATGACGACTTTTGATTTCAAAAACAAGAGTTGACTGCTAGTATATACAAAATAAATGAAATAATAATTACCAATGATCTTTTATGTTTCATGCTTAGATGACATTATTTGCTGTGACAAATTAGATTTTAATCTGATAATATATCACTATATCAATCACCCTATCTTACTCTCAAAGAAAGATGCATCAATATATATATATATATATATATATATATGTATGTATGTATCACCTTTTACTCAATTTTATCTATCTATCTATCTATCTATCTATCTATCTATCTCAGGGGTAGAAAAATCAGGTCTAGAGCCCAAACGAAACACATTTAGAGGCAAAATTACTTTCGACATCGCAACTTTAAACGTTAGAACATTAAATACAATAATCCAGCTTCCCAAGCGGACGGTGTCTGAAGCCAAGGAGATTACAGACATCTTATGCATACAGGAATATAAGTATCACCTCTGTACACTAGAACTAAAATGCCATGAATCCAGTTATAGATGGATATTTGAGTCGACATCTTGATTAAAAAACACCGTCAACTCTGCCATTTGAAGTGTAGGAATACTTCTCAGACCTCATGCCTTAAAATTGCAAAACAGAACAAAGAAAATCCAACCAAGGATGATATGTGCGACATTTAATAGCAACCTCAGCAGAACAATAGTCTCACGTTTCAATACCACTAATGCCAGTGATGAAATTGACAACACCCTCTATAATGAACTGCCCTTGTCCGACACAATGCCAAACTCTACATTCTGATCATAAGTGGCGACATGAATTCTTATATTGGCAAAGGTAAAACTAATAAATTCTGTTCACACAACTCTCCAAACAGAAATGGTGAACGTCTACAATAGCCTTGTATCCTTAAACACTAAATTTCAAAAAAGCGAAGGAAAACTATGGACTTAGACCTATTCAAAAAATCCCAGATCAAATCTAGATTATTTATTTAAAAACAAGCTGTAGAAAAACAACACTCTAAACGGTGTGGTATGCACATCGATCACAAAAATGAGTACATATCGATCATTTAAAAAAAAAGTTGTCTTTGAAACCAAATCTCAAATCAGAATTCTAAAACTTCCGTTGGAATATGTAACACGTTGCAGAAGTGAACAATTTTTGTATCATGTTGAATATGATGTTGAACTCGGAGTATGTGTGTGTTTGTGTGTGTCCAGATTTGAACGTGGGTGGGCCCACCCAAGTGAAGTAAAAAAAGAAAAAAAGGGAAAGAAAAGTTTTTATTTCTCTTGAGATGTCAGATCCCTGGGTGAAAAGCCCTGGCTGCCACTAAGCCTGGTTTTGAGTTCATGCCCCAGAGAGATCAAACAGGTAGATTTTTTAGTAACAACAAATTTTAGATTCTCAGTTTGATAAAAAATGTATGTTTCTTCAATCGGCGGGAAATTTTCTAAATAAATAGAGGTAGCTTTTTGAAAGAAAGGGCAGTTGTCCTCGCACGTGCTGAGAGGTAGTGATAATAGCAGGAGGTCCGCAAGTGCCAGGGATCTTTGCATGTGCCGACAGAAAGAGTAGAATATAGTAGCGCTGAGTGTCACGTCGCCTCCCTCAAGTCCGATTGAGAGAAATAAAAAATAAAGCATCCAAATCAAAAGAATTTTGGACTTTTCTATCAGCGTGGGAGACGAAACGGCAGGAGAAAATATCTGTGGATACGAATTGTTAATATCGCCAAAAAGAAGGGGTATTACAATATTTTACATTTAGAAATATTATCAAGCATTGTTTTTTTTTTAACAAATTCTATAGCATTGAAGCACTGTAACCAAAATATGAAGATACAAATAAGTACACACAATATTTTTATGAAAGTTTATTTTTAATTACAGATATGTTGCAGTATATAATGCTGCAATGTGAAGGTGCGCTTACAGTTGTGCTTATCGACATAGGAAATGGATTTAGCGACCCCAGTTCAAAATCCCGAACAAAGCTGTTTGCATATCACTTTGTGCTAATGCCCTGAGGAAAGGTATAAATCATTCTCTTCTACCCCAACCCCACTTCAACCGTTAAAATCGGCGCCAACATAACTTAAACATAATACATTAAACCGATTCTATCTCTGCTCAGTGGGATGGGGGCAAGTTACAAAGGATTTTTATTTAGATGCTACAAAAACTCACTGAAGTTCACAAGAAAGAAAAATTACAAATAGAAATTGTTCTTTTAGAATGAACCATTTCTAATATAAATGTAATATACCAACTTAGCTAGCGACAGAGTGCCATGGATGAACTTAGCAGATTCAATGCGGTCGCAAGATAACATCAACAAAGTGGTTTTCACAAATATAAAATATGATGGCGAGAATATAATTTATTGCCTATGAATAGAGTGACAGATATTTCCGTTCGTAGATAAGATCAACAAATTACGGGAAAAAATGGAAGTATGAAAGTTACGATAACCAGCTATAAACAGAAAAATCGGTGAGGCAAACAGGATGTTCATACTTCCGCATTGGACTTGAAAAGATAATATAAGGTCTGTAATATATATATATATATATATATGTTCGGCTTATCATTCATGAATGTATTAATTTGCAAATATATATATGTACACAGTGGAGGCAACCCTATATATATATATATATATATATATATATATATATATGAAAATAAATATGGATTAAAATCCGACAGTATGAAGCTAGCAACAAACTTCCATAGCTATGTGAACTATTCTGTTATCCAAGTCTTGATGATTGTTACTGAAAGCGAAGCGTTAACGTCGACTTTAAATCATAACAAATTCACCAATTTGGATCATGTTTTTCTGCTATCTTTATATATATATATATATATATATATATATATATATGTGTGTGTGTGTGTGTGTGTGTGCGCGCGAATATATATATTAACTTTGAAACATATTTAGTGTAATGCTAATTTATTTTCCAACAATATATGTGCGTGTGTGTGTGTGTATATGTGTGCGTGTGTATGCATGCCAGTTGATTTTAAGTTCAGACATTGTTAAACGACTTGCAAAGATGCATTCCCATCAGATTAAAAGCATAAAAAAAAAATCTCTCTAAATATATTTGAATTTTTTCTCTTATTTCTAAACTTATTGGAAAATACTTTCTATGTACTTCTTATGATCCGATTTTAAGTTCCTTACGTTTTTAGTGACACTTTTTCTACTTTGTCTCCATACGTTTGCAGCTATTAATACTTTCTGTAAACATGAATATCTTTTTTCTGTCTCTTTATATATATATATATATATATATACCATCAAGTCATACTAATTGCCAAGAATTCCTTGAATTTTTCTCGCCATCTATCACTAGCATCCATCGTGTATGGCAAGTCTTCTAGACTGCATCCAGTGTCCGCATAGAGTTGATGTATGTAAGTTCTTGCTGGTCAGCCAACACTAGTGCACCCATGCATAGGAGTCCATAAGCGAACATCCCTAATGAGTTCGTCTTTACAGTAGTGCTCCGCATATCTTGTTCGTCTTATTTGGATGATTTTTGAGATGGGAAGTAGGTGGCCGTAAAGTAGCTGTTTTGGGGAGTGTTGCTTCCAGGATTTATTCAAAACAGCACATAGCATTCTTGCGAAAACATTTTTTTATTAGATCAACTGATAGTCGTATTTGTTCAATGATTCCCATGAGTATAGAATGAAATGATTTTGAGAAATCTACAAACAATAGTTTAGTATCGATATTTTTTGCCACACTCCTCTGATAATTCGTCGACGAATATTCAGAATCTATGAGGTTGTCGATCAATTTCCTGGAATACCGTTCTGAATTATATTAAGAATTTTCTCAGTTTTAGCTCGGATACGATTGAAGCAACGCATTATAAACCTTAGCAGCTATAGTAGAGAGAGGTATGCTTCTATAGTTCTTCGTGGTTCCGAGGTCGCATTTCTTAGGGAAAAGGAGAATTCAGGCTTTCTTTCATTTCTTTATTGTGTTTTATTTATACACATACTAGCAGCTTTTCTGTCTTTAATTCTTTTTCAGTATTACAGCAAGGTCTTCCTCCATAATATGTCCTTGTTTGATGACGAATTGGCTATTAATGATATTTACGGTAGGTTTATCAGTGATTCAGGAGATTTTTTGAACAGATCCTTGAAATGTTCTTTTCACTTCTGCAGTCTTTCTTCTTGGCAAACATCTTTTAGTTTTTCTATCGAGGAGATTTTCCATGTGCTGATTTCATTTATTGTCTTCTATGCTAATTGTTATTGTCAATCTTCAATCGAATTTTTGATTCTATTATTTGGCTTTGTATCCTAATTATTCTTTTGTTATGTGTTAGTTCTTTCTAGACTTTCTACACATTGGCACTTGTTGGGTTTCTTTTAATAGGTAAGTGTGTCGTATTCATATTATCTCTTTTTTTATCTGACTGCTACTGAGTCCAAAGTTACGCTATATTTGACTCTTAGTTTGGTTGGTATGCACTCAGCGGCTGCTTCTGTATTGGCGGTAACAAAGTTTTCATTATTGCCTTTCGGAGTATGTGTTTCAGATATCTTCTGAAGTGTATCAAACTTATATTTACCGCGTATTGTTTTCTGAAAACACTCTTGGTTGTTGAAGTTGAGTCATATCGAAAAGCTTTAAATGTTAGTTTCTTATTTCAGCATAGAATTAGATTAATCTTTGCCAAGACGATTCTGTGTTCGGAAAATTCTTTTTCAGAGGAGGAGTATACCTCACAGTTCAAAATGATATTAATCCACTTCCTGTTTATAAATGTATAATCTAGCTGTGCTTTAGAGTTATTAGGAAAGGTATAGGTCCTTAGTTTTCTCTCCCTATTTTTGAATTTTGTGTTTTCACACTAATCTGTTCTCTAGTGAAAATTCTGCTTGATATTCCCCAATTCTATATAGCAATTTGTGTGAACAGAATTTATCATTGCCTTCTTTGCCTATTTGAGCATTCATGACTCGACCGATGATTGGTACGATGCAGTTGAAAAGGCATCGGAGAAGTGATGTAAAACTTATTCAAAGTTACGATTATCAATTTAAGGAAATCATTATTATTATATGTGTGTGTGTGTGTGTGTGTGTGTGTGAATACACACACACACACACACACACACATATATATATAACGAACATTAAAAATAAGAGTTCTAAGCTAAAACAGTTACATTTTTCATCGAAACGCTTCTAGAATTTTTAGTTGAGCACATTTGTTTATTTGTTACGAGCCCTAACAAAGAAACTTTCAAATTTTCTTATGTTACCCCGGAAACGTTCCAGCCATTTTTATGGTCGAATTTTTAAAATAAAATTTGATTATTTAGAGTTGAAAATTTGGGTTGTTGTTTCTTCGGAAAAAATTGTTCATTTTTAAGCAGAACGTATTTGTTCCTTTCGTTGTTCGTATGGGATGATTTTTTTCTCTCACCGTGTTAGAGACTCTGACATGTTAAAATTAAGAATTAAATGGGCCTGGGTGATTATCTTCCTTAAAATGGCTGCAATTAGCGACAATTATCACTTAATGTGTTTTTATTATTTACAATGCATATTCAATCATTAAATTGTTTGATTTGAATTGGTTGCTAAAGAAAAGCAACTTTATTTTTCATTCATATAAATGGATTTATTTATTTGAATTTTAAAATGATAACAGAAGATTATTAATTGAAAAAAAAATCTGCATAAAGTTTGCAGTTTTTTAACTGAATTTTATTCTATCCGAGGAGGGATAATTTATTGTAATATGTTAAAACCAGGAAGGCTGTTAGAATTTCTGATTTTCCCTGAGGGAAAATCAATTTAATTTTGAATACTATAAAGATATAGTGTTTAATTTATTGAAATAAATATTTTGCTCAAAATATGTAGTCAGTTTTTATTTTGTAAAAGCTGAATGGAAAAATTGATATTCATCATCTTTTTTTACAATGAGTATATACATCCGTTGTCATATATTGTAATATATTTTGTAATGAAAAAATGTCTTTAAAAGTAAAAAATTATGAATTTCAAGAAGCTTTTGAACCATAAAAATATAAAGAAAATAAAAAAAAGAAATAGAGTCAATAAAATTTTACCAACCACTACATTGAAGAAGAAAGAAATAAAATGTGTGAAATCTTCAAAGTTTATCAGCAGCCGAAGCCTGGAAAACAACAAAAACACAAAAAAGAAAAGAAAATGAAACGATCTGAACTTCATAAGAAACTGTAATGTCTTTTTTTCTTAAAATTATTTTGAAAATGTTTTGTGGTAAACAATTCCGAGACACTTGAAAAGAATAATGTTTGTAAATATATTAATTAGCCAAATTTCATAAACTTTATTTTAAAGTTATTTAGCAAATGTATATTACAATGATTCAGGGAATTAAGTATTTTTATATATTAAATTTGAAAATGTCTTATGGTCAGTGAGTATTTGTTGTTTTAGTCATTTAGGTAACTTAAAATAACTTTATTTTCACTCTTTTATTTATACTGTCTGCATCTTGATATTAAGTGAAAAAATGGATAAACCAAATACAATGGGTTTAATGGCAATATTTCGTTCTTTATTAACAGAAGAACTTCGTCAGACTAACCATTTTTTTTTGCGTTTTTCTACATTTTTGCGATTGAGGAAATAGATAAGGTAGGGGAGAATGATAAAAGGTATAAAGGGAGGGAAAAGGTCAAAAGACAAGAGGGAAGATTAAAGAGGTTGGAGGAATGATTGTAGGGGTTAATTTGGTTTTAACACGAAGTTAGGTGGCACTGTTTGATTTATCCACTTTTTCACTTATTTTGATCATCTTGTCAAATTCACCAATATCTTCCATTTCTCCACGATGTCGGAATGGATAACCACACTTTCAACAAAAAACTGAAAATATAAGAGATACATCATCGTAGCTCACTCTCAGATGAACAGAAGTGTTTTTTCTACAGAAATGCATTGAGGAAAAAGTTATACCAAAGTGTACAGTAAAATCCCGCCCACTCTCTGACGGCATTTTTCCACACCATGTGCAGAAATACCTGGAAGCATTCAAAACTCTTCTACACTACCCAAGCTCGGCACTGTTTAATGAGGAAACCCAACACAATTGGTGCCACCTTGCCTTGATGTCACAGTTAAAACCAAATTAGCCCTTACTACTGTCACGTGATAGCTCACGAAGACGAAGAGGTAAGAATGATACTATCCCCCCGTTGAACTAACATTATCTAGCAGTCAAAAAAGTAACCGTTAGGAGAGAATGTGGGTCACGCAGATGTTCGCACTTAAGTGACCTTGGGTCGCCGGACATCGGAAGGGGAAAGAGAAAGAAGCCAAAATGATTGGCGGGGACCCCAAACGGAAGTGGGGTTCCCTTCCCCTCAGCGGAAGTAAGGCACAAAAAAAAAAGTTTTTGAGCAAGTCTCGTGGCAGACGGACGATAGCCATTTTACTCCGGGCTAAAGACAAAAGACTAACTGAGACACGAAGGACTCCAAAATCCTTCAAGCCAGTCATAAAAACAGTACAAAGTCTATTAGCCCGTGAAAGAAGAAAAATTCTCCAGTGGAACCCCGTCAAAAAAATAAGATAAGTAACTTTGGGACATTTTTCCTTTACACCCAAATTTTGTTTACCACTCTCTCTCTCTATTTGAAGAAGGATAAAAGCCAAGAAAAGACATTTATATTCATGGACTATCCTATTATATATTTTTGACACTTTGAACGTATATATATATATAACCGTAGTAAAGAACCTATGTATTTTCATTTTACCATGTGGTCTATGTTATTATTTCATGCTTTCCTTTCAGCTTCTATTCGCCTTACATTATCTTGCTTAGAACTGTCCTATTAATTCCTAAAGTATCACACGGGAAACCGGAGTTGCCAACTACTACAACAACATCAATATTATTACAACTAAGACCTATAGGCCCGTATTCTTCTATTATCTAAGGGAAAGAAGTTAGCGGCCTGGTGGGTGTGTGATAGTGTGAAATTTTGGACCCCTTTGCCAGCGGTGGCCAGTCTGGCCCTAAATTATTCTCTCACGTAATATGCCAGTTCTTATCTGCCTGAGAAAAGAACTCTGAACAGGACTTATTTCTGTAGGGGATCAAGTGCCAACCTGCCCCGTCTTCACACGTGCGAAAATAAAGTCCCGTTTAGGGATTTTAGTCAACAATTTGCCGTCACACTACCATCACTTTAACTCCTTTATTCTTCCCTTATCTCTTGTCTTTAGACCCTTTCCTCCACTTTGTACCATTTTACATTCTGCCCTGGTTTATCTATTTCCTCATTTGCAAAAATGTAGAAAAATGCAAAAAATGGTTAGTCAAACGAAGTTCTTTGGTTAGTAAAGAACGAAATATTTTCAGTAAACCCGTTGTGTTTGATTTATTCTCTTTTCCACTTATTTTCATCATCTTGATAGATTCTCCGAAATCAACCATTTCTCCATCTGCATATTTCTAATTATTTTCCCCTTTTCCCAGAGACGATAACTTGTTATAGAAGATGATGTTTGTTTGTTTTATAATTGGCATTGGTGGTTCTGTAGCAAAATACGACTGTTGTTCAAGGTTAGCTATTAAATGAAGCATCCATCATTCGTGGTAGGATTCCTCCAATGCTGTTTAGTGATTTTAAGGTACGAGGATTAAGACGCATTCCTAAATCTCGGATGGGGACACAGACTGAGTTTTTCTTTGCATATGCCGAGACAGATATCCAACTATTACCGGTATTATTATATATTAGCACAAATTCTTGTACGCATATGATGTCTATACTATCTCGGCTACAGACGTAATCAGCTCAGCAACCTGGTTTATGTTGAAAGTCCTATCAAATGACGCAATGCTGGCAATATTTTAGCATCTAAGTCAAATTGATTTGGGCTCTATATCTGATATTTCGAACACTAGAGCCCCAGCTTCGGTAGAACGTGCCTCTTGCTGACTCCTGTGAAAGTTGATTCGGTTTGAACGTACGTAAGCTTGGGCTATGGTAACTTTTTGACAATTTTTTCTCATTAATCATATTTACCAACCCCTCTGCTCGGGCAGGATGTGACACAAGGTCAATTTTTAAGTGGAGTTTAACAGGTTTGAATTCAGAGATTTCCTTCTCCTAGACTAGTTGCCTCACCAAGGCTGAAGAACTCAGTCTACCCTACAATTTACCCATAGCTGGAAGGAGAATAATTGGATTCATACCTTTCCCAAGGGTATTAGTGCTATGTGAAATGCAATCAGTCTCGTCCAGGATTTGAACTCGTGTCACCGTGTCCATTTCCTACGACGATAACTATTACACCACGGGCACCCACTTTTCTCATTAATTGACGCCATCCATAGAGATAAGTAACTGTTTGATTCTGGCCGCTGACCAATGAAATTCTTCCACCCAAAATCCAATGAAACCTGCCGTTAACTCGTCTTTAGACTCAACTGCCTTACTTCACTTTCACAATGCTGCTTCCCAAGATATTTTCTTCTGAAGACTTTTCGCCCCTTTTTTTCACTTTTGAAGACTAGATTCTTTCAGCGTTTGTGCTTTTATGATCTTATTATTTGTACGTATTTTCAGGTAGTGAGAGGAATTTTATCAATTTTTTCTTCCTCCTACCAATTTGAGATTTTCAACACTCATTTTATCTTAAGCGTATGAAACGGAACTTTTTTTCTGTTTTGGGATGAGATTGGGCGTATCGGAATTTAATTTTGCCCAACTATATAACACCAATCTCCCTATACTGATCATTAATGATTTAGTTAATTTTGTAAGCTAAACTAGAATTTGTAAGACGTATTTTCACGTTGAAACTTTTAAAGTTTTAACTTCGTTTAAGTCAAACGAAATCTTTTCATTTTATTCAGTTTTTCTGGATTGATTTTATTTTTTAGTTAAACAATCTCCCATTTAGTTTTAACTTTTTACTTTTAATTCTGTCTATCTTCTTTGTGCTACTACTTCATGGATAATGTTTGAGAATTGAAACCATTTAGCTGCGAGCAAACAAACTCTAAATCGTTTTAAAATAAAGTTTCTTACAAACTGTACATATATTTAGGCATTAAATAATCCACAACACGATTTGATAATCCATTAAAACAAATAATAAACAAACCACACACACACACACACACACACACATATATATATATATATATATATATATAAGGAGCGAGAAAGAGCTATTGAACCTTATATGAATTAGTTACCACAAACCTATATATATATATATATATATAGGACTGAATAACAAGTGTCGTCCGTTTAAATCTAAAAACCATAGCGTCAGTTTTAAAGACTAAAAGGCCAGTGCTAATAGTAAATAACTGTAAATAAAAAAAACAGTTGCGTAGTGCAATCATTGAACAGAAGAAAAAAAAACTAGTATACAACTGTAAGTTTCTGGAATTCTAATTATCAAGTAATTGTCGGTGATTAAACACGCTTATTGCGGCAACCTGATTTATATTATCCCCAGTATTAATCGCCAACATTCACTCGAGACAGTATCACGTGACGAATATTTCAATCTGGTACAATTGTCGAAGTAATTTTTTTTTTGCCTTTGGTGACATATTGGCATTTGTTTTGCAATTTTTTTTTAAACATTCAGTGCCCGCCTATGGTCTTCTTAGTATGGTCAACTTCATTTAAAATTCTCTTTACACTCGCACACATACAGCGAAAAGAAAAAAAATTAGCCTATCAATGAGATTTATGAAAGATTTATGATTATTAAATTTCTCCTTTCATGTTCCGTTTATTCAACCACACATACACACCTACATACATATACACACACACATACATCTACACACATACGTACATAGATACAACTTAGAATAGCATAGACACAGACAGTGGGATTTGTGTCACTGACTCGTCTATAAGATCATCAAACGATCAATCAATCAATTAGCATATATATATGTATATATATATATATATATATATAGTTTGCTGAATTAGAGAAGAAAATGTACTCAATATTGGTGATAGACAATACATATATTAGTCAGAATAGCATAGATACATTTAAAAGCGTTTATCGACTGTCAGTTTCTCCCTAATGCGATCATTAAGCCAAGACTTTGTCTTCGCTTTCGAAACTATATATATATATATATATATATAGACGAGGTGCATACGATAAGTTTCTGGACTTTTTTCGTATGGGCATTTAAATTGTCGTAAACTCTTGAAAATTCGGTATGTTATTGCTATACATCATATAAGATAACTGACCAAGTTTTATGATTTCAGCTTTAAATGAACAGGTACAGCAGCAATTGGAATACACCCTACTAAGGCCTGATTGTCACAGCTGGTGAATTTCAAAAATGCAATCTGACACTTTAGAAGAACGATATGCAATAAAATTCTATTTTAAACTTGGAAAAAAGGCCACAGAAACGTATGGAATGCTTCAGACTGCTTTTAGACCATCTTGCATGAATCGAGCATCAGCTTTGGAGTGGCATAAGAGATTCAAGGAAGGCAGGGAGTCTGTGAAGGATGATGAGAGATGCAGGAGGAGTAAGGAAGTCAATACACCAGAGTTGACTGCCCAATACACCAGAGTTGATTCCACCAGGATAATACACCAGTCCACAACTCCATCCTTGTCACAGACTATTTGACTAAGATTGGCATCAAGACAGTTCGTCAGCCTCCCTTCGTCATGAAAGAGGCTGTGACGAAAGTCATTGACACGCTCACACAAGAGGACTTCCATGGGGCCTTCCAGAAATTGTTGGAACGATACAACAAGTGCATTGCAGCCGGAGGAGATTAATTCGAAGGGGACAAGAGTTTCATGTGTGTACTATCAATAAAAGTGCCCATAAGAAAAAAGTCTGGAAACTTATCGTATGCACCACGTATATATATATATATATATCATGTCGCGCTGGTAGCACGGATATCCCTGACCCTCTCTTGCCACACCTCCCTATCGTTCATCGCCCTAGGCAGGTCCTCAGGACAGCATCCCGTATCCTCACACAGCTGCTGAATGTATGTTCGTGCTGGTCGTCCTGCTTTTGCACGGCCATGTGTAGGGGTCCATAAGAGTACATCTCTTATGAGTTCGTCCCTGTTTCTCTAGCAGTGTCCTGCATGTCTGGTTCGTCTAACTTGAATAGTTTTCGTGATAGAAGGCAGGTGGCCGTACAGTTGGTGTCTTGTGGGGTGTTGTCGCCAGGACTTGTTCAAGATTGCACGCAGCATTCTTGTGTAATTGCCGTCTAGCTTCTTCTCCAGCCGTTTTGTTAGCGTCCATGGAGTGCACCCGTATAGCAGTATCGATGTGACCGCTGCCTGGAAGAAACTGCGTTTCATTTTATCGGTTAGGTCTGATTTCCATATAATCGATAGCCTATTGATAGCTGTCCATGCTTTCCTTAACCTCGTGTCGATGTCCTTTTCGGTTGATTCAACGCTGCTTCATAGGTAAGTGAATTTGTCAACTAGTTTAAGAGGGGTTCCTTCTAGTGTGGAGATGTCCCCCGTTTGATTATAGCACATATATTCTGTTTTGTGTGCATTAACATAGAGGCCTATGCCTGCGGCTGCTTGTTCCAAACTATGCAGTAGTGTTTCGGCTTGGTCGGGTGTATTTGCCAATATCGCTATGTCATCGGCGTAGTCAGCGTCGGTAATAGTTTTTGCGGGGTACCTTCTGCTTCTTTTCTTCGTCAGCTCGAAGCCATTCTCTCTGATTTTGTCAATCGATGTTCTAAGTACATAGTCTAGACAAATGATAAAGAGGTATGGAGCCAGCGTGTCTCCTTGTAGTACTCCTGCTACAATGTCGAAGTATTCTGTGTCTCCATCCGGTGATCGTACTTTTACTTTAGTGTTTCTATAGAGAATCGTTATTGCTGCTACGGTTTCTTTAGGTATGCCGTATGCTAGTAGGATTTGTTCCATCTTTCCTCTGTGAATGGAATCGAAGGCCTTGGTAAAGTCGACAAATATTAATGTCGCTTGTAGGTTTTTTGCCCGTACACCTTCAAGGATTCTACGGATGGTTAATATTTGTGAGGTCGTGGATCTATTCCTTCGGAAGCCATTTTGGTTTTTCCTTAGTATGTTGTCGATTTTGGGTTCTATGCGGTTTCGTAGTAGGGCATTGTAGATTTTGGCTGCTATGGATGTAAGTGTTATGCCTCGGTAGTTTTTGGCTACTCCGAGGTCCCCCTTTTTAGGGAAGGGGAGTATGCATCCCTTCATCCATCTATCTATCGGGTGTTGATTGTATACTGCATGTATGTATATACAGAGAGAAGGAATAAGTACGTTGAAATAATTATTGCAGTAACAAGTGAAGTATACGCACAAACATAAGGTCGTAGATGTGCGCGCGCACACACACACACACACACACACACACACACACATATATATATATATATATACACACAATTAGACATGCAAATACTTATGTATCTATTTCACCATATACATTGCATATTTGTGTACTTGATTAGTAAAAAATACTGCCTTTTTAGTGTAAAAATTATTTTAGTTTTTAGTTTATTCAGAAAAGTACAAATGATTCAAAATTAATGTATTCATGCTTGCTGTTGTAGAGTGGTTAGCACCTCTTCAGCACTCTACCAGATGGCCTGGCTTAAAGCCTTAAATCGTCTACGATTAAGGACTTTAACAGTTGATTAATAAGTTGATATTAAGCTAATAAATATTCAGACTGATCTTAATTCGTTTGGCTATGGAGCATTTTGACCCTCCTCTCTTCCTTGTAAGTTGTCTTGTTAAATGTTTGAAAGTTTATTATACTGTGATCTTTTGTATGTATCCGTTATCACCAGATACTGGTGCTTAATAAATATATTAAGCACCAATTCTTCTCAATGTATTATACACCTCGACGATACAAGAGTTTAGCGACGAGTATCCGAGAAACTGCAACTGAATCAAAAGATTGGCAACGATAGCAGCAAAAGACAAACAAGCTTGCAAAAACATTTATTGGAAGTACACATTCAAAGTGACACTCACAAAAATTGAGGATTTTAAAAATTGCTTTCTGGAATTTTTAAAACAGTAAGAAATTTTACGCAAACAGTAAATGAAAAAAAATGAGAACCAATATCGAGAAGACTTGAAAAAATTTGAGAACCAACGTCAAGAAGACTTAGAAAAGCATTGAAATGAACTCGAGTTAGGGGAAAAAAGATTTTCATAATTACTTGAAACTTTCTCAAAAAGAGAAAATGATCCAGCCAGCTGTAATATTTTTCTCAGAATTCCGTAATCAACTCGATTGGTGAATTTGGATACAAACCAGACAAAGAAGTTACATTGGAAGCATATTTTCGGAGATTAGAGGAAATATTTCCAAAAGACTTTGTAGCATGGTAAGATGGAAAAAAGGGTGATTTATGCTGAGTGGGTTTGGCGCTGTGGAACATGGAAAGTACGCAAATTTTATACCACCAAGACATCCCAGAGAAATTTAATTCCAGGAAATCATACAAGTATTAACAAAAATACTCGATGGCAATACTTGAATCTTACAAAGGTAGAAAAAGATGCTTATACGACGTTTGCCAGTTTAGTCAACAGAGAATGTGAAAAATTTACATTAAGTGAAATTACACCAGATAAGTTCAAATGCTTAATTTTCGTTCAGGAACTGACCGCACGAAAAGATGTAGAAATAAGATCAAGATTGCTTATAAAATTAGAACAAGACCAAAAGATAATACTTCAAAATCTCGCGGATGAGTTTCAATGTATTTTAAATTAAAGGGCAGACACAGCGAAAATTGAGGAACGAGACATTTTTCATATTCATGCAGTCCGGAATAAGCCAAAAAGTAGGAAAAAAGAAATTTCTTTTAAAATTAATCCTTGTCTAAAATGCGGCGAATTACATTTATTTAAAAATTGTCCCTTTAAAAACAAAGTGTCAAAACTGCGGGAAAAAAGGACATAAATTTTCCCATTGTAACAAAAATAACTATTTGTAATATTGAACAAAAAGTAGTCGAGATAATAAAAAGAAAATATATAAATGTTCGACTAAATAATAAGAAAGCCAAATTTTAATTAGACACAAGTTCAGACTTTACAATGATAAACCTGCAAAAGAATTAACAGACAAATTTCTCAGGGAAAAAGAAAAAATTAAACTCATTTGTCATGGATCGATCGTAAAATTTATTCGGTGCGGATTGGATGGAATCGTTTGACTTGTTCAACGTACCAATAAACACGTTTTGTAACAATGGATCGGCAACTAACACCGAAAACTGAAAAGGGAACTCAATTCAAATTTCCCAGAAATTCTTTTTGATGGTCTTGGATTTCGCTCAAAAGTAAAATCAAAATTCAAATTAAAAAAGGATACGACACCAATATTTCGACCAAAAAGGCAAGTACAGTTTGTGGCATTGGTGAATAATGACAACTTGAACGACTGGAAAAATTTGAGGTAAATGAAAAAACTGATTATAGTCCCTGGTCAACCCCGACCGTATACGTAAAAAAGATAAACAATAAGATAAGGGTTTGTGCAGATTACTCGACAGGACTAATGCTTGAAACAAACTAATTATCCTTTCCAATCGCCAGACGGAATTTTAGTGCAATTAAATGAGGATCGGATATTTTCAAAGTTGAACTTATCGGAGACCTATCTGCAAATACCAGTTGATGAAAAGTGTGCTAATACTATCATCACGAACAAAGGGCTCGGTAAATTCCTAAGATAAAGGTAGCACCAGCAATATTCTTGCGAATGATGGACACCATGCTCAGTAGGTAAGACTTTGCAATAGCAGATCTTGATGATTTATTAATAAAAAGTAAAACCGGAGAAGAACATGCACGATATGTAAAGGAAGTTTAAAAAAAAAAAAAAGAGTTTGAATTTAAGTTGAGTATTGAAAAATGCAAATTTTTCTTACCAAAAATCAAATATTTGCGACAAGTCATTGACGAAAAAGATAGGAGTCATGATCTTAGTCGTTCCAATGCAATAAAGAACATGCCTGCTCCAACAAATGTTTCGTCCCTGCAACCATTTCTGGGGTTAGCTAATTATTATAGCAATTACATTACAAATATGCACACACTAAGAGCGCCTTTAAAGTAACTTCTTAAAAAAGACGTTAAGTGGAACTGGTCGGTCAATTGTCAAAAAGATTTCGATAATTTAAAGACACAGCACTAACGTCGGACCTAACTCTTTCGCATTACGACCCTTATTAGGAGATTTATGTGGTAAGCGATGCTAGTGATCTGCATTTAGGGGCCGTACTCCTAAACAAAGAAAAAGATGGTCAGTTAAAAGACGTTCATCATGTTTCGAAAACTTTGCTCCAGCCAAAAATTAATTATTCACTAATTGAAAAAGTGGGATTAGGTCTGATATTTACTGTTTTGATCTTTCCCAAATATATATATGGAAGAGGGTTCATTCCTTAAAATAACCACTGGCCACTATTGCCCATTTGGCTAGGGCTGTAGAATACAACGACTGCATCTCTCTGCAGAGGGGTAAGACCCACCCCAACGAATGTCCTAGATATGACACTAAACAATCTGATGGTGAGGTTCCAGTAATGCTGGAGCAATTAAGAACGTAAAGTTAATTGAAACCGTGAACGAAAAATTACAAAAATTCTTGTCTATATATCGCATAAAACCTTGCGTAAATGTATGTATATGGTTTGTTTATTGTTTGTTTTAATGGATTATCAAATCGTGTTGTGGATTATTTAATGCCTAAACTTTTTATATATGTACAGTTTGTATGAAATTTTATTTTAAAACGAGTTAGAGTTTGTTTGCTCGCAGCTAAATGGTTTCAATTCTCAAACATTATCCATGAAGTAGTAGCACAAAGAAGATAGACAGAATTAAAAGTAAAAAGTTAAAACTAAATGGGAGATTGTTTAACTAAAAAATAAAATCAATCCAGAAAAACTGAATAAAATGAAAAGATTTCGTTTGACTTAAACGAAGTTAAAACTTTAAAAGTTTCAACGTGAAAATACGTCTTACAAATTCTAGTTTAGCTTACAAAATTAACTAAATCATTAATGATCAATATAGGGAGATTGGTGTTATATAGTTGGGCAAAATTAAATTCCGATACGCCCAATCTCATCCCAAAACAGAAAAAAAGTTCCGTTTCATACGCTTAACATAAAATGAGTGTTGAAAATCTCAAATTGGCAGGAGGAAGAAAAAATTGATAAAATTCCTCTCACTACCAAAAGATACGTACAAATAATAAGATCATAAAAGCACAAACGCTGAAAGAATCTAGTCTTCAAAAGTGAACAAAAGAGGCGAGCAGAAAGTCTTCAGAAGAAAATATCTTTAAACTTTAGCTCAAATCTCTTAAAGCTGTTTTCGCTTTTAATTTTTGGTTATATAAATACTTAACAATGGTGAACTTTAAAAAAATATTTTACCGAAAATATGACAAGATATATTATACAGAATGTCCTGAGTAAATCTTGAAATATAATGTACGATCAGAAAAAAAATGAAGGAAAAGCTTTTTAAAAATGGTGATGAGTCAATCAAGTCAATCAAATCATAATACAAATAATCCGCAGAGCCTAATCAAAATAACAAAGTGAATTACCCTTTCTATTGCGTTAAAACTTAAGAAAATTCAAGGTGAAAGAATGAAATTTTGTAAGCGTGATATCAGATATGTAAAACTTGTGACAATAAAACTTCACAATAGTTAACCTGGTCTCACCAGTCATTGGATAAAAGAACGAAATCTTACCTTAAAACCCGTTAAGTTTTTTTATCCACTTTTCCACTTAATATCAACATGTAGAAAGTATAAATAAGTGTGAAAAAAGAAGTTATTTTAAGTTACCTAAATGACTACAACAGCAAATACTCAATGACCATAAGACATTTGCAAAAACAATGTATCAAAAATGCATAATTCGCCAAATCCTTTCAATATACTTTGCTAAATAAGTAACTTAAAAATAAAGTTTATAAAATTTTGTTAATTAATATATTTACAAACAATATACTTTTCTAGTGTCTCGGAATTGTTTACCACAAAACATTTTCAAAATAATTTTTAAGAAAAAAAAACATTTCAGTTTCTTATGAAGTTCAGATTGTTTCATTTTCTTTTCTTTTTTGTGTTTTTGTTGTTTTCAAGGCTTCGGCTGCTGATAAACTTCGAAGATTTCACACATTTAATTTCTTACTTCTGCAATGTAGTGGTTGGTAAAATTTTATTGACTCTATTGCTTTTTTTATTTTCTTTATATTTTTGTGGTTCAAAAGCTTTTTAAAATTCAAAATTTTTCACTTTTAAAAACATTTTTTTATCACAAAAGATATTACAATATATGACAACGGATGTATATACTTTTTGTAAAAAAATGATGATGAATATCAATTTTTCCATTCAGCTTTTACAAAATAAAAACTGACTACATATTTTGAGCAAAATATTTATTTCAATAAATTAAACACTATATCCTTATAGTATTCAAAATCAAATTGATTTTCCCTCAGGGAAAATCAGAAATTCTAACAGCCTTCCTGGTTTTAACATATTACAATAAATTATCCTTCCTCGGATAGAATAAAATTCAGTTAAAAAACTGCAAACTTTATGCAGATTTTTTTTCAATTAATAATCTCCTGTTATCATTTTAAAATTCAAATAAATAAATCCATTTATATGAATGAAAAATAAAGTTGCTTTTCTTTAGCAACCAATTCAAATCAAACAATTTAATGATTGAATATGCATTGTAAATAATAAAAACACATTAAGTGATAATTGTCGCTAATTGCAGCCATTTTAAGGAAGATAATCACCCAGGCCCATTTAATTTTAACATTTCAGAGACTCTAACACGTCGAGAGAAAAAAAAAATCATCCCATACGAACAGCGAAAGGAAAAAAATACGTTCTGCTTAAAAATGGACATTTTTTTTTCCGAAGAAATAACAACCCAAATTTTTAACTCTAAATAATCAAATTTTATTTTAAAAATTCGACCATAGGAAAGGCTGGAAAGTTTCCGGGGTAACATAACATAATTTGAAAGTTTCTTAGTTAGGGCTCGTAACTAATAAACTAATGTACTCAACTAAAAATTCTAGAAGCGTTTCGATGAAAAATTTAACTGTTTTAGCTTAGAGCTCTTAATTTTGTGATTGTTCAGAGTTTTTAGTGAAAGCTTAAGACGAAGAAATAAGGAAGTTTAATTGATTCAAGTTTAAGATATTTTGCATGAAGTTCCTTCTCAATATTTGTATATATGTACTTACAAAACCCCTCCACACGTACTGGATGGGACACAAGGTCGGTTTTTCAAGCGAAGTTTAACAGGTTTCAATTCAGAGTTTTATTCTCCCAGACCAACTGACAGACCAAGGTTAAAGGGTCCAGCCTGTCCTACAATTTACATATATCTGGAGTGAGAATAGTTGGATTTATATTTTTCAGATGGATATTTGTGCTATGAGAAATGCAAACGGAATTTGACCTGGGCTTATCGCTGATAGGTGAAAGAAAAAGAATTGAAAGGTACATCATGATTTAAAAAAGGGAAACAAATGAAAAAAAACCAAAAAAAAAAACCAAACAAAAACTCCCAAAAAGCAAACAAACAATGAAAAGAGATTAGTCGATGAATTTGTTATGTTTCAGCTCCATCTAGCGCCCTCTGCGTCAGCCTATGGCGGACGTGATTTGACAGGGACAAGTCAAAATTTTAATCACTTTTGGGGTAGACCTGTGTTTTTTGAGAACGTATAAGCTCTCGTTCTGTAGTTAGATGCAGCCGCTTGAAACTTTGAGATATTTAAAAATTAATCAGCTGAAGATCCAAACAACCGAAAAGAAAATCGTATAATGTGAGGCTTAAGTGAACACCCACCACATTGGGATCGAGCAACAATTCATAAATGAAGAAATGACTATTTTCTTGTACAACAAAACAACTCAATATCTTACTTATTGTGAAATTGATCGATTGATGAAAAATAAAAATAAAATCTTAAACTTGATCGGACTTTATGAAAAACTCGTCTGTTGTTTTTTCTTGTCATTAATGACCAAGTGACAATATCATCATGACCATTTGACACCGTTACGTTAAAAATAATACACTTCATATATTTACATTACAATTATTTACATTCATAAACTTAGATGAGAATCTTTGTTGAAAAGTGTCCGTTAAGAAATCTTTGCATGAATGTCTTTTTTCGGGGGTCAGAGATATAATATATCAAAAGTTTAAGACAGTGTCATCTGGTGTATGTATGTATAGGTTTCTGGGGTTTTCATGTACCTAATAGAGAAATATGAGTCGGTGTGCAAAGCATGACGATAAAAATAGAGATTTTTCTGGTTAAAAATCTTGGTATCTATATTGTCAATGTAGATCGAATTGTATCGTTTGGCTAGCTTTCAAATCCATGCTGGAGTGTCTCTTATTGGTTAGA
>OY757924.1:89578728-89648728 GCA_963585895.1 Sepioteuthis lessoniana | reverse complement strand
TTTTTTAATCATACAAAAAACAGTAAGTCAAAAAGATTTTTGAATGCATATATATTGATACACATTTTTTCATCCAAGATATCCATCCTACTTAAACAAAAACCTCTATTAGAGTAATAATCTACTCAAAATGCTAGACTTAGCTATGTTTCTCATCACCATCGCCTAGAACTCTTCCATTCTATAAAGACCTTATATAAATATATATATATATATATATATAAATTTATAAACCATTCTTGAACTTTTTTTATCGTTCGTTATACATACTGAATAAAGTAACTTGTCGCTAACTGAATATACACACTCGTGTGTTAATTCCCAGTGTATTAACTTCGTGTTTGAAATATCATAAGCTTGCAAAATTAATTCGTCTGACGATAACAACCAACGTTTAATGTCAAAGGTTTTTGTGAAATCCAACATCAGAAGTAGATGAATCGATAAACATTATACACACTGAGATACTTGAGAAACTTTTAAACATTTCATGAGAGAGAAAGTATCCACGATCCATCGGATTCCTTAGAAATTAATAATGATTTTCAAGGCCCGATATTTGTCCTAAAAATTTAGGCTCTTGGTGGTCGATACTGAATATTTCCCTCCATGTAATCTCTCACCTTCATGGCGCTTACTTGGCCGTGCCCAACTTCTCTTCGAGTGACATGAGTCTGGTCTTCTATTTTACTCATGGCAGCAATTAGAAGAAATGGAGGCATGGTTTTCTCAAGGGTATTAATGAGAAAGGAAACGTATAAAACCCCATCGAGGATATGAACTTAGCCTCTTGAATCAATTTCTTTACATCTAGAAGATGGTTTGATAAAAACCCCGAAGCGTTAAACGGTGGAATAATATTACTATATAGATAGATATATCCGCAGAATATCTTTTTTTCATATTTCATATTTATGTACCATCGGATTTATACCCATTTTTCTATAATATATATATATATATATCATCATCATCATCAGTACGTCGTGCTGCATGCACAGATTTCCCTGACTTTCTCTCACCATCCGTTTCTATTATCCATCGCTTCCGGTAGATGTGTTGTAGATAATTTCTAGTCGGTGGTCTAACATTTGCACGTCCGTGTGAAGGGATTCATAGTAGAACGTTGCTTATGAGTTCGTCCTTATTTCTCCAGCAGTCTTGCTCATCTTATTTGGATAGTTTTAGAGATAGGATGTAGGTGGCCGTATAGCTGCTGTTTTGTGGGATGTTGTTTCTAGGATTTGTTCAATATAGCTCGTAGCATTCTCGTACAATTCTCGTCTAGCTTTTATTGTGTGTGTTTATCACCATCATCATCTTGTCATGCCACCAGCACGGATATCCCTGACCCTCTCTTGCCACTCTTCCATATCGTTCATCGCTTCTGGCAGGTCCTCAGGGTTACATCCCGAATCCTCACTGAGCTGCTGTATGTAGGTTCAAGCTAGTCGCTTTGCTTTTGCTCGGCCATGTGAGGGGGTCCACAGGGGAACATCCCTTATGAGCTCGCCCTGCTTCCCCAGCAGTGTCCTGCATGTGTGGTTCGTCTAACTTTGATAGTTTTCGTGATGTGAGGTAGGTGGCCCTACAGCTGCTGCTTTGTGGGGTGTTGCCTCCAGGACTTGTTCAAAATTGCTCGCAGATATGTGTGTGTTTATAGATAATACAAATAAACTCATACGCACATGCAAAACCTATATGAATGAATGTGCCAAACTAATAAGCAGATAAAAACATTGTCACGACCAGGGTTTCGCTGGGACTGCGATAGCTGTCACGTAACGAGAATAATAAAAAAAAAATATAATAGCGAGAATGCCCAAGGTTCGATAAAAAAAGGCGAACTATGGGAAGGGAATTTCTCCAATCAAAGATTCTCGGTAAATCACAGCGGAATAAGCGGCAAGCACTCACAAAACCAACATAACAAAATTTGAAGATTCGACAATGAAATTTATTACAAAATTTACAAGGTAATTAGAGGAAAATAAGATTAAAAAAAGGTTTAAGAACAAAAGGGGATGGAAAAATAACGATACTATTTATATCTAAAATCCGAGACGAAGCACAACTCAAATAGATTTTCATGATAGACACAAAAAGGCAAAAAAAATATGAAACTCACTGAGGGTTTAGGGCTTGTTAATAATCTTATCTTCTTTGTTTTTTTTCTTTTGTAAGAGACGATTCAGCTTGAATATAAGTAAGTGCCACGAAAAGTTGTCCGGTTTCTGTTATCTGTTTTTTGGTCACATTTCGGGTGGGCTGGGACGAAGGTCTGAAGACTTCTCCTGAATATGTAATATTTTGACCTTCGACCCGGCCCAAAAATACTATTCCAAGGTGATACACCGGAAGGAAGTGACACATTCCAATGGCCAGTAATCGAAAGAGATCGTGTGGGCGGATTAAGGCTTATGATATGGGACAAGGTGAAGGTCTCATTGTGCCACTACAGTGATGCACCGAAAGAGAGTAACCTCTGAACTGCATGACAGTTATTTCCGCTTGATGACGATTAAACATTCGATTTCAAAGATCCAGTGGGTGATCGTGTGGACGTTGAATTATTATATAATTGAGTTGAGTTTGGGGTGCCAAAGCAGTTGCCAGTAGAATTCCAGACACCTAGAGACCAGATGTGGTAGGGAAGGCCACACCCGACCGAGGGGGCACTCGGAAAACCCCCGAAGCAGTTGCCAGTAGAATTCCAGACACCTAGAGACCAGATGTGGTAGGGAAGGCCACACCCGACCGAAGGGGCACTCGGAAAAGGCCCGATGGAGTGGACCCCAAGACCTCTGGTTGAGCATCTAAGAGAACAAGAAAGACACAACGTGACGGTCATAACAGTGGGGTCAAAATATGAAGTTTATGTTCGGTCTCCAGCATCCTCTCACACGCAAACCCTTGAACAACCCTTTCGAACCCTTGCAATAAAGTGAGAAGTAAATATATTTGAAATGAAGTCTTCCTGCGTCTTTAACCTGCGTCGTTTCTTCCTGTGTCTTCCTCTTGCGTCTTTCTGCGTGCGTCTTTATTATTAAGTCGTTATGATACGGCAAATGAGTATATAACATTTATCGCGATTTGGTGCCGTGACCAGGATATGGGACCAGAGTATGGTCCTTATTAGGGTTTTAAAATTTCTTCAAGGAATTATGGAGGGCCCGTTGTGTTGAGAAGATAAAAAATGCATCCGTATGGTACCTTGATGCACACATGTCAAGATGGCCAACCACGCAAAGAGAGTAAGAGAAATTTAGATAATAATTAGCCGGGCAAGTGTTACAAAGAGAGAAGGTCGCCTCCTAAGTAAGATTTTGTTGCTGTAGTTCAAGTGATTCTTTTTGTATTTTATTATTGAATCGTTATGATACGGCAAATGAGTATATAACAAATAGATGTTAACGCCTTGAAGTCAGGACTGCTACTAATCGTTTGTCACTCTGCGAATGCGCCAAAAAAAAAAAGGGTCTCCGACCGATTCCTAGGGTTGGACACGTGGCTGGTAAGGTCACTTAAAGTTTACTCTAAGAGTTCAAGGCTAGCTGAGATGTGTAAATAGGGGAACGGGGTTGACTTGCAAGTCCATTCCTTACTGTCTTCCTTTTTTTCTTTTCTTTTTCTCCTCTGCCCTCGTGAACTATCGAGCAAATCATGCGTAAGGAGAAAGGCTAGGCTTGACGCCTCTTCTTCTCCACTTCTTTATTTTTCGTCTCGGAATAATAAGGACAAATAAAACAGATTAGTAATATACATAAAAAATATATTTCTCCTTATTAATCTATTTTCTACCCCACGTAACAACATGAAAATAAACATCTTTTATGTTTTTAAAAAAAAATTAGAGGGTAATTCTGTACATGATACTCAATATATTTATGTATTAATAACTGTATTCATACTTGTATTTTTCAAACACAGACCGCAACTGCAGTTGTCTTATTTGTATGGTTTGTGAAATGGGAGGTAAGGTTTCGTTGAGCCGCTGTTTTAGGGAGTGTTGTATGGTTTGTGAGATGGGAGGTAAGTTACCATTGAGCCGCTGTTTTAGGGAGTGTTGTATGGTTTGTGAGATGGGGGGTAAGTTACTGTAGAGCCGCTGTTTTAGGGAGTGTTGTATGGTTTGTGAGATGGGAGGTAAGTTACCATTGAGCCGCTGTTTTAGGGAGTGTTGTATGGTTTGTGAGATGGGAGGTAAGTTACTGTAGAGCCGCTGTTTTAGGGAGTGTTGTATGTTTTGTGAGATGGGAGGTAAGTTACCGTTGAGCCGCTGTTTTAGGGAGTGTTGTATGGTTTGTGAGATGGGAGGTAAGTTACTGTAGAGCCGCTGTTTTAGGGAGTGTTGTATGGTTTGTGAGATGGGAGGTAAGTTACCGTTGAGCCGCTGTTTTAGGGAGTGTTGTATGGTTTGTGAGATGGGGGGTAAGTTACTGTAGAGCCGCTGTTTTAGGGAGTGTTGTATGGTTTGTGAGATGGGAGGTAAGTTACTGTAGAGCCGCTGTTTTAGGGAGTGTTGTATGGTTTGTGAGATGGGAGGTAAGTTACCGTTGAGCCGCTGTTTTAGGGAGTGTTGTATGGTTTGTGAGATGGGAGGTAAGTTACCGTTGAGCTGCTGTTTTAGGGAGTGTTGCTTCTAGGATTTGTTCAAAACCACACGAAGCATTCTTGTATAGTTCTCATGTAACCTTTTCTTCATGCTTTTCGTTGTGTCCAGGTGGTTTATCCATACAGTAATACTGACACAGCCACAGGTTAGAAGAAATACCCTTTTATTTTTCAGAGATATCAGATTTCCATACGATTGTTATCTTATCAATAGCAATCCTCGCATCCGCAAGGCGTAGGTTGATACCACTTTTAGTTGATGATATATTGCTATCGAGGAATGTGAACAGGTTTACTGATTTCAGACGCTTGCTGCTCAAAGTGGAAAAGATTCCTTCTTGTTTAAAACACATGTACTCTGTTTTATTTGCGTTCACGTAGAGGCTAATGCCTCTTGCTACTTGCTTCAGGCTATGTAGTGGGAGGTTCGGCACGGCGGGTGTATTTGGAAAAAGTGCTAGATTATCTGTGTAATCTGCTTCTGTCATTTTCTGCAGAATATTATCTATTTCTTGTCTTTTTTTTTTCTTTTTTTTTTTTTTTTTTTTAGTTTAGAACCATTTTTTATTAGATCTATTGGTTTTCTCAGTACATAATCTAGGAATATGATAAACATATACGGCGTTAATATATCTCCTTCAAAAATGCAGCCACAATGTCAAAAATCGATGTTATCATCAAGTTTTTGTAATGCTTCGACGTTTTTGTAATGCATCATTAGGGCCGTAACAGTTTCTTTGGGTAAGCTATATGCTAGTATTATTTGCTTGCCTCTGTGTATGGAATCAAATACCTTGGAGAAATCTATGAAGAATAGTGTTGCCTCAAGATTTTTTACCCGTACTTCTTCGATGATTCGTTGACGGATATTCGGAATTTATGAACTTGTGGATCAATTTCTCTGAAAGCCATTCTGATCTTTGTAAACGATTTTTTCGATTTCAGGTCGGATATGATTGAGAAGCTGTCCAT
The DNA here is from genome assembly GCA_963585895.1 of Sepioteuthis lessoniana. Taxonomy (NCBI): domain Eukaryota; kingdom Metazoa; phylum Mollusca; class Cephalopoda; order Myopsida; family Loliginidae; genus Sepioteuthis; species Sepioteuthis lessoniana. The sequence continues at coordinate 89,643,142 of OY757924.1, read as the reverse complement.
AATAAACCTTAGCAGCCATAGCAGCAAGAGTTATGCTTATGTAGTTCTTAGTGATTCCGAGGTCATCTTTCTTGGAAAAGGAAAAGATTCAGCTTTTTGTTCATTTCTTTATTGTGTTTTGTTTATACACCGCGTTGCATAATCGGAGAAGGTAGATAAGTAGGATTTTCTCACTTATTAAATTTGTCTTTGGGTTAGATAATTATGTAGAAGTCATTTGTACAATAAATAATCATATAAAAATATATTCATAAATATAGGAATTTAGATTTTATAAATGCACACACACACACACACACACACACACACTTGTATCATTATAAGTCTGCGAAGATATCATTTTAAAATATTTAGAATTTAGAATGTAATTTATTTGTTTCAAAATTCATTGACTTTTATTTTATGTTCTTAGATTTAAAACGAGGTATATTTTCAATTTTGTAAAAAAAAAATTAGAGAGAGATTTCATGAATGACATTCGAAAAAAAAAAAAAAAAAAAAAAGAAAAAAAAAAAGAAAACAACGTTAATTTCTTCGTAGTTTGCAGAAGTCATGGAAACGAAGAGAGACTGAAATGGGGAGATATGAAACGAAGAGAGAGTGAAATGGGGATATATGAAACGAAGAGAGACTGAAATGGGGAGATATGAAACGAAGAGAGACTGAAATGGGGAGATATGAAACGAAGAGAGTTGAAATGGGGAGATATGAAACGAAGAGAGAGTGAAATGGGGAGATATGAAACGAAGAGAGAGTGAAATGGGGAGATATGAAACGAAGAGAGACTGAAATGGGGAGATATGAAACGAAGAGAGACTGAAATGAGGAGATATGAAACGAAGAGAGACTGAAATGGGGAGATATGAAACGAAGAGAGACTGGAATGGGGAGATATGAAACGAAGAGAGACTGAAATGGGGAGATATGAAAGTAAGAGAGACTGAAATGGGGAGATATGAAACGAAGAGGGACTGAAATGGGGAGATATGAAACGAAGAGAGAGTGAAATGGGGAGATATGAAACGAAGAGAGACTGAAATGGGGAGATATGAAAGTAAGAGAGACTGAAATGGGGAGATATGAAACGAAGAGAGAGTGAAATGGGGAGATATGAAACGAAGAGAGACTGAAATGGGGAGATATGAAACGAAGAGAGACTGAAATGGGGAGATATGAAACGAAGAGAGAGTGAAATGGGGAGATATGAAACGAAGAGAGAGTGAAATGGGGAGATATGAAACGAAGAGAGAGTGAAATGGGGAGATATGAAACGAAGAGAGACTGAAATGGGGAGATATGAAACGAAGAGAGACTGAAATGGGGAGATATGAAACGAAGAGAGAGTGAAATGGGGAGATATGAAACGAAGAGAGAGTGAAATGGGGAGATATGAAAGTAAGAGAGACTGAAATGGGGAGATATGAAACGAAGAGAGACTGAAATGGGGAGATATGAAACGAAGAGAGACTGAAATGGGGAGATATGAAAGTAAGAGAGACTGAAATGGGGAGATATGAAACGAAGAGAGATTGAAATGGGGAGATATGAAACGAAGAGAGAGTGAAATGGGGAGATATGAAACGAAGAGAGAGTGAAATGGGGAGATATGAAACGAAGAGAGACTGAAATGGGGAGATATGAAACGAAGAGAGACTGAAATGGGGAGATATGAAACGAAGAGAGAGTGAAATGGGGAGATATGAAACGAAGAGAGACTGAAATGGGGAGATATGAAACGAAGAGAGACTGAAATGAGGAGATATGAAACGAAGAGAGACTGAAATGGGGAGATATGAAACGAAGAGAGACTGGAATGGGGAGATATGAAACGAAGAGAGACTGAAATGGGGAGATATGAAACGAAGAGAGACTGAAATGGGGAGATATGAAACGAAGAGAGAGTGAAATGGGGAGATATGAAACGAAGAGAGAGTGAAATGGGGAGATATGAAAGTAAGAGAGACTGAAATGGGGAGATATGAAACGAAGAGAGACTGAAATGGGGAGATATGAAAGTAAGAGAGACTTAAATGGGGAGATATCAAACGAAGAGAGACTGAAATGGGGAGATATGAAACGAAGAGAGACAGAAATGGGGAGATATGAAACGAAGAGAGACTGAAATGGGGAGATATGAAAGTAAGAGAGACTGAAATGGGGAGATATGAAAGTAAGAGAGACTGAAATGGAGACATATGAAACGAAGAGAGACTGAAATGGGGAGATATGAAACGAAGAGAGAGTGAAATGGGGAGATATGAAACGAAGAGAGACTGAAATGGGGAGATATGAAACGAAGAGAGACTGAAATGGGGAGATATGAAACGAAGAGAGTTGAAATGGGGAGATATGAAACGAAGAGAGACAGAAATGGGGAGATATGAAAGTAAGAATTATTTAGCACATCGCCCCACCGCAATAAATAAATAAATATATGAATATATAAATAAATAAAAATAAAAATAAAAAAGAATAAAGAAAAGTTTATTATCATAAAAGCTAAAGAAGTTTATTTTGTTAAGCGAGTTTTTTTATGCCTCGAAGTAAAATAGACACTTACAAGTATTGCATGGTGTAGACACGCCCATTGAATCAGGCATCGGCTTTTATGCACCTAATGACATGGATATAAACAGATACGGAAATATTTAACGACTTCTCTTCATATCTCGTTAAAAAAATACAGACATGTTTCCTTTTAACATTTTTACTGATTTTTCTTGTTGTCAAACAAGATTTCTTAAGTTTGGTTCACTTTTATGTAAAAATTGTCAGAAATCTTTTTTTTTAGTGCGTTTTACCATCATTGGTCATTTTAAAGAGTATAATCAAGATATATTTTTCTTTATATCAAGTAAAGCTTTTTTTTTTTTTTTTAGAAATCTGAGTGGTATAATTGAAGTTTAAACTTTGCAATCCATCAATTTTACTTATTAAAAACGTTATTAAAAATTAGGAAAAATTCAGAAAAAAAAAAAAAAAAAGGTTCACGTGAACTCATGAGAAAGATCATTGTTCGATATTAAAACACTTTTTCTTATCCAACAGTTTGGTATAAGATGGTCTCAGCAAACAAAACTAGCAATCGCTTTTGTAATCTGGTCCTAGCTCTTAAGACTAGTGAACCAAGTTACCGGCTGTGTGACCGACAATAAAGGGTCAATCAGGAGAACTCTCGCGTTAGGTGCAACAAATGGTCACACGAGAGTTAGGGATTTTTGCAAAGGATCATTTTGTTGGTTAGTCACCGACAAGGGAAAGTAATGACCCACATTTTGAGGATAGTAAAACTGTTTCTCGTCTAGTGAAGATAGGCTATCATTTGTCAAACTCTTGATATTTTCTTCATCAACTCGAGCATACAACTTCACAGTTTTTGAAGATCGTTCCAGTGGGGAGTTGCAACATGGATGATAAAGTGAATAGAATTTTTTTCTGCGACCAAGTGTCTGACTTTTCTTTCCTAATGTGAACTCATTGTCATCTTTTCATCACGTCATTGTCACCATCAACTGTGTTCTTTGACCAAGTAACGCCAAACATTCTATCTTCGTGTGTCAACCTTTTACACTTGTCGATGCACTGTCCTTTATTAGGTATATTATGTTTGACACAAGACCCGAAATACAGGGCACTAAGTAATCATTGAATTCACTAGAAATGGTCTGCTAGCTTTGCTAACAAAGTATTAGACCATGCTTAGCAACCAAGTTTTTAACTAACTTTAGTTTTGTTTGGCACAAGGCAAATACTATAAGTTACCCAGTATGAATCGAACTCATTAGAATTAGTTTGTTAGCCAGACCCATTACTGTTACATCATGCGAGGCGAGGAAGTCATTTTGGCATAAGTCCAGAAATATTTGATACCCACTGAGAATTGAATATTCTAGTTATGATCTGCTTGTATTGCTCGTTAAGATCTATATGTTATTAGGCATCCTCGTTGTTAGCTTCACTTAGATTCGTTTGGTATAAAGCTCAAAGTATGGGTCGGTCAGGGAGAATCATGCAAGATGCTTGTTATAATTACTCTTCGGGAATTTTTAAAATCTATGGATTTTAATAGGAGAAGAGATGATATTTTTTGTACACAAGGAACTGGTTGTTTCGTTTATAATGAATAAGAAGGTTGCCTTTTTCATAGCTGCTACACCAGGGTGTAGGGGAGGGCGCCACTCCTTTCACTGGAGTGCTCCACTTACCCTTGATCCTTACCTTATAATTATGAGTGATTAGCAAGGAGGTATCAAATACCATTTTTTTAATCTTTGGTATGACTCGACCTGGGATTGAACCCCGGTCTCCAAGACCATGAGCGAACACTCTAACCATTATACCAATTGGCCGGTTATAATAAATATACTTTGATAATCATTCTAAACTTATCTTCAATTTACAAAGCAATAATTAATTTAATTAAAAAAAACCTTAATCACTCTGTCTGTGAGGCTTAGAAATCGCTGACTGTATCCTCTACAAAGGGGTAGGATCTCTACCAAAAGGATTGTCCTTGGTATGATAATAAACTGCGTTAATGGTGTGGTTTCGGTTTTGGAGATCTGGAGAGTGGTGTAATTCTTCGTCGTCATTACTCCCAGTTTCACTCTGACCTGGAGTGGTAGTAACTATTACGGTCTCACCTATAAGTTAAATAGATCTGTTTGAAAATTGTCCAAATTCGATAAGGCCATGTGCAAAAATAACTCTTAAAAAAAACAACTACGTAAAAAACGTAAATATGAAGGTACAATGAGCGTATTTCCTAACCGAGAAGCATAAAATAATTGTACATGGTTTGAAATGCCGTTAAAACAATTAATCAATCTATTTGTTCTGCTAATATAGAAACGCAAGTCAGGCAAAACATATATAACTAACGAGTAAGTTTTTAATTAATTATCAATATACTTATTCTGCGATATTGGTTTGGCTTAGAATTCATCGACTGAATTCTCTACAGAGTTAGGGAGAAAACTCTACTAGAGACTGCAGTGGGAATAATCAGAGAGATTATTCTATCGGACCCCCCCCTCTCTCTCTCTCTCTCTCTCTCTCTCTCTCTGTGTATGTGTGTTATAAAAATAATTAAATAATATAATAAAATTATACATAAAATGATATGAATTTAAGTAAAAACTTAGAAAGTGCTCGATATTTTATGAGTAAAGCCGTATGCAATTTATATTAGATGTTAAAACTTGCAATATTTTTTTTCTATAACTTGAATTTCATGAGTCTCGAAGAGCCAAATTAATGGATTGACTAAAGAGGTAATTATTCTTCCCGCGTAAATATTTTTACCGCTTAAAATGTTTGTCAGTCAACAACTTTTCTTTCAAACATAATCTACACGATTTTGACCGCCTCATTTCATGTGTTCACACTTTTTCGAAATTCCAGTTTGGCATCGTAAAATTATTAACACGACGTTAATTGTGCAAAGATAACTTCAATAAAATATTTCTTTCTAAGGCGTCTGTCTTGTTCCAATATAAATTCACCATTCCTACTTTTGTTCATTTTGTTGCAATGTTTTTTGATAATATATTGTACATTATTCATTCATCTGTAACTTATCGTTTATATATTTTTGTTGAATATTTTGTACAATTTTCTTTTTAAAGTTAACTTTTCTGTACATTTGTTACTTTTTTGTTGAATGTAGAATTAAACTATTTCATGCTTTTGTTTATCTACCTTTGAGACTGATTGCTTATATTGTTTTCATTAAAAAGCAAGTCTAACATTTTTCTATCCAGCTGCTTCTAACGCTGTTGCCGATTCTATTTTGTCAGTTCAAAAGCTCTGTGGTTATAAGTATTTATAGAGAATCTGTGTGATATTGATTATAGGACTTCTTTAAAAAAACAGTCGGTGGCTGGTTTATTCTTCCCGCTTTTATCACGTGACATAAACTAGTCAGGCGGCAAACATATTTGACTCCCTTCTTTAGATTTGAAAATATTTGTCACCTGACAAGTGGAGCGTCAAATTTCTATCTTTATCTCAACACCAACTCTGTGTGCGTTTATAGCAATTTATTTTTGTTTATATAATTCTATTGTACGCAACTTTTCTTCCAAAAATAATCCACACGATTTTTAGCCGGAATTAACTGCATATACTCTTTTTAGAAATTTTCCACTAGATTTCAGGTTCTGAATTACTCTAATCTTTCAATTCCCACTAATACTTTGACAGCCTACTGCCATTTGGGTAGCTTTTGCACTAAGAAGTTGACTTATGAGTATAAGAAATTGGTTTTCATGACCCTCCCCTGCCCAATATAAACCATTCGTAATGTAATGAAACGGATCTTTAAAAATTGTTTTTAGGCTGGAAGCGCAAGTTTAAAAACAGCTGATAGATGCCAATTTATCATCCCTCATTTTCACTTTCAAACGATGCATTTTTGTCATTTTAGAAAGTGACCGGTTGACCAGAACACGTTTAATCTTCCTCAGTTTCCCGGTCATCCCAAAAGAACTTGTGTCCACTGAAAAACCCCATAGAACCGATAGAAATTAATCTCTATAAGTTTGTATTATTATTTTATGTTTATATCACATTTTCCTGAAGTTTTTGGTATTGTGTTCTCTTTTGTTACATATTTAAGATTATTCAGTCGAATACGAAATCTGAAATTCAAACATGAACTGACTGTTTTCCAACTTATTCAAAGTTAAAACTGATAGCTAATTTTCATTCAAAGTTGCAAACCTGAAACTCTTCGTAACGTTTACGAAGAAAATGTAGTGGATGATTTGGAATGAGTTTTGGTTATTCGGCAATTCGATTTTAGAAGTGTGATCGTATTATTGAGAATGCACCATGTTTTTAGCGATATAGAACAATGTTACTTTTAAGTTATATCAGACGAATAAATGGTCATCAGAAGTCATAAAAATATCGGATATTTTCCTTTCTTGATTTGTTGCGTCCATTATTTTGACTTTAGTCGATGGGACAGTTATATCAAAAAGTCATGCTATTATTTTGGAAAACATAAAATATTTTTTCGATCTCACATAAAACCCAAATAATTTTACTGTGAACTATTTTGAAATAAATTGTCGAATTGACTGAAGCAGATTATTTACATATATAAAAACCAGTGAGTATCCATTCATATATATATATATATATATATATATATATATATATATATATATATATATATTGAAAGTGTGTTTAAAAGTATCATGGCAAAAACTGTGTTGACCTAGGCAGAAATTTACAATAAAACATTAATTTCTCTCTCTCTCTATATATATATATATGTGTGTGTGTGTGTGTGTGTGTGTGTGTGCGTGTGTGTGTATCTGCATGTGTGTCTTCAAAAAGCATCATGAGTAAAGCTGTATTTACCATGAAAAAAAATGAATATGAATTTTCTTAAAAATAGTCTTTTTGGTATTACACAGTTTTATTCCAGCGAGTTTTTCATTGGTTGAAAACCCTTTTAAACGCCTCTTCTAATACGGTGGGAAACTCAACTGTTGTATTTTTTCAATATCTGTAACACCCCCATTTCTTACCCATCAGATGAAATTTCAGTTCTGCAAATAAGAAAAAGTTCAGTGATCTGGTCAATACTTTCGCAATCCTGTATTTCACCAAAGAACTAATTATGAAAATTATCAAGATTGCTAATCAAGATGTTTCAAGAACTGACACTAACATTTTAAGTATCAACTGTGAGTTCGGTGAACCTATCAACAGTGAATTTCATATTTCATTTATGTGAGCTCGGTAACAAGATGTGATACAAAATCAGTTTAACTTTGATATCTTCCCGCGAAGTAAATTTCTCGAGTTGGCAGTAACAAAAATTGCCCAAGCCCTGTTAGAATTACCCCCTTTGAGGGAGCGCATCAGGTACCAGGCAATAGACCTGACACCTCTATTCAACAAGAGAAACTGGCTGGAGGAATATCGCTCTGTATATATATACAGAACCTTTCAAAATTTTTTTACAATCATTGGAGTAGTTTTAATTAATTAAAAACTATAGAATTCTAAAACTGTGATAACACCCCCGTCGGCCGACCCCCAACTATATCAAAGTCATTAAACCAAACTTCTCATGGCCAGGGATTCGTCAAGTGGTTTTTTCTCATTTCCGACCAGGGGTATTACACATTTCTTTACGGATACAGAAAGCACAACCGAGAGGGTGGGAGAAAAGAACAAACGAACAAACACGGACTTGGGTCAACTCCAAGCTCAAGAAAGGGGAGTTTGTGACACTTTGCATTCTCTGTGCATTTGTAGACTATCGCGGTCATGTATTCAACGCAATAGAAAAATACCAAATATTTAAAATCTTTTTACATTGTGAGTGGAAATCATTTTAAATATTAAAAAAAATCTTGAAAATGACTAATGCTGGCAGAAATCGTTGGAAGTGAATATTTCAGACATTTTTGAAAATTTTCACCACACTTAAGAAATCCTATAATGCAAGAAAAAAATTCTGCTAAAAGACCCCTGTCTGTGTTTTTTTTAACGAAACATGCATAATAAAAATATAACCACACACACACACACACACACACATATATATATATATATATATATATATATATATATATATGAGATGCGTGATGGCAACTTTGTTGTATAAATCAATAACATCACTATGAAAAAGCAAAGATTTAATGTTTGTATTTTTGTGCACATTACATTAAAAGCCATTACATTAAATGAGTCTAGACTGAAATGTCATAGAGGTGACTTGTGTTCAGCTGTCACATCTAATTGGTTTTGGACCAGCGAATCTAGGCGTGCATTTATTTATCTGTTTGACACGCCAAGCTCAAAACAACAGCAGCAAAACAAGCTAAAAGTGTCTGAGATAACAAACGGTAAACGTTGCTTGACAATCGTATTTGCGAAGACGAACAAAAGCCGACCACCATAATCACAATAGGAGGATTTATGAATGGCACCAGCTGGTATTTTATTTGTTTTCCTTGAGGAAAAGAAAGGCGTACAATATTATAAGAACTTTCATGTAAGAGTGGAAAGTTAAGAACTAGAATGGCTCTCAAATCATTAGGTTCTCTTGAGTAAACGTTGAAATAGAGGTTAAACTGAATATTTCTGAGATCATATGTCAAGAAACAACTTGTGCTAGTCTCTAGGCCGCTGTAAATGCATAATCTGTGACATAAACTTCTTAAGCAGTATACAGTTATCTTTTCTTTGAATTTGCAACACCAGAAAAACAGTTTCAAACTTGTTTTCGTATCAGGTTCACAAGTTACTAGTGAGAATTGAAAGAATGGAAAAAAAAAAATGATTGGTTTGCTTTTTATTGAGTTGAAAGTGCATTGTTTTTGCTTATTATTCAGAGAAAATTGAAATTTGGCAAGTTTAAAAAGTTAGCAAAATACCAGGTTCTCAATTTGACACCCTTTCGTGAGAATAATGACTCCATAAAACTAGACTGGAAATTGTTTTATTATGTGACGGCAAATTGACTAAAATCCCAAAATGGGACTTTATTTTCGCACGTGTGAAGACGGGGCAGGTTGGCACTTGATCCCCTACAGAAATAAGTCCTGTTTAGAGTTCTTTTCTCAGGCAGATAAGAACTGGCATATTACGTGAGGGAATAATTTAGGGCCAGACTGGCCACCGCTGGCAAAGGGGTCCAAAATTTCACACTATCACACACCCACCAGGCCGCTAAACTTCTTTCCCTTAGATAATAGAAGAATACGGGCCTATAGGTCTTAGTTGTAATAATATTAATGTTGTTGTAGTAGTCGGCAACTCCGGTTTCCCATGTGATACTTTAGGAATTAATAGCACAGTTCTAAGCAAGATAATGTAAGGCGAATAGAAGCTGAAAGGAAAGCATGAAATAATAACATAGACCACATGGTAAAATGAAAATATATAGGTTCTTTACTACGGTCATATATATATATATACTTTCAAAGTGTCAAAAATATATAATAGGATAGTCCATGAATATGAATGTCTTTTCTTGGCTTTTTATCCCTTTTCAAATTGAGAGAGAGAGTGGTAACAAAATTTGGGTGCAACGGAAAAATGTCCCAAAGTTACTTATCTTATTTTTTTGACGGGGTTCCACTGGAGAATTTCTCTTCTTTCACGGGCTAATAGACTTTGTACTGTTTTTAATGCTGGCTTGAAGGATTTTGGAGTCCCTCGTGTCTCAGTCTTTTTGTCTTTAGCCCGGAGTAAAATGGCTATCGTCGGTCTGCCACCAGACTTGCTCAAAAACTCCCTTTTTTTGTATTTACTTCCGCTGAGGGGAAGGGAACCCACTTCCGTTTTGGGCCCCCGCCAATCATTTGGCTTCCCCTTTCTTTCCCCTTCCGATGTCCGGCGACCCAAGGTCACTTAAGTGCGAACATCTGCGTGACCCACATTCTCTCCTAACGGTCACTTTTTGACTCCTAGATAATGTTAGTTCAACGGGGGGGGGAGTATCATTCCCACCTCCTCGTCTCCGTGAGCCATCACGTGACAATTATCTAAGAGCATTTTTAATGTATAACTTTTATTAAAATCTTACGATAACATGCTTCTTTTCCTTGGTTACACTTATATATATATATATATATATAATTTCAAAGTTTAAAGGATGTTCTCTAACTTTACGTTCTGCCCATGACGTAAGGTTTCAAGTGTGTCCACATGATTCTCAGATGGATTGAAGTCGTCTGTTATTTTGTTTTACATTCACACAATATAGCTGAGTGGTGTTGGTGCTGAAATGAATAATGAAGGGAAAAGGAAAGACACGTAGACAAAAGAAAATGAATTAGTCGTCTCTCTCTCTCTCTCTCTTTCTCTTTTTACTCTCACTCTTTTTTCTCTTCTATCATATTTGTTTTTCGTACCATATCCGCGGTGATTAAAAAAACCGGAGGTTAAATGAAAATAGGAACTTTGGAGTATTCCTTCATTGTTATTGCACCCAGTCTACTCTGATTCGAAATGGTTGTACCTGTTTCGAACCTTTCAAGGAGTGAAATAGATCTGTTTAAAAAGGAGTTCTATGCAAAATCACCGTGTGCAAAAAATATTCAAACGAAACAACTCCGCAAAAAATGTAGATATAAACGTACAGTAAATACAATTTTTTAAAACTTGTTGGCTTGAAATAACTCGAGACGAGTTGACATACCGTTCAAACAAATGACTGAATCGATTAAATATTCCTACACGACAACAACATTTCGAGAATTTACTCGGAAACCCTCTGAAAGTTACACATGAACTAATGACGAGAATTATTAGTGAACAATTAGGCATCAAACTAGGACAGTTTAAACAAGAACTCGACTCGGTATAAAGAAAAATTAAAAGTAGAAAAGCGGCAGGTCTTGATGAAATACCCCCAGAAGTGTGGAAGACCAGGGAATTCGACGGCATACTGCTCCGACACTGTAATGCCGCATACGACCAAAACACAATCGACTGATGGACAAAGGGCTGCATTCTAGGGCCACCTAGGATTAGCCAAGAACTACCGAGGTATAACCCTTACATCCATAGCGGCCAAGAACTACAATGCATAGAACCCGAAATTGAGAAGATACTTAGGAAGAACCAAAATTGGTTTCGGAGAAATAGATCCACGACGTCACAAATTTTGACTCTCCGTCGAATTCTTAAAGGTGTACGTGCAAAAAACCTACAGACGACAATATTATTTGTCTGCTTAGCAGTGGCCTCTGACTCCATACACAGAGGAAACATGGAGCAAATACTACTTGCGTACGGCCTACCTAAAGAAACTGTCGCAGCCATAATAATGCTATATAGAAACATGTAAGTAAACGTTTGCTCCCCGGATGGAGACATACTACTTCGACATTGTAGCAGGTGTGTTGCAAGGAGAAACTTTAGCCCCATACCTCTTTTTCATCTGTGTAGACTACGTGCTAAGAACGTCTATTGATAAAATGAAGACAACAGTTTCAAGTTGTCAAAGGAAAGAAGCAGAAGATACCGTGCAAAAACAATTACGGACGGGGACTAAGCCGATGACATAGCGCTTCTGGCAAATACACCCACCCAAGCCGAAACCCTGTTACATAGCCTGGAACGAGCAGCTGGTGGCATAGGCCTCCATGTCAACGCACACAAGACGGAATACAAGTGCTTTAATAAAAGAGGCGACATCTCCACACTAAAGGGTGGGTCTTTGAAACTAGTGGACAAGTTCCCCTACCTAGAAAGCAGTGACTCATCAACCGAGACAGACATCAACACGCAACTAGCAAAGGCATGGACCGCTATCCATAGGCTATCAGTTAAAGGAAAGTTAGACCTGACCTATAAAATAAAAAACATTTTTTCCAAGCAGCGGTCGTGTCGATACTGCTGTTAGGATGCATTACATGGGGCTAACTAAACGTATGGAGAAAAAGCTTGATGGCAACTACACAAGAAAGCTGTGAGCAATACTGAACAAGTCCTGAAGGCAGCACCCCACAAAGCAGCAGCTGTACGGCCACTTACCAGCTATCACGAAAATTATTCAAGTTAGACGAACCAGAAATGCGGGACATTGCAGGACAAGTAAGGACAAACTCATAAGTGACATAATCCTGTGGATCCCTTCACATACACGAGCAAAAGCCGGACGACCAGCTCGAACCTACATACAGCAGCTCCGTGCTGACACAGGATGTAGCCTTGAAGACCTACCAGAAGCAATGGACGATAGAGACGGGTGGCGGTAGAGGGTCAGGATCCGTGTTGATCACATGACATGATGATGATACTTGGAGATAAAAAATAATTCTCCTCTCTTAGATTATTCGGACTGTTGACCTCATCTTTACTATTATACACACAAAAATCATCTGGAGGTTGCGGGTTCAATCCCAACTACAGGTAAAAATAACATGGAATACTTTCTTTAGCTTATCAATTGTTAATGGTTAACAGAATAGGAACAGACTACCATGTTGATTAAATAAAGGGTTCGTTTCGATGTTCTCTGTGAGCTACCGAGTTCGATAAGAAATACCTGAAGAAAGCCAGAGAGCATATCGGCCGAGGTCTATTGTCCGAATAATCTGTGTGATAAAAATCATCAAGCTTCATTTAGAGAAATAAGAATTGTCTTATTTTTATAAGAAAAAAAAATGCAAGGAGAATAGTAAGTAAAGTTAGCGACCATAGTCGAGGGTGACCCGAAGGCTCCCTTTTCGATAGCTACTACACCAAGGTGTAGGGGAGGGCGCTACTCCATTCCCAGGATTGCTCCACTTTACCCTTGAACCGTACCTTATAATGCTGAGTGTTAAGCAAGGTGGTATCAAGTACCATTTTTAAAGTCTTTGGTATGACTCGACCTGGGATTGAACCCAGGTCTCCCGGGCCATTGACGAACACTCTAACCGCTGGGCCAAAGGAGAATAACAACGACAAAAAGATGAAAATAGTATGTAAGTAAAGTTGGCGACCGTAGTCGAGGGCGACCAGAAGGCTCCTTTTTCAATAGCTACTACACCAAGGTATTGGGGAGTACGCTACTCATTTCCCTCGATTGATCCACTTTACCCTTGATCCTTACCTTATAATGCTGACTGTTAAGCAAGGAGGCATCAATTACCATTTTTAAAGTCTTTAGTATGACGCGATCTGGGATTGAACCCAGGTATCCCGTACCATTGGCGAAATTTACTTGTATTTTACTTTCCTCTTTTAATTTTTGTTGCTTTCTCATGATTACTCACTTAGGTCATTTGTATATGATAGCGAGAAACACCGCGTAAAAAAAGAAAGAAGCAGAAGAAATTAGATGATATTTGAATTCAAGTCTCTTTATTCAATGAGGAGACCTAGATATCCATATCAACTATTTTACCAGTTAATCTCCGATAGCTGTATATTAAAATAACCTCTTGAGACGCAACTAAGAGCTTCATCCCGAACTGTCGGTATCATAATCGTTATTTTTACGCACTTGTTAGCGTTAATTGCAAATTCTATTCATTTTTGTTTATCAGATGAAACAAAATCAATCGTTATTTTCACTCTGTGTGAGTTTTTCACATTAATTTTAACTGATATTTTTCACTATTGTTTGAGCGACTGTAAATTTACCCAGGTCTTCAGTGTGATAACACCCCTGGCCGGCCGGACGACCCCCACTATATCAGCTTCCTTAAACCAAACTACTCATGGCCAGTGATTCGTCTAGTGTTTTTTTTTTCTTATTTCCGACCAGGAGCATCACACATTTCTTTACAGATACACAAAGCACACCGAGAGTGTGGAAGAAAAGAACAAACGAGCAAACACGGGCTTGGATCAGCTCCAAGCGCAAGAAGGAGGAAATCTATGTGACACTTTTGTGCAGCTCTCCGTGCATTTGTAGACTATCGCGGGGGTGTATTTTGCGCGAAACTTCTACAAAGCCACTTACAATGCAGACATCTTCTCGCGTTCGTTAACCCGGCCTCTTAGCAGTCGCCTTGCTGACTTCTCTTGGCTCTCTTCTCTGCCCTACCTCCATCTTCTCACTGCTTTCTCTGGACAGCTAGCTCAAACCGACTATTCTCTTCTGCCCTGCTTTGTCAAATGCCCTCTCTGTCTTCTCTCAGACCTTCTTTCCCTCCTCCACTTCTGGTCTCGCGGGAGATCTCATCCTCAGTCCTTTGTGTGGGTTTCGTGCCAAAAAAGATCAAGAGATTGTCTGAGTGGCTCAAACACAAACGGAAACGAATTGCTACGTATCGTGTCACACTAGGATTCTTCTTAGTATCCTAGCTAATTTTGACAGCACTATCATCTGGATGGTTAGAACTTTCTACGATATCCACTTCCCTCAGTCTATTTACCAGGCCTTTGGAACCAACTACAATTAGTATCACAGTCACCTCCATGTTCCCGAGCTTTTTCATCTCTTTGGTAAGATCCGAATATTTGATTATCTTTTCACTTTCTTAGTATTTTCACTGTTTCGCTAGAATAGCAAAATCCATTTGATAACGAATTCGTTTCTTCTTGTTAATTAATACAAAGTCTGGTCTTCAGGCTAATAATATTTGGTGATTTGTTCGTATCCCAGAGAAGCGTTATGTGTATAACAATAATGATGCGGTTAACGTTATCAAATAATTTTTCTTGGAAATATTCTGGCATATGCATCCATCAGTTAGGTAAAATCTTATTCTCTTGAAGAATTCCCAGTGGATCACCTTTCCTAACCAGTCATATCTAGTCTTTGATTATTTTGTAGCAGTTTGCTGTATTCACTTATATTATTAACCGTTTCATTTCTGTCATTACGTAACCTACACTTGTTATTTTTCTGCGTACTATCAGTCATAAATTCTCAGAATTTTTCTCTTTGTGAAGTTTTCAAACTAGTATTAGTTGGTAGTCTTTTACCGGAGTCTGGGTAATCACAAATTTCCTCGGATTTCCAGGATTCTTTTCATATTCTGGCCGATCTCAACAAGGCTGTGGTTTGGATGGTCTCGATTCGCCCTCCGATTTCAAACTCTTCTAGTCTCCTTTCCAAGCCTTTAGAATTTTCCAAGTGCACCAATTTCTATTCGTATCACCGTCACTCTCATGTTCACCAGTTTTCTTAATTTTCTTGCCAGGTCAAAGTACTTGTCTCTCTTTTCACTTTCTTTGATTTTCACTTTGCGGTCTATCGGGACGACAAAGTCCACCATTCGGCAGGTTCTCTTTTTCTTATTTATAATCTCTCGGTTTGGTCTTCTGGCTGGGGGGTTAGTGTTGTGTAGCAGAGAAAGACAACAACACTAACGTATAAAATTATAATCTGCTTCTTTTCTCTTTCTTTCATAACCTGAAATGTACGTATAGGTAGAATTAGAGAGAGTCGAAGATGACCTGGCTTGCCCACACACGAGGAGGGCGATTGTACAGATCTTCAGTGAACCGTTTCCTCTTCATTCTGCTTATATCAAAATCTTCTCTGGCTCATATAATTTTCTGGACGCCCACGCAAATCATCGCAGTCACACTGTATTTGTCATACACTCCACCAGCGAACGAGTGTGGCACAAAACCGTTATTTTAGGTGGGTCCGGTCGCAGGCCCGTAGTCCAGACGCGTCCGGACCACTCACGCAATTTCCGTGGCATTTCCGCTGAGGAAAAACTGCGTCTTTTTCTGTCAGGAAACAGGTGCACTTCCTGTTATGCCACCCACGCAACTTATGCGGCATTTCTGCCAGGGCATCTGCATCCAGTTTACTTTAGGCAACTGGTGCATTTCCTGTTATGCCAGCCACGTAATTTACGCAGCATGTCAAAGAGATCTTCAAGTCAATAACCAACATTAGGTGATCTGTTTGTATATCAAAATCCTTGAGAATTTTCTCATGGACGGATTCTGGTTTGTTCAAATACCATTTGGTAATATGGTCAGATTTCTATTTCTTGTACAATTTCCTGTGTACCACTTTCCTAACTCAGTTGTATGTAGTTTTATACTCTTTTTGCACGTTTGCTAAATTCGCTTGTTAGGTGATTAATCCTTTCGTTTAAGTCACCACGAAGTGTACGCTTGCAATTCTCTTTTATATTATCTATCTTCGCTAGTATTTTTATCATTATTGATTTGGACAAGTAACTTTTTTTATTTTTGGATTGTAATTGCTATTTTTTTCCATATTTCACTGGGATCATCATTTAGATAAGAAATTTTCTTTCTTCACCTTATCATGGAAAAAAAAAGAGATAATAGCAAACAATATAAAAATGCTGTCACATATTCATCATGATTGCCAGAAAAAAAAAAAAAAAACAAAAAACAAAACACAAAAGACTAATAGAAAAAATGATTATAAAGGACATGGAGATAGATCTTTGTCTCCATTTCTTTGTCTCATTTTCCAAAGAATAAATATTATAATTCTATTCTGTTTGTCAGCAAAGATTATCGGGCAAATGAAAATACGATTCTTTTTAGATTTTGTTGAAATTTATTTTAAAAATTTCAATAAAACTTTTTAACAAATGATGTGTTTATTAATCAAAGTTAAATCCATCCTGTTATAAATATGTAATTCGTTTGGATAAAGATTAATTAAAGCAAGTATTGCAAGGATGAGGTGAAATAGTTGTACAGCATGTTTGGTTTGGTAAGGTTTTATGGCTTATCAACCATTGTAGGTGATTTAATAATGCAAGATCCTGTTTATTCATATATATTAAATATATATGATTTGTTAACACATTTTGTTGAATAACATTTTTCAAAGAACCAAAGTTCGTTCTTTTGTACAATTAAATGGTTTCAAGTATTGCTAAATAACAGTCATTGTTTAACATCAGTCATTCGTTTATACACATTTAAATAGATATACATGATATGTGAGAGATTAGTTTGTCGGTAATTTCATTTTTAAATGAGTTAGAACTAATTTGTTCGCACACTAGTTTTGCTATTGTTTCTACACAGTTAAATGGTTTCACTTATGGCTATTACCCACTTTTATTCAATATTAATCATTTGTTTGCACACAGTGAAGTGGTTACAAGTATCCCAGCTATTCAACACTAATTATTTCATTCAGCATTATTCATTCGTTTACACACAGCTAAATGGTTCCAAGTATTGTTATGTATCGCTAACAATTCAATCAAACGTCCGTGATTTGTTTACACATATTTAAATGATCAAACTGTTCTAGTTCTAACGATTTCATTTAGTATAAGTCTTTTGTTTGCACACAGTTTAAATAACAAACAGTTCTATTTAACCTATAGATAGGTTATCAGGTGCTACCACTCCAAGTCAGAGTGGACCTGGGGGCAATGGAAATGAATGGGGTACTCTGTATTCCCCAAAGGTCTTGCATTACTGCATCCTCACCAGCAAATTATTTAGTGTTATAACCAGGACACTCGTTGGAGGACTCTTGCCCTCTGCAGAAATGCAGTTGATGTATTCTCAGGCCCCAGCCGGCTGAGCTCAATTGCACAGCAAGTTGGCACGAGAATGAAAAGAAGCTAAGCATCTTGGCAGAGTTCAAATAGAATTGGCGTTCGACTGAAACCGTAATTATCGCTTCATTTTCTCGTTTTCCCTAAGAATTTTCTTTTACATTACATAATGTGAAAATTAGAATTCAATTCTTTATCAATCCAACTTGGCGATACTAGCGAATACGCCTAATCAAGCAGAGACACTACTGCATAGTCTGGAACGAGCCGCAGCTTGCATTGGCCTCCATGTCAATGCAAACAAAACTGAATATATGTGTTACAACCAAACGGGCAACTTTGCCACACTAGACGGAGCCTCTCTGAAACTAGTCGACAAATTCACCTACCTAGGAAGTAGCGTCTCATCAACCGAAAAAGACATCGACACACGACTGACGAAGGCATGGACAGCTATCGATAGGCTCTCGATCATATGGAAGTCGGACCTAACTGATAAAATGAAACGCAGTTTCTTCCAGGCAGCGGTTGTGTCGATACTGCTATATGGATGCACCATATGGACGCTTACGAAGCGGCTGGAGAGGAGGCTGGACGGAAATTACACAAGAATGTTGAGAGCAGTATTGAACAAGTCCTGGCGACAACACCCCACGAGACTTCAACTATACGGACACCTGCCCCCCATCACGAAAACTATACAAGTTCGACGAACCAGACACGCAGGTCACTGCTGGAGAAGCAAGGACGAGCTCATAAGCGATGTACTCCTGTGGACCCCTACATATGGATGTGCAAGAGTGGGACGACCAGCACGAACATACATACAGCAACTATGTGAGGACACAGGATTTAACCCTGAAGACCTGCCGGAGGCGATGAATGATAGGGAGAAATGGCGAGAGAGGGTCAAGGATATCCGCGCTGGCGGCGTGACATGATGATGATGATGATATATATATATGTATATAAAATCATCATCATCATCATCATCATCAAGTCACCGTGCTCGCACGGATTTCTCTGACTCTCTTTCTCCATCCGTCCCTATCATCCATTACTTCCGGTAGGTTTGTCAAACTGCATCCTGTGTTCGTACAGAACTGATGTAGATAAGTTCTTGCTGGTCGGTCAACACTTGTACGTCCATGTTAGGGGCCCATAGAATTTCGCTTTTGCTTAAGACATGCGGTGCATATATATATATATATATATATATAACAGTACATCCGTCCTCGCCAAACACGAGGGTGATTCCGCTTGCAATTCACTGATCGGTCAACTGGGCGGATATATCTTCGGATGACACGATTAATTCACTATCTGCAAACGTTATGTTTTTTTTATATCCAGATAACAGATCAGTTGCCAATTGGAGTCGCCGGTCGCCGAGTAAACGGACGAGACTGAACAATTAAGAAAGTAAAACAAAAAGTCAACGCCAACAAACTGAACAATTATGTCTTCGTAACAATAATATTTAGTAAGAAAAGAAAAAAAGATGTATTTAACAATGGTACCAGCATTCATCTTTCTCAGAGGTTGGGGTGTTTAAGTCAGAGACCCGGTCACAAAGAATAAGTCATTTAAAATTTTCTATTTTTGCTGTCTACTGTCTGGCACAAGGCAATCTCAGTGGCGGTTATATTTGCTTAGGATAATTTCGCAATGTTGTAATATGACAGTCTTTCCTCCCGTTTTATACCTAGGTTATTTTGGTAAGAGGTCAATCTGTGGAGTCTGGAATCTTGTCTCTCTCCAATTGTCGTATATTCTTTATTCACATTGCTTTTACTATACCTAGGGTTATTTGGTAAGAGGTCAAGTCTCAGATCGACGAGGAATTCATGTAGTCAACTCACGTTCTTTCCACGGAACTTTTTCTCCTCTTTTAATTGTCGTGTTTTCTTAAATCACATCGCTTTTTTCTTTTCTCAGTGCAGTCTGGTAAAATGGCCGCCTTAAGACATCATATCACCTCGATTTATCTGCGTTTCTTTATCAATTCGAGTCTGGCACAAGGGCATCACTCGGCATTGCATTATCTCAGTCAGTCTTACTTTGCTTCTTTCGTAGTGTTGTATAGCAGTAAGACAACTTCACGTCCATGCAACATGCAATATGGATTTTCTCTACCTCTCAACACTAGGCGAATCGAATTTTGTTGTCACTTGGCGTTCTCTCCGCAGGTCTTTTCTTGTATATTATGCATATCGTGTACCCGCAGGGCTGATGGTGGCGAAGCTAAGAAAACATCAGTCTTCTCCAAATATGGTTTCCAACAATCAATTCCGACTCTCACTGTTTGTTGCACCCTTCACATACACTTTACTCTTACTTTTACCGAAAAGGGGTGATCCTCCTCCTTTCGTCCGGCACTTGTCAAGCTAGTCACTGGAAAATTTAGAAAAACGGGGTTTGAATTAATTAATAGGATAAAGGAGGTCATCGATGACAATATTAAGTTTACAGTGACTTGGTTCAAAAATAAGGACAAAACCTTCGGTCCTCCGAAATGTCCTGTTTACTTTAGACTTCATTGGGTTTGTTCTGCGAGCCAGTCCTTGCTGAGAGAATTGCCTCTTCTGTGTATCGCTGTTATCATGCTGTTAATTTAAGACCAATATTCACTTCGAGGACGGCCTTTAATTCTACACATTAGGACAAGTTGACTATCTTTAAACAAAGTATGTTAATATATAGATTTGTATGTCGATGTAGTTCGACATATATAGGCAGAATTTGTCAGCGCCTCGAAGTGAGAATTAGACAGCGTATACCCAGAGTTATTTTAACAAAAAGGCCGACAAAAATCCGGACACTCAGACAATGGATTCGGCTATTGGTTAGCATTTTCTTACCATAAATAGTTGCAGAACCAACTATGAAGATGACTGCTTCTCTTTTTTGCACAGAGCCAGAGACAAAATTCACCTTAAAGTCATGGAGGCGATTTATATTGCCATAAATTGTCCCCACTTCTGTGCAGACAATAAAGCATTCATATTTTGATGGCTTTTAGGGAACTGTTGGAGACTGGGGTGACTTGATTTTTTTTCCACGCCTCGTCTCCGGTTGCGATGCACTTGTTGTACCGTTCCAAAAACTTCTGAAAGGCTCCATGGAAATCCTCTTGTGTGAGCGTGTCAATGGCCTTCGTCACAGCCTCTTTCATCTCCTCAATTGTCTCATAACGACAGCCTCTGAGCTTAGCGAATAACTAAAAGTCACAGGGAGCAAGGTCTGGACTATAGGGAGGGTGAGAAACTGTCTTGATGCCCATCTTGGTCAAATAGTCTGTGACAAGGATGGAGTTGTGGACTGGTGCATTGTCCTGCAGGAAATGCCACTGACCCGATTTTAAGAGTGCTGGCCTCTTCCATAGGAATCTCTTCCAGAACTCTCTTAAAACCTCAACATAGTAACTGTAACCCTAACCCTTTGGCCAATCAACTCTGGTGTATTGACTTCCTTACTCCGCCCACACCTCTCATCATCCCTCACAGACATCCTGCCTTCCTTGAATCTCTCATGCCACTCAAAGACTCATGCTCAATTCTTGCAAGATGGTCGAAAAGCAGTCTGAAGCATTCCATGCGTTTCTGTGGCATCTTTTCCAAGTTTAAAATAAAGTTTTATTGCATATCGTTTTTCTAAAGTCCAGATTGCACTTTTGAAATTCACCAGCTGTGACAATCAGGCTTTAGTAGGGTATATTCCAATTCCTGCTGTAGCTGTTGATTTAAAGATGAAATCATAAAAATTGGTCAGTAATCTCATAAGATCTATAGCAATAACATAATGAATTTTTAAGAGTCTACAACAATTTTAAACGCTTTAACAAAAATAGTCTGTAAAATTATTGAAGGCACCACGTATATTCCTTTTCTTTTTCTCTTCCATGTGAGATGAAACGACAGGACAAAATATTAAAATAAAAATACATTGATGAACACTTGTCCTTCATTTACCCTCAGGGCACATGAATAAATCGAACTTGTAATTCCTATTAATATGTCAAATACGTTCAGCTTAATCTTGTTCAACTAATATTCGTAATTCAAGTAAAATGAGAAAAAAAGGAACTAAACTCCGGTTGAAATCAAAGCAATAGTGTGAGTAACATTCGTTTAACTCTCCAAAAGTGTCTCCTGACCAATCGTCTGGGGCTGCAGAATACATCGACTTCATTTCTGCAGAGGGGTAAGACCCCCTTATGAGAACCCAGTTGTATGGGTGGAGCAGAATACACCGATTGCCTCTCTACAGAGGGGTAAGACCCTCTAACGAGAGCCCAATCGTCTAGGGCTGCAGAATACACCGACTGAATTTCTGCAGAGAGGTTAGACTTCCCCTACGAGTGTCCTGTTTATGACATTAAACGATCTGATGGTGATGTTCCAGTAATATTTGAGCTTTGGGGAATGAAAAGTACACCTTCACTGCCATTGTTCCCATGTCTACTCTGAACCGGTGTGGTAGCACCTGATCAGCTTCTATCTATGGGTCAAATAGAAGTGTTTGACATTTAAACTATGTATTTATATTTAACTGAATTGTGATGAAATATAACTGTTTTTACATTTAAATGTGTGTAAACAAATGACTGACGTTTAACTGAATTGCTTGTAATACATAGCAATACTTGAAAATACTAAACTGTGTGTAAACATATCATTAATAGTAAATAGAATTGTTCATATTTATTAGAAATAAGTGAAACCATTTAACTGTGAAAAAAGGAGCTCAGGTTCGTTTAAAAATGTTTTCTACAAAAATCTGTTTGGAAATCATATATTTAATATATATGTATGAAAAGTATTTGGCATTAAATAACCTACAATGGTTGATATGCCATAAAACTAAACTAAACCAAACCAAACCAAACCAAAGAATCTCAATATTTTAACCTCATGTCAAACTTGTGCCAGAAAATATTACTGGTTTTAACAGTAGATTTATGTATATGCAAACAAAAAAAATCTCTGGCTAATGAGCCTGAAGTGCCTCAGTGACATATTATATGAACTTTTTTTGTGATAAGCCGAATACGAAATTTTTTTTTGCCGGAAGACTCTCATAATTTACCCCTTTTCTCTGTTTTTGTGTCTTTCAGAAGATTCCGAGAGGAACTTATTCACGCTGTCTGATTCACAAGATCAATGTTGTATTCACTGACCTGTAAGTTAGGAAAAAATACATTGAAGGGTAAAAACAACTGCAATGTTTGCTTAAGCAAAAAGTGAAAAGGCATGCTTTCTAATATATATATATATATATATATATATATATATATATATATATATATATATATATATATATATAAGTGTGTGTTATGATATCTGTTTGTTTAGCGTAAGAACGGATCTGCACTCGAATCACGAGTCAGTTCTGACTTAAGTTATATAGAATATCAGCAGTTGCCCATTCTGCAGGTTTTCCTTATTTCCAACACTGATGATTTCCAAGATAAGAGCAAGTGTTATACTTGGCATCAGTGTCACTGCAGGGATTACCAGGAGGAGGCTGAAGACAATAGGGGGCTGAATTAGGGACTACAGCAGCTGCTTTTGAATTTACAATTTCACGTTCTCCAAGACTTTCTCGCCTTAATTCAAAGCTGGATTATCCTGTCTGTACAACTATTTACCCACAGTTGAATGTTGGGGGAAGAGATGAATTCATGCCTTTCTTAAGAATATTAGCAGGAAATCATATATATATATATATATATATATATATATATATATATATATATATATATAATTATATTTACGTGTCTGCAATCAAGCAAAAATGGTACACCAAACAGAAATGTTATGAGGGCAATGTACGTAAACTACTCAAATGAAATGAAACAATTTCCACTCTAATTTAAAAGACATTTTTTGACGGTCTAGTGTTTGCGCTGGACTTCATTTTTAATTTAAAAAAATTCTCAATAATTAAGAAACAGATAATAGAATAATTAAGTCTTTCCTAAACAGGTACATCCACATCATCATTGATCGCTAGGAGAGCAAGAACACAAACAATTCATAAACAATATCGCTGATAAATAAGTTTACCCCGTGGTGATCCTTATAAATCCTTGGAAACCATGTGACTGGAGTTCATGATTAGCGGTTGACATGTGGGGATCTAAATTACCCCTAAATAACAACTACAGAAAAAAACTTTTGTGTCAAATAATTTATTATTAAGGTCTAGTAATTCGTTAATTAGCATATATATATATATATATATATATATATTATTATTAGAAAGCTTACAATTATTGATTTATTTCCATAAAATCAAATGTATAAAGAAAGAAAAATCTAACCTCCAATGGTATAAGTTTATAACTAAAATAATTTGAATTATCAGTACTGATTAAGTCTTTAGAATGTATAAACGTTATTATTTTATTTTATAAATACCATTTTAAAGTAATTTCAAATCTTTTAGTGCTGGTTATTGAGTTGCCTTTGGCGAATCAAACGCACAAGTTTTGAAAAATATATTTTATAATATAATCTCATGCCCTCTTTTCATATTGGAATAATGCATACCAGAAAAAAGATATTAAGGTTTTTTTCAAAGAATTTCTAAAAGTCTTCAATTTAACAGCACCAAACATTATAACAGAGAAAAACACCCACTGAACTTTGGAATCCAGAGGAATTTTTAAATTACAACAACCCGGATTTAGACAGACTACTTCAACATTGTAGCAGGTGTGCTGCAAGGAGACACATTAGCCCAATACCTCTTTATCCTCAGCCTAGACAACGCGTTTAGAATGTCTATTGAATTAATGAAAGATAATATTTTCAAGCTCGCAAAGGAACAAAACAGAAGAAACCCTGCACAAACAATTACGGACGTGGACTACGCCGATGACATAGCCCTTCTGGTAAATACACCCGCCCGAGTCGAAACTCTGCTACATAGCCTGGAACGAGCAGCTGGTGGCATAGGCCTCCATGTTAAAGCACACAAGATGGAATACTTGTGCTTTAATAAAAATGGTGACATCTCCACACTAAATGTTAGTTCTTTGAAACTAGTGGACAAGTTCACCTACCTAGGAAGCAGTGTCTCATCAACCGAGACAGACATCAACACGCGACTAGCAAAGGCATGGACAGGTGTCGACAAGCTATCGGTCATATAGAAGTTTGACCTGACCGATAAAATAAAACCCAGTTTTTTCCAAGCAGTAGTCGTGTCAATACTACTATATGGATGCACTTCATGTACGCTAACTAAACGCATGGAGAAAAGGCTTAACGGCAACTACACAAGAATTCTGCGTGGATTATTGAACAAGTCCTGAAGGCAGCACCTCACACAGCAGCAGCTGTGCTGCCACCTACCACCCATCACGAAAACTATCCAAGTTAGACGAACCAGACATGCAGGACACTGCCGGAGACGTGGGGACTAACTCATTAGTGACATACTCCTGTGGACCCCTTCACATCGACGAACAAAGGCAGGACGACCAAATAGAACCTACATACCTCTGTGCCGATAGAGGTTGTGGCCTGGAAGACCTGCCGGGACCAGTGGACGATAAAGAGGAAGAGAGGGTTAGGAAGATCCGAGCAAGCGGCGCGGTATGATGATGATAATGACTTTTTTCAAAATATTTCTGTATCCTTGAAAATAAAAACTACTAAAATTTTTTCCTTATGTGAGACAATCTTTTCTTGTTGTATAGCCTGCTATATACACAAGAGACATTTTGATATCTTTAGAGGTTTTAGTTTCAAGTCTAGAATGTTATCAAATGTTTGTCCTTCTATTCCATTAAGTAAATATTCATATTTTAAGCAATTATGCAACAAGGAAGTATTCTTTGGTATTAAAATTATATTCAAGAAGTCATTTTTCAATAAGACATTTTTAATAGCATTTTGGACTGATATAATATATGCACCGCCTGAACATTCCCTTAATTTCTAAAATTCACTTTCTAAATAGTTTGTGATAAATTCACGTAGCATAAAAAACATCAAATACCCTTTTTTTTGCAAATACCAACAAATATCAATTTGACTCTGTCATCTAGGGCTGTAGAATACACCGACTGCATCTCTACAGAGGGGTAAAACTCCTCCAACGAGTGTTCAGATTCTTGGAAAAAGAAAAAAACGAATCCAAGAATACAATCGTATTGTCTTTATTCACTATTCGAACTATTTTTATTGCCCAGTCAGCTGGGACCGTAGAATACACTGACTGCACCTCTGCAGAGGGGTAAGACCCCCCCCTAACGAGTGTCCTGGTAATGACACTAAACAATCTGATGGTGATGCTTAAGTAATACTGGAGCTTTGGAGAATGCGGAGTACTCCTTCATTGCCATCGCTCCCAAGTCTACTCTGACTTGGAGTGGAAGCAGTTGATAGGGTCCTATCTATGGGTCAAATAGAACTAAGCTGTATAATTACGCTAAACTGATTTTTAAAAAATTAACTGTTAGATTATTTAACCGTGTGTTTAAACTGTATACTCGTGTTAAACTGAATTGTTTGAAATAGAACTGCTTCGATATTTAACTGTGTTAAACAAAAATTTATACTTACACTAAACTGAATTGTTTAAAATAGAACTCTTTTTGACATTTAACAGTGTACTTATGCTAAACTGAATTATTCTAAATAGAACTGTTTCGACATTTAACTGTGTGTAAACAAAAAACTATACTTATACTAAACTGAACTGTTTGAAACTTTTTATCAAAATGACTAAATTCGGCGTTAAATGTTCCGAAAAGGGTTGATATGCCGTAAAACCAACCAACCAGCCAACCAACTCAAATAAAACCATTGCAAGTATGTTTAGTGGATAAACTTGCATCCCTTGTTAATTGTTTAATTCTTTTTTCCTTGCTCTCCAAGCAAAATAAGAAAGAAATATCAGATGGAGATTTTAGGCTTTAGAAAATGAAATTCACCCTTTCTCGAGGAAGGGGAGCAAGTAGGAACTTAGAATCTCTATAAAAAACTGGTATGTGCAGTTTAAAGTCATCTAAAGTAATGGTTAATCGTCTTGCAATCTAAAAATGGTCAAAAGTCTTACGGTATATTTTTATTATTGACGTCGAAGTCTCAGGAGACGACGATACAGTTGTCCCAGAAGTGAAATATGCTTGCAACAACAACTGCTATGACTGTGCAAGCCAACGTACGAATATAAGTCTCTTTTGCAATTAATACAAATGAAACAAGAGGCACTCATTGCAAGGATTTACCAGAAACAGCATCCTTTCTTTGATCCCTCCATTTACTGTAACTTGACCCCTCCTTCATAGGGCCATGAACATGATCTTTAAAATTTGATTTTAAGAACGGTAATAAAATAATCTAGATGAAGTTATGATAATTATTTTATCTGACAACATTCTTTATAAATGGCATTTTCATTAATTTTGTGATAGAAAAAAATTGATAATTTGTCTTCTAGGTTGAAGCTTCGTATCCCACTCCCGTAAATATTTTGTTTTAACTTTTTCAAAGCTTTTTCCGCTTTCTTATTATCTAGTTCTTTCGTTATTTAGTTTAATTTCCGTGTTTAAGGGCATTTCAATCTCCATAGGTTATTTAATGCTTAATCCATGAGTGGAGGTGAACTGTAGTGATACAATTTAACTATTTCATTGGGAGGATAAAGGGGGCTCAAACCTTTCATAAAGGTATTAGTCGAAAAGTGAACATCTTAACGCCACTGCAGTTCGAACTCGCTAACTGCGATGTCGTAGTCTTGCACGTAAACTAATGGAGTCTCCCCACCCCTTTCATTTTTATTTTAGTAAAATTTTATCATGAATTCGGTTCAATATAGAACGATCACACAATCGAATGAAGCAACATAGTTAACAGAACGGCAGACTATAAAATTTCTGGATAATAAATTATTATCCAAAAATATGATTACTAATAATTGTATTTACAGGAGAGAGGTTGCTGAGCTACTCTTTTCTAAAATTCAGGGATCAAAACAATATTAATCAGTTTAATAAATAACTTTATAGCACATTTCTAACAACACTAGTAAAATTCAGTATACATTTTTTTGAATACCATGTTTGGGTTAAATGCCTTCTCTTTTAAATTTTTAAGGTAATTTTTTTTAAAAACGGCTGTAAAAATATCAAATTGAATAAGATGAATTTAATTATGACATTTTTACTTACCTCGTCAAATGAAGCTAAATTTCAGTAGATTTTATTCAGATAAACCTTTTGAAATAAAATTAAATGTATCAGCTACTTGTAAGTGACTTATAGTCGACTTATCTCCTATATTCTGGTCATAATTAGCCTTTATGGTAGAGAAGGTTTTAGAATCACTTTTGATAACAGGATACTTATCCGGATGAAATTCAGATTTAGCCTTATAAATAATAAAGAGAAAATATCCTGCCAATTTCTTTACACAGTTATTCTTATCTGCCGCTGCTTCAGTTTCAATGGTATTTCAATCAATTTGTTTAAGGTAATATATATATATATATATATATATATATATATATATATATATATATATATATATATATATAATTCTTACTAAATAACATTTTTCATTAATTTACCTGTAAAAACAGGAACATTCATTAAAAATTATTTTTATGATGAAAATATTCATTGCTACGAAGAACAATTGTATACAGAAAAAAATCTGAATTACGTGACAAAATTCTTTATCCATATTTACCAACCCCTCCGTTCGGACAGGATATGACGCAAGGTCAATTTTTAAGCGGAGTTTAACAGGTTTGAATTCAGTGTTTTCCTTATTCTAGACTAGTTGCCTCACCAAGGCTGAAGAAACCAGTCTGCCCTACTATTTACTCATAGCTGGAGGGAGAGAATAATTGGATTCATACCTTTCCCAAGGGTATCAGTGCTAAGTGAAATGCAAAATTCTTTATAATGACATTTTTTGGTGATTTTCGCTGTTTAAATAAATTCCAAAAATTTAAAAGAGAAACAAAGACAATATAATAATTTCATGAGAATAATGTCATTTTTTTCACATTTTTGCGATAAATTTTAAAGAAAAACTGTAAAATATTAAATTGAATTTTCTGAGTTTAATTATATAATTAATATTGTGTGATAATTCTTTTTAGCATCTTTCATTTTTCGTTAATTTCGAAGTGCAAAGCGTTAATGTCTTCTCTTCAATTATTCTTTTTTTACGAAAGACGGAAACATTCAACATTCTTTTTTAAAAATTCATGTTAACACTTTAAAAGAAAAAAAAACGTTAATTATTAATAAAAAAATAATTTTATTGTTAATATGATTTTTGTTACGAAGAACAGTCGAAAAATATTAAATTTGAATCAACTTTATGACAAATTTCTTAATGACAATAGTTGTGAATTTCTCAACGAAAAAGTTTGTTTTTAAATAAATAAATCAACATTATATATACTTTAATATATTGCAAATTCAAATAGAATAAATCAACATTATATTCACTTCAATATTATTAGATAATCAACTTATGTTTATCCAATGGAAAAAAGATAAACAATTCTTTTAAAAAATGATTTAATTTTTACGCTACAGCTGAAAAAAAAAACCTGCTGTAAACGAAGGTTGATGTACAGCTGCAAAGATTCTTAAGGAATGCCTTGATTTAACTGCTACCAATTTCTTTTAAAAAGCTAATTTTTATTGTTTCTTTTGGGAAATTATACAGTCAAAACTCAAAAGCATTGAAAATCTATAACCAAAAATATGAAGGTGCAACAGTCCATAATAAGAATACACTTTTGCAATATCCGTTCAATTTCTCAAATTCAAGGTAATCTATCTATATATCCATCTCTTATGATCGATATATCTCAAATAATCATATCTACCGAGAAAGCTTACTTGTTAAAAAGAATCTTTCTGAATTAATTAAACAATTATGCGATTCAAATACTACAATCTATTTATCGTGATGGATCGATGATAAGATATAAAAAATAATTTGGTTGATTTAAATAAATCAAAAGACATAATCAAAAACATGAAATGCAATGTTTTTGAATAATTCCCTCACATCAACGAAGTAAGTACATTACGTTCTCTGTAAAAAAAAGTCACATTAAAATGATATTTTTATATCTATATATCCATGCAGAGAGAGAGAGAGAGAGAGAGAGAGAGAGAGAGAGAGAGAGAGAGAGAGCTCATGGAGTTGTAACACTGTCATAGTGTTACAAGTTGACTGGCGAAATTAAATTAAATACTTAGGTCTAATAGGGATAATTTATTGAAGATTAGTTATAGTCTTTTAGTAAGGTAGCGTAGAAAATAATAATAATAATAATAATAATAATAATAAAAATAATAATGTATTCGCACCAGGCGACACCATGCGCGAGAATGGGTTAAAGTGACAAGGACACCAAGATTGTTTACTGTAAGGATCAAATCGCCCGATCAGGGTTTTGATTGATGGGATAGAAATACGAAATTTCATTTCATATTCTAATGTCAGCTGAGTGCGAATATACGGAAAATTACGGCTAAAAGCCTGACACAAGGACATTAACACAACATTAGAATATTATCGAGGGGCTCACTAATCAAAGAAAAGCTGGGTGGAGCTTTTCCCCACTGCCCAATACGTGCAATGCAGGGCCATAGTTTTTGATTGGCTGTCCGGTTAAACAAGGGCCTCGGGGTGAGGTTTCTCTACCTCCCCTCCCCCGATGATTGTGCTCTGGGCCATTGGTCCAGCGTTTCTATTGGGTGGCCAATCGGAGCCATGTATTCAGGAGTCTGGACCTCCATATAAGAAGATCCCGAAAAGGGAATTGACAAACTGAAAGCTGGTTCCGCAGACCAAAGACTTGAAGCCCTTGCCACCCTCTTCGCCACCGCTGCCGCTTTACCCAGAGTCCTCAACTTGACCGTCCCTTGCAACATTAATTTGCCCAAAACGGACTCGAGGCTAACTGTCATCGCCAGTCAACTTATCTCCGAAATAAAACCTCTTGTTGCTGTTGTTGTTGTTGTTGTAAATGACATTTTTTATTCATTGTATAAATGAATAAATGCTGTTATTTACAACTGTTAACAAGCGTTCCTGATTTATTGAAGTAGTTGACCAGCTAACAGCACCGGTAAAGTTGGCTGTCTTTCGACCCAGTCAGAACCAAGAGAAGTTCGAATCAGCTCTTCCCCAACTTTCCCGTGAACAATTTTATGCCATTTACCGAATGGTTTTGAATATCAGATGTCTTACTGTCCAGCAGATAGCTAAGTCCATAGAAATCAGTTCTGGTTGCGGCTGCATTATTTTAATTGAGATCTTGAGGATTAACAAGCTGCTAGCAAGATAGGTCCAAAGATATCTGACGTAAGAGCACAAACTGAAAAGGGTCGTCATTTCTAGAACACTTCTGACTCGCTTTCAGGCCAACCCTAAGTTGTTCCAATACATATTTGTAATTCAAAATGAAAACTGGAGTCACCTCTTCAAACCTGAATCAAAGATTAAGATTAAACTCGGCAAACACTTCGGTTTTTCCTCCACGAAGAGGTCCAGGCAAGCAACGTCTGTTGGCAAAGTAATGGCTTCTTTTTTTGTGATTCAGAAACCATAGTCATGATAGGATATCAGAAAAAGGGAAACACTGTAAGTGGACAGTATTATGCATCAAGAAGTAATCAAGTTGAAATACAAAGGTAAGCTGAGAGTAGGTTTGCTCTTGCTCCTGGATAACGCGCCCGATCACATTGCTCTGATTGCTGTAGCTTAAGCGGTCGAATTTGGTTTTTTAAATTGCTTCCTCGTCCTTCTTATTCACCAAACTTTGCTTCATCTGATATCTTCATTTTTCCAAAATTCAAATCCCATCTCCATGTTTGCCATTTTTTAATCAGTTATGAAGTCAAATGTACTTTGAGGTAGTTTTTGGAGGACCTGGACGGCACCTTCTTCTCCGACGAGATTATACAGCTTGAGGTCGTTGGATAGAGTACATTGATATCCAGAGATATTGAAAAATAGAGAAAAGCTGTCTTGTTTCTTCAAAGCCTTCGAGAAGAGGCTTAGAACTTTCTGAACGACACTCGTGTATATATATATATATATATATATATATATATATATATATATATATATATATCACAAAACCAGACACCCTAGTCCGGCGAGAGCTTAGTACTGGAGAGGAAGACAAGAGCAGTGTAAATGAATAATTTCGAACAATGCATATGTTAAAAAAGAGCTAATGTCCTCGGAGATCACTAAAATAGACAGATCCGCGTATTTGACTGGTTGTTTGCAAGAACCAATCAGAGGTGCGAATCAGCGGTCCAAATAAAAAAAGGCCATTCCAATTTTTTTTCTTTTTTTTTCTCCCTATGTTGCATGAACTTGGAAGGCGTATCAGAGACTGATCATCTCTGATTGGGTCTGCTGTGTGAGGGGAGTATGATGATGGAAGACCCGAAACTCCCCAAAGAACCAAGCAAAACAACACTGACGACACCCGCCGGCGCGAAATATATCAAGGCGCATATTTAAATATATACATATATATATATATATATATATATATATATATATATATATATATATATATATATATATATTACTGTTATGCATGTTTTTAACTCGGTTATATTGCAATTATGCATACATATATGCATGACAATCAAAATCACATTTACATAACTCTTTTGTCACGAGCAGATTTTGACACAAGGTCAACTTTTAAACGAAGTATAACTCGTTGAATCCAGAAGGTTTCTCCTAAACCGGCTGCCATCCGAAAGTTAGAGTCCAATCTTTCCTATCATTTACTCATATCTGGAGATAGCGAGAATAGTTGGATTAATACTTTTACCAAGTGTATGAGCCTCCTTTGCAATGCCAACAGACTATGCTAAGATTGAATTACGAAAACCGTATCTATCTATCTATCTATCTATCTATCTATCTATCTTTGACATATATTTTAAATAGGACAGGCACTTCATGTTTACCAATTCTTTGATCTATTGATTTGTTCAGCAAAATTCTGATTTGGGAAGTGGTTATTAATGAAGGGTTGTTTAATTTTTTAAGTTCAGAGTAAAATATTGTTTTGGAGGTGCATATTAGTTTGGCATGATATAATAGATTTTTAATTATTGCCTCTTCATATTGTTCGGGACATCCACTTTTATGATGGAGAGTACAAGAATTAGTACTTGTTGATTTTTGTAGGGGAAGGTGGTGATAGTGTTGTGGTTTGTGTCGATCAAGACATCCAGCGAATATCTTTCTATTTCTTTTAACAGCTACAATCGTGACTTTGATCGATCATGTTTTTAAAGGTTGAAAAAAAAAAACAACAACAACGACAAAAAAAAGATAAAATAACAAAAGCAAGATTGATGTCTGGTGGCATTTCATCCATTTTTTGGCGAGTAGCATTTTTTAATTCTTCCAGTTGCTTTTTTTTAAAAAATCGATGAATCTGTGGTTCAGAAATCTTTAACCCATTGCTCTATTGATTTTCTCTCTGAACAGCATCATTACAATGTAATGTGAAGTGATCACGAGAAGTTCTCTGTGTGGCAATTACAGATTCAACCTTATTGAAAAACGTTTCACCAGCAAATGCACGATGTACACCGGCCCAGGACATGATCGTGACTCTGAAGAAATGTAACATATTAGCTAGATAAAACTACTATTGCCACTTGACTAATTTCCTTTGCACCATACAGGTGACACTCTAAAATGTTGTAGGTATTCCTGATGTATCCTGTTTTGGAGAGAGAGAGAGAGAGAGAGAGAGTTTGGGAACTCCAAGTTGTGTGCGTTTCACTTAGCGCATAATTAATCTCCACTCTAAATCGTCTCACCCTTTAATATCCCCCCCAAAAGCCTACACTACTCACCTTGAGCTTATGTCATTGAGAAAGGCATGAATCAATCTGTTCTGTACGCAGTTATGAGTAAATAGTAGGGCAGAATGGGTTCTTTTACAATTGTAGGCAATTAGTTTAGGAAAACTGAATACAAACCAGCTGTATTCCGCTTAAAGTTTACATTACGTCAGATTTTGTTCATGATAGAAGAATTGGGTAAACAAATACACCTCACTGATCACCAAACAGTCACAGGATTGTATGTTTCGTTTCTACCTTGACCCCTACGACGATCAGTCTGCATCATCATCACACCAATGTTTGTCTTGATACTCACTTCGAAAATCAGTAGGGCGCCTCTGGTGGTGTAATGGTTAGCAAGCTGAACTAGTAAGCCTACACAAGTGAGTTCGAGTCTCATTGGGTGCCTACATTCATATGCCACATCTAAGCAAAAAGCTTAGTAAATTACCACTTCTAAAATCAGTAGTCTGATTAACTTTTTACTCACATCCGGACAACATAACCGCCTTCCCAACGAAATATTTTCCGTCACTGCTGCCTATGAGAGAACAAGTCATCATCACAGCACACCATATTTTGCAGGTGATAAAAATCCGAGATCACTTCACATGGTATAATGGTTAGCAAGCTATATTTGCAGACTATTGCTAGAGAGTTCGATTCTGGTTGGTTACCCCATACTTTTTGCCTTGTGCTACAAGTACACTAAGATTTGTAAAAGAAGGGGGCACCTTCCGTGATGCCATGGTTATCAAGCTAGATTTTCGGACTATTTTTATTGTGTTCTATTCTTACCGGGTGCCTCATACTTTTGACCTCGAGCCACAACTAGGCTAATCTTTATAAATAACTGCCACTTGCCATCTGTTGATGCTATATCTCGTGCTGAGTTCGTTCAACG
Organism: Sepioteuthis lessoniana; assembly: GCA_963585895.1. Taxonomy (NCBI): domain Eukaryota; kingdom Metazoa; phylum Mollusca; class Cephalopoda; order Myopsida; family Loliginidae; genus Sepioteuthis; species Sepioteuthis lessoniana. The sequence continues at coordinate 89,608,425 of OY757924.1, read as the reverse complement.
TTCATCATCATTATCATGTTTGTTTTTATCCATACCGTGATAATTAGAAATCCCTTTTAAACTGTTTTGTTCCTAGTCAACAAAGCAGCCAGCACCCACGACAGAGCAAGACCCTGTATCTATGCAACGGACGTTTCCTTATCTTAATTCTTCGCTCATCTTCGCTTTTTTACAATATAACAATTATTTGGGGCCCGACAACGCTTTACATTTCGTATATAGTACTGTAAACATTCTCCCGATGCTTCCTAACATTGGTCTGCTATTTTTGTGGTGAAACCTAGTATGAGCTTCGGTTTTTGCTGATGTATTGAAGAGCTTGGCTTCAGGGGACAGTTCCCCAGATAGTACCTGTCTATTATTCTACGAGGAAAGGGTCAGGTTCATTGATGACTGAAGAATCTCCAAAGTGGGGAATACCGATAGACACAAAGCAATTTTTAGCACTGCTCTCGACTAGGCATTTGGGTACGGGAGATCTTTCTCCAAATAATTTGATCTTGTGTCTCATCCTGACTATAACGAAGAGGTAAATTAAATATTATTGTCAGCTAGCTTAGATTTTCAACGATACACCACTGGAGTTGCCCGAAAACTTCAGAATACTAGTATAGTTAGAAAATCCAACTTATTGTAGAAAATAGAAACTTTATTAAATGCGCACCTATTGGCTATCAACGTAGGTGTAATTGATTATTAATCCTATATATTTCTAATGTTGCTCAGAGAGGTCTTTATTGTTCCTACAAAGAAAACATTTCAACAGAGAAGAGATGTATTTATTAGTTTATTTAGTAGGGAAAAGCGAATCGTTCTTTGTGCTAATGAATCGAAGATGATAGAGTACACGTTCAGTTTAGGAAAACAATCTTTATAATTTTTCTGCAAATCTATATTTACCGTAAAATAGAAACACCTGCCTTTCTCATTTTCACCGTTCAGCTTTTAAAACTTCCAATTTCTTCGAAACGATGCATTGTGTCGGAATTTAAACACCTGTGCTTAAAGGGAGTTACAGTCAGAAAAAAAAAAAAACCGCGCAATTTTGATAAAAATAACTTTTTATTTTTTAAAATGTTTTCTTGTTCTTTTTTATTTCTTTAATTTTGATTATTTGTATAACTACAACTACTACTACTTGGTTTGATGTTGTACCACGTGATGGCTTAAAATTTTTCAAGTTAATCTTGCAGTTCAGTTACTACTGATTGTTTTATTCGATAGTCGCTAGGTGACTCATACATAGCGACCTTCATTTGTTTAAGAACAGCTCATTGGCTGTAATGGTTATTGAGCTAGTTTAGTGGGCCTTCTTATGGGGGTAGTGTGAATTTAGTAAATTGCGCGCAATGAATCTGAAACAAAATGTGCCTTAATACTACTGTAATAAAAGTTTAATGCTGAAATGAATAATAAATAAAATAAGAAAACTATAAAACAAATAACAGGAGGTTGAGTTGAACGTATGTAATCTTTATATGTATTATTCTGAAAATCCAAAGTTCAACAAACATTTTTGAATGAGTATCAATTTTTGTATGTGGACAGTACACGTAAATATTTTCAATGTTCTTTTTTACTTTCTTACTTGTGTGTAAGTCCAGTATTCTTTTCAGGATAAAACTTGGTTATTGTCGAGAAAATCGAGACAGAAATTTCTGATTCAGCGGCTGGAGAATCTAAGATCGGGGTTTGTTCTCTTTGATTACAGGACTGCAACTGGATAGGATCACTGAGTATTCATGACCACTAGCTTTTGGCGGCAAAATAAGGAAAAGTTTTGGGAAATAATGACATACGTGGGTATTCTTCAATTTTTAGATTTAATGAAACACTAAAATTCTCTAGCTAAACTGAAAATGTTTCGCATACTACAAACGACTGGAGTTAAATAATCTATGATTAAAATCCTCATTATGATTGATGTAATCATTACTCTGCTGAAATGGCTCATCATAGCGAGCAATAAGCTGAAAATATTGTAATTTTGAGAATAAAACAATTTCCAAGCCAATTTAGACCTGAATCATAATTTTATGACACTTGCGTTTACCCTGAAGGATATATTTTAATCCTCCAAATATAATAAAAATAATTCTGAAATGCTAATTAGAATTCTCTACTTTGTTCTAAATAGACGCCTCAATATTATCGTGTACCGATGTAATAACGGAACCCAGAAGACTCATGGGTAGGTATATTAATATTGTTAGCAACGGATGTTTAAGACGTTAGCAACGGATGTTTAAGACGTTAGCAACGGATGTTTAAGACGTGCTAAAAATAATCGGAATTATTTTGTTGTCTCTGCTCATAACTTTTGGAAGAAACTAATTCATTCCCTACAAATCCGTGCGTATATTATATTAATTAAAAAATTCTTTGAAAGCACAGATTTTGCGGAAAGACATTCAATTTTCAAATCTATTTAGATTCATTGGAATGGATGCCAGCACAAACCCATCGTCACAAATATCTCATCAATGGTTCTTTGATTGTATTGAAATCTTTTTCGAGATTTTGCCCATTTCGCGTTGTTGAAGTTGATCCAGATCGTGGTCGGTCTTTGAGGGACATTTCATCACGTTTGAACAGTGAATACAGCTCGTATTTCCACAAGAGTAAACGGAACTTTTACATTCTCTGTTCCATTTTTATTAATCATTAAGAAAATCTCAAAATCCTATTTGCAAACACTAAAAAAAAACAAAATAAAAAAATAAACGAAACAAAACAAAACAAGCAAAAAACAAAAACAAACGAAACAAACAAAAGAACAAACAAAGAAAAGAAACAAACAAAAAACAAAAAAAACAAAACAACAAAACCCCCCAAACGAACAACAAAACTAAAAGCTAAACAGCAAACAAAAGAAACATCGAAAATAAATCAGTCAATTTAAAACAACTCTCAGACGCAACCGAATCGTAACCCCTCTAATAGCAACGTGCTCTAAAATACACTTCACGTTTCACATTCAGATTCAAATATTTTAGAGTACAAGCTTTTGTGTGTGCACGCGTGTGTGTGTGTGCGTGTGTGTCCATGCATATGTTTTGTATATGTTTTTATTTATTAAAAATATATGAGCTCATCTCATGATTTTTATTATTTTTTCTTTCTTTTCTTTTTTTTATCAACGTTGAATCTTTTCTTATAGGTAATCAGCATTACAAACAAAAACTCAAATAAGAAAACCAAAATCGCCATGAGAGATTTTTTTCATCGTTCTTTAAAAAATGCTTCTATCGGATACTTTTCTTTTTTTACAGAAGTAAAAAAAACTTTGAAAAAAAGTATAAAGCTCTCCCATAAGATTAGACATATGAATTTTTTTTTTTTCAAAATTCGAACGACTTTTAGCCGCCAAGTACCACCTGATAGATACAATCAGCTGAAAACAAAATGTCATTGAAGAAATACGAGCATTCTTTCTTTCTTTCTTTCTTTCTTTCTTTACAGTTTTTTCCTGTTTCTTTTTTAACTTATTTGTTTGTTTTTTTTTTTATTAAAGTTCTTTCTTACTTTTCGTTTTCTTTATATAATATCCATTATTTTTCTGCCTCTTTCCTTTACCCACCTTCTAATAATCCCTTAAAATTCTTATCTTTTTAGTCTTGTGTGTGTGTGTGTGTGTGTGTGTGTCTGATAGATTATAAAAGGAAACTGCCGATAACCGAATTTCTCTGGAATTGATTACCCGCTTCGAATTAGAACTTTTGCAACGAAGTCTTACGTTACAATCAAACTTTATTTGTTTTCAATTTTTCAATTTTTGGTTTTCGCCAGCTATCGTTTCCCAATTTTCAAAGTTATTTTATCTTCTTTCAAAATCGTCTGAAAAATGTGTGTTTCATTGGGCACGAGGAAAACTTTTGCTGACATTTCAGTTTTTTCAGTTCAATAGTTTATTTTAAATCCTAGATATTTATTAATCCTAGCTTGAAAAAAAAAAGAGATATTGTAAGTCTAGAAAGGTTTTTGCGTCAGTCTCCTTAGAAAAAGTAGGTGTGTGTAGCTACAAAATGAACATTCAATATTCAAATATCTACCGAGTTTATATATATATATATATATATATATATATATATATATATATATATATATATATCAGAATATTCGGTTGGTTGGTTGGGTTTTATGGCATGTCAATCCTTGTGAAGGAGTTAATGCCAAATTCTGTTTATACGTTTATATTAGATATACATGAATTGTAAGCCAATAGTTTATAGGTGAAATTTAAAAAAAAGCCAGAGCTCATTTGTTTGCACACAGTTAAATGCTTTCAAGAATTCCCTTTTTTGCTCCAAGTTAAATAGTTTCAAGCACAGTTTTGTTACGCTAACGATTCAACATTAGGCATTTATTTGCACACTGTTAAATGGTTAAACAGTTCTACTTAAACCACAGATAGGACGCCAATAGATATTACCACTTCAGGTTAGATTGTACACAGGAGTAATGGAAATGAAAGGAAAGTCCACGTTTCCAAGAGTTTCAGGACTGGAGCGTCCACATCAGATGGTTTAGGGTGATATCTAGGACACTCGTTGTAGGAGAGTAGGTCAATATCCAGAGCGACTTATTAGTCAAAATTATGCGGTAGAAATAATGAACGACTTGTGTCCTCAAACTGGCAGTTATACTAGATCCTTATGATTTAAACGGAAGTTGGATTTTAATATATGTTTTTAATACTTGTCATATATCTTGATTATATATATATATATATATATATATATATATATATATATATATATATATATATATATATATATATCCTTCTCAATCCTTAGCTTATACATACACTCTGTTAAAAATTAGTATTAAAGATTTTCTTTTGCCCAACAAAATGATAACAAATGTTAATGATAGAACCCGCTGCAGGTGAAATCCTGAGTCATTTGACTGTGAGATCATTTTAATATTTCTGATTTTAAATCTGTTCTGCTTAATAAGAGCATCAATTACCAAAAACAAAACGTTGTTATTGATTCTGAGTTAACAATTGCCTCAATCATTAATATATATATATATATATATATATATATATATAAATCGGTAGGTCTACGAAGAGATTTATATTTTTTGAATGTATCTAATTATTTATTTTGTTCTTACGTACGTGTATGTTTCCAGCTTACTGCTTTCGTCAGAGAACATATATGCCACAAGGCCTTGTTAATGGGGTACTCAATGAGACTTGAACTTACTCGTGTTTGCAGTCTAAATGATTTTCAGTTGGTTATGAGTTTATATCGATGTCTTCCTCTAAATCAATAAAAAAGGAAAGTAACATTAAACCGAAAGTAATGAACTTATCTACACACAAGTTAAATAAAGTTAAATAAAGACCAAATAAACTTACTCAAACTAGGTCTTAAAGTTTGCCCCACTCCAAGAAGTAACATAGGAGAACTTGAAAAAGACCTCAAAGAATTTGCAAGGAAATTTAGACTAGTATAAATATTCAAAAATAAAAAAAAGATACAGATGAATCCTTAGTAAAGAATCAGACCAAATTCTTCCCAGAAAAAACCAACAATCGTGAACTAAACACATTTTTCGAAAAATTATAGAATGTCAACTTAAAAGTAAAACAAAAAAAAAATATAACCTCTCACAAAAACAAAAACAAGCCATAATAAATGTACGGGAAAATGAAAACTTAATTATAAAAGAAAGCAGACAAAGGAAGTGCCGTAGTCATTTTAAATAAACGTACTACAAAAAAAAAAAAAAAAATCCAAGAAATATTGAAAAATGAAACCAACGAGAAACTAATAGATACAAACATAGACAATAATGTAATATCAAAAATCACAAAATTCTGTAAAATACACGATAAATCACTAATCAAAAAGTAAAAGACTTCTTAACAAACTATATTTCCATAACCAGTAACATCTACAGTCTACCAAAAATTCCCAAGTCCAAAAAAATAAAAAAAGAAAACGCCGTAGAAACACAAAAATCCGAATATATAGAAATCCCAAACCCCAGTGATCTCAGGTTTAGACCTATAGTAGCAGGCTCGTCGTGCCTGACTAGCAGACTTGGCAAACTAATAGAAATTTTACTACAACCTTTCCTAAATAGAACAAAAACCTATATTACGGAAAGTATAGATTTTTTAGACTCCATACCAGAAAAAAATTGATCCCAACACACTCATAGCCACATTTGACGTCACAAACCTATATAGCAATATCCCCCATGGATTAGAAAAAACAAGCCATCTCATATTGGATAGATAAATACCCAGACACATTACACCCAAAATTTAACAAAAAATTATCATAGAGGGTATAGAAATAACCCTTCCAATTCAATAACATTAACTACATCCAGACACTAGGAACAGCGATGGGAACTAAAATCTTACCAACATACGCTACCCTAACCCTAGCACATTTAGAAGAAAACCTATATGAAATAAGAGGTAAAATATACGGCAACGATATAAAAGAAGAATTTACCAAATTATGGAAAAGATATTTGGATGATTACTTCGTATTCTGGAAATGCCCATGGGGAGACATTAACGAATTACACAACCTACTACAAAACCTACACCCCAAAATAAAATATACTATGGAACACAGCTCAAAAGAATTACCATTTTTAGACATTCTTATAAAAAACGTAAATGGCCAAGTCTTCGCAGGTATCAACCACAAACCGACACCCCACAACACCTCCACTTCAAAAGCCCCCCCCCCCCAAAAAAAACTGTATAAAATCCATCCCTTATACTCTAGCACGTAGAATACACACAATAATCACGGATAAAAACATAAAACAAACTCGCCTGAAAGAACTACACACAACCATACACTAGAGAGGACACACAACAATACTAATAAGTAAAGGGTTGGAATTAGCAGAAAAAATACCGTAAAGATAATTAAGGAACCTGAAAAAACACAACAAAAAAAAACCCCTAGCATACATCGCAACCTACAACAAAATTACCCAGAACTATTCGGAGAAATAAGAAGAACTTAAAAACAAGGACAAAATCAAAGAAATACACAACAAAAATCATTATAAGCCAAAGACAACTCAAAAATCTTAAAAGAATACTCACCTCTTCTACATTCGGAGAAAACACAACACAAGGAGACACCAAATGCAATAATAAACGATACAAAATATGTGATATAATTATAAAAGGGAAATCCTATACCTTTAAAAACCCGAAAATCAAATTCAAAATAAATAAAGACTTAAGCTGAAACTCAAAAACGCAGTCTACATAACCGAATGTAGCAAATAGGCAAAGAAATATACACTGGGTCAACACAGGCCCTTAATACAAGGACATCACTTATCAGGATTATTGTCAAAATAGAAGAAAAGAGAAGATTAAATGTTTGAAAACACCGATATCAATGTAGTCAGGTAAATTTAAAATAATACCACTATATCAAAACAACAACATGCTACTTCAAATAAAGGAAAAGAATTTTATAGATAAATTTAAACCAAAATTGAATAAAACATAAATCATACACACACAAATGGAAATTAACACAGACACACACACATACACACACACATATATATATATACACAAAAAATCTCAAGAAACACATTCACACACAGAGTAATAATTACTATAAGTGAAATTGGAAACCACTCCAACACATACACATACACAACATATCAAATATCAAAAATAAATTAGGGATAAAGTAGGCTAAGAAAAACACATTCTAAGAAAAAAGAACCAGCATTCATTAAAAAAACATTAGGAAGTAAAAACCATTCAAACTACTTACACAAAGTAAGTTCAAGTCTCAATGAATACCCCATTAACTAGACCTCGTGCCAGACATGTTCTCTGACGAAAACATAAAGCTGGAAACACACACATACTTATATATATATATATATATATATATATATATATATATATATATATATATATATAAGTCCCAATGCCACCCCAAGCAAACCGCACAAAAAAGACGAAATAACTATTTTCCCCCTCCCCAAGCAGTAGACCTTCCCCAAATTATATTTAAATTCATTAATAACTAAACAGTAAATCAGAACAGGAGGGATGAAAAACTCGCTTGTGCCAGCAGAAAATTAGCTTCAATATTGGTTAGTATAATGTCTTTAAGTCCTGCTAATTTAATATGCCGAAAATATTACAAAAATGTATGCTGTTTTATTCTTTGTAAAATGTTGCTTGAACTCTGTGTTTTAAATGTAAAGACACTTTTAAACCCTAAGTGAATATATGACTCTGTCCAAATGTGTCTGTGTACACGGCAAAAAGTTTCGAATCTTTTTCATAGAGCTTACAAATGTTACAGCCCCCCTCCAATAGTAGTTGAGAAGAAAACTAAACAGCCTAAGTTAAAGTCCCAATGCCACAAAAAAAAAAACAACACATTTTAGGGCCAGTATCAGAAGATAGGTGAAAATATACCGAAAACTCTGACTAATATACCTTAGTCCTGGACTTTAACTAAGTTGAAACTTAAGGGAAATTAAAGCCCCCCTTTTTATTATCTACGTACACATGGGAAGCAGCATGATGGACGTAAACGTATTTGAATAAACCCATTGACGGCCAAACTCAATACTTAACCTGGTCCTGGACGTGAGTTTTGCGACTTAACGCTCAGGATCGTCAGTTCGATCGGGGAATTACTGCTGTTCATCTATAAGAGTAGCTTCTATAGATGAGAATAAAAACAGCCATCGAAAGATAACCATGACCCACGCTCAAACCACATACATAAACCGCATCGCTTTTCGCGCGGCTAAAAAAGACGCGCGTCCTGCTGAGGTTGGAGCCCTGGCCTCAGTGTTCAAAGAATCAGCAAAAACCACTAAAATGCAAACAAACAATACAAATAGCAACATTTATCGTAAGAACCTTAAATAGAATTGGACAACTACCAGAGCTGACTGCATCGGCCATAGAACATAAGATAGACAATATGCATACAAGAACACAGATATACGTACACCGAAGATATCAAATATCACGAAACTGGCAATGGATGGACGCTAGCCACTGTATCGGCATGGAAAAAACTCTGTCAATGCTTCAGTGGGAGGGGTAGGAATGCTTATAGGACCTAGAGCGTTAAAAACACTTAATAGCACAGAGAGAATACAACCTAGGATGTTGGCAACTACGTTTAATGGCAACCCCAGAGCAACAATCATCTCCTGCTACAGCCCTACCAATGTTAGTGAAGAAACTGAACTAGTTGCCTTCTACGATGAGCTATCCTATCTAGTGCGTAGCATTCCGAAACACAACATGCTATTCAGTGGCGGAGATATGAATGCCCAAATAGGGAAAAATGGAAACAACAAATACAACCTACAACACGTCAAATAGGAATGGACAACATCTAACAGATTTCATGATAGAAAATAGATTAACATGCCTCAATAAAAACTAACAAAAAGGAAGGGAAAATTATGGACCTACACATACGTAAACAATAGTAAAGCTCAGATAGACTACATCTTTATAAACAAGAAATGGAAAAATAGCGCAATGAATTGCGAGGCATACTCCTCTTTCGAGGGTGTATCCTCCGATCACCGAAAGTCACGGCAAAAATACGACCAAGCCTACGAAAAAACGCTACATGAACAGTGACCACCAAACACTATGACTTGGCCCTTCTCAACAACAGAGATATAAGAGATAGATATGCAGTAGAATTGAGAAACATATTCGAGACACTACAAGAGAAGACGGAAAAAGGTACCCAAAATGACGAATATGAGAATTTCGTCAATGCACACCTCGAGGTGGCAGCGAGGTGTATTCCAACAAAACCTAGAACTGAATATAGAGTCCCATGGGAAATGTTAGGGGTGAGAGAAAAACGCGCATACGTGAAAACAGCCACCACAAGCTATCGAAAGAACCCAACAAACACAAATGCCCGAAAACTAAAAATGGCACAATATCAATTAGCAAGCATATATGTAAAGGAACAGACAGAATACATACAAAATCAGATAGATAAGAGTAGAGACTCAGTGGAAGATAGGCAATCTAGGATAGCCTGGCAAACAATAAACGAAGTGAGTAGAAGGAAGAGCACAGTCAAAGCAAAACTGAAAGCTGCAAACTAACAGGAAAGAATAAAACTGGGGAAACAGCATTTCGAGAATCTACTAGGAAACTCACCGAAAGTAACGCATGAACCAATCACCAGAATTATTAGTAAGCAATTGGACATTAAAATAGGACCGTTCACTCAAGAAGAACTCAACTCGGTTCTTAGAAAACTTAAAAATAGGAAAGCTGCAGGGATTGACGAGATTCCCCCAGAAGTATGGAAGGCCAGACAATTCGATGACATACTGCTCCGACACTGCAACGCAGTCTATAATCAAAATACGATAGACAGATGGATGAAGGAATGCATCCTCCCCTTCCCTAAAAAGGGTGACCTCGGATTAGCCAAGAACTACCGAGGCATAACACTTACATCGATAGCAGCCAAAATCTACAATGCTCTACTACGAAACTGCATAGAACCCAAAATAGACAACATCCTTAGGAAAAACCAAAATGGCTTCCGAAGAAATAGATCCACGACCTCACAAATATTGACCACCCGTAGAATCCTTGAAGGTGTACGGGCAAAAAATCTACAAGTGACATTACTATTCGTCGACTTTACTAAGGCCTTCGATTCCATTCCCCGAGGAAAGATGGAACAAATACTAGTATACGGCCTACCTAAAAAAACCGTAGTTGCAACAACGATTTGCCATAGAAACACCAAAGTGAAAGTACGATCACCAGATGGAGACACGGAATACTTCGACATTGTAGCAGGAGTACTACAAGGGGACACGCTAGCTCCATTCCTCTTTATCATCTGTCTAGATTACGTGCTTAGAACATCGATTGATAAAATCAAAGAAAACGGCTTTGAGCTGACAAAGAAAAGAAGCAGAAAGTACCCCGCAAAAACAATTACCGACGCCGACTATGCCGATGACATTGCGATACTGGCAAATACACCCAACCAAGCCGAGACTCTACTGCATAGTATGGAACGAGCCGCCACACACATTGGCCTCCAGTTCAATGTACACAAAACGGAATATTAATACATCGAGCACTCCCGGAGAATTATATTAAATCTCTCATTTATTCTCGATTTGAATAATTCCAAACTTATCGTCTTTGGAGATTTATTTTACATTATATATATATATATATATGCGTGACTGTTCTTTTTTCCTAAACCGAAAATTCATCTCAGTGATAAGATTTGAAGTCCTGGTGAATATAAAAGAAAATACGCAACTTCACCCCAAATCGAATGTTTTGACAAATGGAAAATTCACTGGAATAATGCCCAGGTGACAATTTTGAAGAAAATAAAAATTTCCTTCGTCATTCATTCCTCTCTTAATAAATATAAATTCAGTCAGGATGACACGAATATAATTAAGCATGAGTAAATAAAAAACGTACATGGGAGTCTATTTTACAGACGTATATCATTTAGATTAATAACAATTATTGGTATCGAGTATTTCAATATAAAAATTGAATCTATTCTTTTTTCTGAACCTCTAACTTAGAAAAGAATAAAAAATATGAAATTTTCAAAATTCACACAAATCCGGGTTTAGATTCTTTAATTCCTATTTCAGTTTGTTATTAATACATCAAAAAGAAGTCCGGCTGTTGTTAACATAGTCATATCAGTTAATCAACAACAACTGATATTTGTAAATACAAAAGAGGCTTATGGTAAAGAAAGCATTATTTAAAAATAGGGTTTTTATTTTCATTCGCACGTTTTACAGAATATGTTCATTCCTGTTTTTTTCTGAGCCTCTTTTATGTCATTGGTTGACGTATAATTATTAATCGTTGTATAATGTGTCAGAATAGACATCTGATGTTTTAAATTGTGTAAATGTTTTCCTCTGAAGATGTTGAAATAATGTATCTATTCGGAATGAAGAAATGTAAATAGACACGGTCATAAATATTTAGATGTGAATGCCTTGTTCTTGAATCGTAGGGAGCATCTAAGTTTTTCTCGATCGTTTTTGTTTTAGGTTTTGTTTAATTTTCCCGAGACATGCGACAATATTTTTTGGACGGGATAAAGATTCAAGAATTGCAAAGGTTGTATTCACTCAATATCTGCGACACTAGGCGAATGCAAGAAAAGGTAAATTTTAAAGTAGAATTTAACAGGTTTGAATTCTGAGTTTTCCTTTTCCAAAAGTGGTTGCCTTACCAAGACTAAAAAACTCAACCTAATATATAATCTACGGATAGCTGGAGATAGAACATATGGATTTATATTTTTTCCAAGGAGATTAACATGAAATGAATTGAAAACACCCTCGCCCTGGATTTGAACTCAGGTCACAGTTTCTGATTCCTGGGAAGATAACCGTTACGCTGAGAGCACCTACTGCTTGTGTGCCGTAACGTAAGCATTACATATGAACCAAAAAATTGTTATAGACATAAAATTGAAAATAAAGATAAATAAATACATGCAGAAGAAGAAGAAGAAGAAGAAGAAGAAGAAGAAGAAGAAGAAGAAGAAGAAGACTGCCTTAAGTACATTTGACGGCCTTGAAATACTAGTCGATTGCTCGGAACCAACAATACTACTGTGAATTGGAAAAATAGCATTAATGTGGACTTATGCTAAGTTAAAACTTAAGGAAAGTACGGGTGGGAAGGAAAAAAATTAAAAGGAGGAAAAGAAAGCAGATGGGAAAAAGAGTCTTTTTTGTGTGTGTCCAAATTTGGAAGCCATGGGAAGCAGTATGATGGATAGGAAGCAAGTTAGTTAAATTCAGCGACGGGTCAACGGCACGCTTCATCAGATGCTGGGCGGACGAGCCCACAGGTCAACAGGGTAACCCAGCCATTGTGTTTTTTTGTGACCCGCGTAAGAGTTCTCTTACTTAAGAAAACTAGGTCACGTCTGTGTCAGGTTCGAAGATTTTAAACAACCCTTGTCTGGTATAACTACAATATACCAACCATGATAAAAATATAACACAACGTGGGGCCCAGGCAATAGGCCTGGCTGTCATGATTGGCAGATGCCTTCCTGATAGACAGCATGGGAGACCAGTTCGTCATCCTGCCAATGTTGGTTGTACTTTTTCCAGGTACACGAAAGACTATCTAAGGAACTACAAAAAACAAGAGATGCAAACAGAAAACATGGACTAGGGAAGACAGCCAACTTGCACTGCACTGCTATTTCAGGAGCAACCCTACACAAAGAGGATATAGAAAAAGAATGATAGAGATTTGGCAAGAATGTGCTAGTTTTCAGACAACAAGACAAAAACTTGCCGACCAATTTAGCACAATGATAAAGAAAGGTTAATTTTCTGACTATGAAATACTAGAAATACAACAGAAAACAAATAATGAAAAAGAGAGTAATACAATGTCAGACACACAAAGTATCGACAAACAAGAACAGTCTAACCGAAGTGACCCACCAACTGCTGAAAATAGAAACACTGCACAACCAAACAGCACAAAGCAAACATTAACTGATGAACAAAAAATAAATTTAGAAAGTTTAAAGAGAATTATGAATGAAGAAAAAGGCAACCTTGTCATTACTAATAAACATGGAATGGAGAACAATCAAGATGGAAACAGAAAAAAATAAATCAAGTGCTAACATATATATCAACAAAGAATACAACCGAATTAAATGAACTTATCTATGTGGGAGCGAAATTAGTTTGTGATAAAATCAGAGCTCCTTTAAAGAGCACGAATAAAAAATCAAAACTTGGATGGGAAATTCGACAGGAAACGTAAATAAGAAATCCACTAAAACAGATAAAATTATAAAACAAAGGTAAAACGCCGGAACATGCCAAGACAAAAAGAAAAAAAAGTGATACAAGAGAAAATAACAATACAACTTGAGGAAAAGAACCAGAAAGTAATGGCGAAATAAAGAAGATTAAAAAGATATCGACAAAGGGTAAAACAATACAAACAGAAAAGGATATTCCAAAACAACGAAGGGAAATTCTACTAACAAGAGTGGGGAAATAAGACGAAAACATACCAACAACAGGATGCAAAAGAAACTGAACAATTTTGGAGTAAAATTGGGCAACCAAGAGAACATAACAAAAAACAAAACAGAAAAACAAACAAACAAAAAACGAATAGATTAGCAACATGGCAAAAGAGTTAGAAGGACTTGAAGAATGACCGAAAGTAGAAATACACATTGATCTACTTAAAACAACAGGAAAAAAATTAAAGTGGAAAACGCCAGGTCATGATGCAATACATGGATTCTGGTTCAAGAAATTCACCACCATTTATGACATATTAGCATTTGAAATGAACAGATGCCTACAAGAAGGACAAGTACCCGAATGAATGACCTAAGGAAAGATCATATTAATCGAAAAAATACAACAACAAAAAACGTTAAAGGGACTGCTCCGAACAACTACAGACCCATAACATGGCTACTTATGATGCAAAAAATACTAACGGCACAAATAAGGAAAGATATTTATTTCTTACTAACAAACCGCGGATTGTTCCCTGAGGAACAGAAAGGATGCTGCGAAAGACCCAGAGGCACAGGAGAACTACTCTACATTGATCAGCACATCGTCAACAAGAGCAAGACCAGACGGAAAAATCTGGCTATGGCCTGGATTGACAACAAATAGGCATATGAAATGGTCCCACGAAGATGGATAATAAACTGCCTCAAAATGTTCAAAATATCTGATGAAACCAGATCTCGTGAAAACCATGAAAACCTGGAGAGTGGAATTGACAGCAGGAGGGAAAAGCTTAGCTAAAATGAAAATCCAAAGAGGAATATTCCAAGGTGATGCATTATTATTTATGATGATGATACCACATATTCAGAAAATGTACCGTTGGATACAGACTTTGTAAGTCGCAGGAAAAGATCAACCACCTAATGTACATAGACGACATCAAACTGTTTGCAAAAAAAGAAAAATGATTGTTAACTCTAATAAACGCAGTAAGAATATACAGTCAGAACATAGGGATAGAATTTGACATTGAAAAATGCACCATGCCAGTTATGAAAAGCGGCAAACAACACCTGTCGGACGGAATGGAACTACCTAATCAAGACAAGATTAGAACGCTCTGAGAAAAACAAACAAAAAAAAAAAACTAAAAAAAAAACTACAAGTATTTGGAGATCTTGGAAGCTGAGACCATCAAACAAGTGGAGATGAAAGAAAAAAATTAAGGAAGAGTATCTCAGGAGAACCAGAAGGCTACTCGAGACAAAACTATGTAGCAGAAACCTTATCAAAGGAATAAATAACTGGTCTGTTCTCCTCGTAAGAAAGTCGGGACCCTTTTTGAAGTGGAGTAGAGAGAACTTACACAAATGAACCAAAGAACAATAAAACTAATGACTATGCACAAAGCATTACATCTCAGCGATGACATTGAAAAACTATATGTATCAAGAAAAGAAAACGGAAGAGGACGTGCCAGCATTAAAGACAGCGATGATGCATCAATACAACCACTTGAAGACTACATAGAAAAGGGTGGAGAAAGACTGATTACAGCCACAAGAAACAACAGTGACAAAACGAGGACCAAAAGAACAATAACCAGAAAAATGGGAAAAAAGATAACTCTACGGACGTTTTTAGCGCTGATAAACAACATCTACGAAAAAAAAAAAAACAAAAAAAAAAAAACAAAAAAAAAACATGGACGTGCCAAGGAAAGGGAAAACTCCAGAGAGAAATTGAATCTCTCCTGAACACCATAAGAACCAATCATATCAAAGCAAGAATAAGATACAACAGCAGATGTAGATTATGTTGCGATAGAGACGAAACCATCAATCACATAATGAGCGAATACAGCAAATTGGCATAGAAGGAGTATAAGATTAAACACGACTGGGTGGGCATGGTGATACACTGGAAAATGTGCAAGAAATTTAAATTTGACCATACGAACAAATGGTACATGCGCAACCCAGCATCAGTCGTGGAGAATGAAACATAAATTTCTATGGGATTTTAACATAAAAATGGATCACCTAATCTCGGCCAGATGGCCAGATCTTATAATAATCAACAAAAAAAAAAGAAAATCTGCAAAATTGTGGACTTTGCTGTCCTGGCTGACCACAGAGTAAAATTGAAAGAAAGTGTAAAGAAAGATAAGTACCTGGACCTTGCAAGGGAATTGAAAAAAAATCTGTGGTCTTGGTACATTTACCGAAAGATTATTAAAGGGACCGGAAGACTTGGAAATAAAAGGACGAGTGGAGACCATCCAAACATCTACACTATTGAGAATGACCAGAATACTGATATAAGTGCTGAAAACTTGAGGAGACTTGCTGTCACTCAAATTTCAGTGAAAGACCATCAGCTAACGCTGATGTGAAAAACTCAAGGAGTAAAATATATAAAAAAACAATTTTGTTGCAATTCAGATTCCATGTTTTTTACATTTACTGTTTGTTCTTTTTATTGACATTTCGATTCACCTAAAAATTTCGTTCGTTACCTTCAAAATACGGACTCCGTAAACATACCCTGTAACAGCCTCCATACGACCACAACGACAGAGACAAGGTCGGTGAGGGCTAAAAAACTGAGATGACTGAAAAAAAAGTTGATGAACGTAACGGCTGGTGTACATGTTCGAGAAGAGCTGAACCTATATTCTAAACAAAAGACACATGACAGATGGAGAAGCTGAGATTTAAAATATGGTCTTTATCAACTGATGTCTGTGGCTGAGATGGCTGAAAAGTCGCCAGAACAGCCTAAGCTATAAAGAACTTCTAAAGAACAAAGCCATACTGCATATAAAAGAGAAGATAGGAAATGATTTCATTCAGCAACAAGATAACTGCTGCATTCATGTTGCCAAAAACAGTCGAAGAATAGACGTGTCAGGCAGAAATAACAACTTTAGAATGGCCTTCAAGAAGCCTAGATATAAATTTAATAGAGAATATATGGGAGGTTTTCACAGAACTTGTTTATGACTGATCATAAATAACAAAATATGTTCAACTATGAGAATGTATAATCGATACAAAAAGAAGACAACCAGAGACAAAGGAATATATCATCATCACCATCATGTTTGAAAGTTATAAAACTGGTAAACTGGTAAAAGTTTTATTTACTAAGCTAAGTACAATACCAGAAGTATGTGGCACCTTGTGAGAATCAAACTCTAACAATAGTCCATTAGTCTCGCTTGCTAACAATTAAACAACACGCCGCACTTGAGACTTGTATAAGTTATCAAAAAAAAGTAGAGAAATTTAACCATTTTATTACTTTGTTTGAAAGGTTTGTCAAAAGTGAAATGCAACAAATTGAGAAAATTAATGTCTCAAAAACTGGAGTCTTTTTATTGTTAGTGTTTGTTTTATATGTTCATCGAACCGCAGCAGTAATAGTATCCTCTCATATTTTTAGACATTTTTTTGAAAATGATATTTTATAAGTTATGTCTTGGAATTGCAGCAGTTATAGTATTGGAATTGAATTATACCGAGGCGCGAATAGATACATAATCAAAAAAGCTTTCAGCTGAAAGAAAGGCAAGTTGAATATCTCTTCGAATGGGCTTGCTGAAACAAGATACGCTTTAGCTTGCATCCTGAGTCCTATTTTGTTGAAATCAAAATCTAAGCGCCACTCACTCGAGGCAGAAGTGGGGTTGTTTTATGAACCCCAGTTGATATATATATATATATATATATATACACCTGAAACGTAAATAGGAGACTACCAAACATTAGTTATAATGCCATTATAAATTTTTTTCGACAAGTTTTTAATTACTGCCTCGTCAGATGGTAAATATTCGTTATTTAGGAGTGAAATCGGCAAATATAGTTTACCTTATATATGTATAAAAAAGGAAGGAAGAAGATGAAAAGAGAAAGAAAGGAGGACGATCGGACGAGTAAACAAAGGTAGTAAGTTAGTAAAGTTAGCGACCGTAGTCGAGAGCGACCAGAAGGCTCCCTTTTCAGTAGCTACTACACTGAGCTGTTGGGAAGGGTGCAACTCCTTTCCCTGGATTGCTATACTTTACCCTTGATACGTACCTTATATTGCTGAGTGTTAAGCAAGGAGGTATCAAGTACCATTTTAAAAGTCTTTGGTATGACGCAGCCTCGGATTGAACCCATGTCTCCCGGACCATTAGGCGAACACTTGGCCTATGAGTAAAGACGTAAAAGGTAGCTAAACCGTTCCTTGGCTCACCCCAATGTCACAATGAGTAATTTCGCGGTAGCTTTTTAGTCTAACTTGCCTTTGTTTCCTAATTAGTTATATCGTTCCTTAGTTCTCCTGTGCCAGGTCAGAAGAGTTCACGGGAGAGTAATATCTGATTTTACCTTTTTTTTTTCTTTTAGGTTTGTTAAAAAAATTAACAAGAATGAATGTGTATTTACCAAGAGAGAAATCAAAAATAAATTCAACTCTCATTTTCTTCCAAAAAATCCCCTCGGTTTTCAAGACACTTTTTGATATGAGGCAAAGCTGAGTCGTTATATTTCTCTTTTTATTTTCTCTATATCCTTAAATTTGACTCTTGAGATGAATCTTTTGTTTAGGAAGCCTGAAGTTCGGCGCTCGGACTTGTGACGATGGAAGATAACACACTTGTGTACAGTCGGCAAGAATTATTTATAAAAAAAGTGTCAAAAATTGAACTGCTGTCTAGACTGCTGTCTAGACGTTACTTTATAATACAAGTTGCTCAGCTAGGCACAGGAATTCATTTGAATTTATAATTTAAAATGTTAAAATTAAAAGTCATATGTATGCCTCAGTTGTTCGGGTGGATAACTTTTCATTATCTCTTGGTCACACACACACACACACACATATGTATATATTAACGGGAAAATGCTAAAACATTTTCCGTTTATATATATATATATATATATATATATATATATATATATATATATATATATATATATATATATATTTGTGCGTGTGTCTGTGCATCACTTCGTCACTGTCTCTTTATATATATATATATATATATATATATATATATATATATATATATATACAACACTAATTAATTTATTCAACAATTCTTTTCCAGTGGCTAGCGTGATATAAAATAATTAATCTAAAATGCGCGATAAATGAATTTATATTAAATTTACTCTGACACATTTTGAGTGATTATTTATTGCAATTTTAGATGACTTCTACCACAGAGCATATAATGGCCCAATTTCTCACAGAAATATACGATGTATCAGTGATTACGGGTCCAACGATAAAATTTAGTTATGATGTTAGCATCTTATTTTTAAGAAACCGAGAATCATTAAGTATGGTCGATTTGCATCAAATTGGAAATAAATAATGCTGTAATTTCTCAATACTGATCGATTATTTCAGTGTCTGTGAGAGTGAAGAAACGTCTAATTTAAAACGAAAATAATAATTTACCAAGCTTAGTCTTGTTATGATATAAGGCCAGTAGAATGAGGTACTCAGTGAAAATCGAACTCAGTACTTGTTTAATATTGATGTCTGTTTAAAAAATTCAAAGAAATATTCACAACAAAAACGACGTCTGTACAATATGGGAAACCTAGGGAGTGCGCTAAGCGTGATGGTCATCGTAATAGGTAAGAGGGTCTGGGACCCAAGTTAAAATCCTTAACGTGGCATTACACTTTGTCCTAATACCCTTTCGAAAAGCATGAATATATTTATTCTCTCCAGCTATGGCTAAATAGTAAGGCAGATAAAACTTTTAAATCCTTGCTAAGGCATCTAATCAAGTTGAAGGAAAATTCTGAATTCAAATCAGTGTTCTCCGCATAAAAATTGATATTGTGTCGCATTATGCTCATCGTGGAGGGGTTGATTTAATTCATACATCGGTAGTGTACAATATGGAAACTTATTTTTAGGTTTAAGTGAAATCAAAAGAACAGACTACATTATTAATAAAAATAAAAATGTATATTTTTTAAGTATTGGACAATTTCATAACTAATAAGAATACATTTTCATTGTTCTTTATTTTCCTTTTTTTAATTAGAGGTAAGGTTAGGGTTAATGTTGGGATTACGTTTGTTAACTTAGGTTTAAAACAAGGGAATTATTCCATATTGCTCCATTACATTGTGTGACAGTATACGTTGTTTGAACATTTCTATGGATTCTGAACAGACAAATTTTTACTCATGAACTTCGAATTCATTAAAAAAATACTTTTTTTTTTTTTATCTTGGCACACGAAAAATGATATCACGTTAGAAGCAACAACAAAAGCAGCAAAATACAACAAAAGAAGCAAAAAATAAAACCAACAAACCCCCCCCCAAAAAAAAAACAAAAAAAACAAACTAAAAAACTGAGTGTAAATTAAATTTAAACACAACGACAACCCCCAGATAAAAAATAAATATGTTTTAGATTTGTCTCAAATTAACAGGTTTGGTATTGTTATTGAGAATCAAACCTACTAGTAATTATTCTGTCTCTATTTCCGATATGAGGGGTTATTATTATTCTCTACAGATTGCGGACTGCTATATTTATAATCCTTGCTATCCTTACAATGATTGTCGACAAATGGCACCTGAAGAAGGCCGGAGAGTAAAACGACCGAAATGGTGCGTGAATAGCAACCAAGATGAGTATAGCAGCCTGTAATGTTAAGAAAATAGCATGATAATATATTTCAAAACTATTTTGTTATCGATTACAACAGAACAAGGTGTGTTTATTAAAGCTAGAGTAAGGAAACTTACCTTTATCGGTCTGTGCTCGTCTCAATCATTCCACGTTAAAATCTTTGCATAAATCCTCACGAGCAGTTTCGAAACAAATGAGAGAAAAAAAAAAGAATATTTAATTTTTTTCATGCAGACAAAAGAAAAAAAAAAAAAGAAAAAAAAAAAGAAAGCGGAATCTCTAGAACGCCTTATCAGTTTTTTTTTTGTAACGTATCCTTAGGTGAAAAAACAATTCGTGTTCTTTGAAGGACTTGAGAAAGATGTTAAAGACAACTTATTTTTAATCTATTTATTCTTCTATTTTGACTTCTGTTTGTTTTCAATCATTTTGGAAACGCGATCATCATCAATGAGTGATGATTAGAATTTCTCGCTTCCACTTGTGATTTTTATTTTTATTTTTTTATTGTAATTTTTATTTATTTTTGACTTCTTTCGTTTCCAAGCTGATAATTTAGACTTTTAAAAAGCAAACAAGTAATTAAAGATTGCAAGGAATTTCGTTACATAGAACGTGTCTTTCCTTCTGTTTTTCAATTTAGTTTTCGAACCGAAAGTGCATTGGCCAATTCTGGAATTGCACTATCTTGAGTTATGTTTACTATAACTAAAACATTACAAGTATTTCATTGCAATCGATTGCGTCATTTGTGACGGGATTATTTACGTATTGATCATCTCTTAACTCTTTTTCTCTTCCCCTCTCTATCTATCTCTATTTCTCTCTTACTCAATCTAACTATATAGATCTTTCTTCCTCTCTCACTATAACTTTATTTATATCAATCTCTTCACTTTGTGCTCTTTCTAACTTTTCGAATTCTGCTTCATTCAACTCATTCTTTTTTCGCAGTCTTCTTTCTTTCTTTCTTTCTTTCTTTCTTTCTTTCTTTCTTCTGATTTCCCTAGTAATGTCTCATATTATCATAACAACAGAGTTTCTCATTACTCTCTGATGAAATTAGATCACGTGACCGATAAATACATACAATAAGTGATCTTTTGATTGTGAATTAATATTTAACTTTTAAAGATTTTTAAATTTCAAATTTGAATGTTGACATGTGCACAGCTGATTTTTCTAATAAAATGTCTAAACATGCAGACTCCCTCTTAACAGAAGTCTAAAAATGTAGCCTCACCCCCACTTGAACAAAAGTCTAAACAAGAACCACCTCCCATCTTAACTAAAGTCTAAACCAGTAGACTCACGTCCACCTTAACAAAAGTCTACACATGTAAACCCACCTTCACCTTAACAGAAGTCTAAACGACTCAGTGCCAATTATTGATACTGCCGGAACAAAGGATTTTGGCAAAATAAAATTGTGAAAATGCGGAAAAACTCGATATTCTTCAGTCGTAGCTCCGTATGACTTTTTCTGGTTTTCCAAAATAAAAACCTATTTCAAGAGTAATATTTGATGTCGTGGAAGGCATTAAAATATCACAGTGTAGTTTCATATCATATCACATGTTCAAATAAAATTCATAGAAGTTTCCATTAATGAAAGAAACTAAGGTTAGCATGCTGAATTACAAGACGGGTATTTTCAAGGAATGAACGTTTCATTCAATTTAATACTTTTCAAACTCATCATGAGATATAAACTTTTGTAGACATTATAGTCTAATTCTAAGCAGAAATACTGAAGATTAACAATTTGATTTAAACTACGATCTTAGGTAGACGTACCTATCGTTAAGTAAATAGTAACTTTTAAGGTAACAATCATAATACATATTTAGTGAGCTTATCTAGAAAACAGACTATTTAGTATAGATCATTTTAACTAGGAACCCAATACTTCTGGTCCCGTATTAATGTAAGTAAATGACCACGACTAAAATTAAGTCGGTTTCTTTTGGGCTATAAGAGAGCAGTGTATATATTGTTATAGAATGTAAGTTTTTTAAGGTGCATTTGTTTGTCCCAGTGTAGGTCAGGCTGACAGACAGTCGAAAATTATTTGGAGAATGTCGGAAAAGTTCGAATAAGTTTTGGAAGACACGACCAAATTCCAAATGCCAATGAGTCGGATTCCAGCATTCTAAGAGGCACCAATGAAATCTAAAAATTAGCTGTGTGAATAAATGATGAGAGCGTAATTCTAAAAATGGTTGTTTTTGTCTTGTCATTTTAGTTCCGACATGAGGCATTAATTTTTGTTTGTTTCACCCGAAAAGAGGAACTTCCAGAGGTCACGCTAAGATACACAGTATCCCTTACAAAATGCCCGCTATTCCCCGTCACCTACGTAACATAATGAATGAAGAGAATCACTTTGTAAGTTTTAGAAAGTTTTATTTATGCGGTGAGAATGGAAACGGTGTCTCTCCGGTAAAAAAAGAAAATTAAACAATTCTACTTTCTCGTTAAAAGTCGCTAAAATCTGTGCAACCCGTAAATAGTGAAACACCCAAGACTCTCCCTGTAGATATTTACTAAATTTGGCTTAGTCATTATAATGAGAATCCCAAGACTCTCCCTGTAGATATTTACTAAATTTGGCTTAGTCATTATAATGAGAATCCCATTGATCAAAATCCATAATTTTTCAATCTTTTTGTAAATTATTACCGTTCATCTGACATCCAATAGATTTCTAAACGTAGTTTTAAATCCTGAGTTGTTATTATCTAAGACTTGTTGCCCACTAATCCGTTTTCCTTTCATATTAAAACTGCAGAGAATGCTGTAGGGATTAGCAGAAGTAACGTTCTTAAATATTGACTTCTTAAGCCTTTCTCAAGCAGATATTTTTAACCCTTTTACACTGGGAGAAAAATTACAAAATAGAAGGTATGTTCAAACAAGTTAAGTAATCATATGCCAAACACAAAGTCTGATAATTTGATAAACAGTTGTGTTACAGTATGTAGTTTACAATGAAAATAATAAAGCATTAACTTTTCATTATGACATTTTATGAAACAAACTTTACACAATCTTATTTTACAGTGGGTACTCGTTGCGATGTTTCGTCAACCAGTATCCAATAGGAAAATATCTCACATTGAGCTGCAGAAAAGACGGCAAAAATGTTGATCTCTTGCAAAAGTGTGAATAATCATTAAAAACGTGGCGCCCATAGACGCTCTTTACGTATATATATATATATATATGTATATTCCGTTTTTATTACAAATCTCATTATTCGACCTATTTTGTTTGTCAATATTTCAAGCTAGTGTCAGTAAATAAGAATTTATGTTTTGGCTCAGTAAGATTCCCGATCTCTCTCTCTCTCTATATATATATATATATATATATATACACGGCAGAAAATATGTAACTATACACGTTCAAAGAACGCTATTTCCTAACCCCTAGGCGTAAAAAAACCCAAACAGGTTGACATGCCTTTAAAATCAATCAATATCACTAACCAAACCTGTGGTACTATTAATTATCAATTTTCAAGTTAGTCTTGTACAATACTGCAAGAATTCCCAGTGAGGATCGACTTTACGTTACTAACAGATCTAATTTTCAAAATGAGTTTGCTAATCATCACACTAAGAGACCAAACATAACATTGAGATAAAAATGGCAAAAAACCCACATGAATCTCGAACTCACTACTAACTGGTTAACGATCATTTTGCAGCATGAAACCTTGGGATGTACTTTCTATACTCGTATTCCATTTCTTTTTATTACATATTTTCCAATCTCGAAATATTTTAGTTGTAAACACTTCAAGGTGGTACTAGTATGTAAGGAATTTATCTTTCGACTCAATAAGATTCTTTGAGATAGGAATATACTTCTATTTCTCAAATGCTGTTCTTCGACGGAAGCAGCTTCAAAAGCACTGATACTTTTGTTTTCCTATTTTCCCTTCCACATTCTGGCCTTCTTGTTTACTTGCTGTGTGTTTCCCACTCGTCGCTTCTTATTGTGCCAGACACTTGATACCATCAGAGATTACTTTTATTCATGATGTGGTTTTCAGGTTCACTTGAAACCTGGATCAGGTTATTCACCGTTCAGACGCAGTTGCCAGACTTTGCGTCACTTATATTCTTGTTTCTGTGGGCGGGAAATCTTAGTGTCGGATTCGTTGAGGCATGGTGCTTGTCAGCTGTGATTTGCAGGAAGCGAAAAGAAACAGAGTGTAAAGTTGAATAAGAAAGACATACATACCAAGCATACCTCCACGCAAATATCAATTGGAAAAGAGCAAACATGCACACACACACACACACACACACACACACACACACACACACACACACACACACACACACACACACACACATATATATATATATATATTTTTATATATAAGATCGATTCTCTATCATCACAAACACATGCACACACGTACGCACACATATATATGTATATATACAGATATATCTCTCATTCGTTCTGTATGAATATAAGATAAAAAGCACCTGCTTTTGGTAATTGTATATTAGTTGGAATAATTGTGTCATTTAATGTAAATTTACACACACATTGACTTATAAAGTGAAACAGAGGAGGAGATTCATATTTACCGCTATACAGAAAATGAATGAGAAATGCACGACATGCCTTCACACACACACACACACACACACACACACACACACACACACACACACACACACACACACACACAAACACACACACACACACACACACATATATATGAAAAAAATTCCAGTGGTTCTTTCCAAGTAATATATCGATTATTTCTCTTTAAGAAATACACACCAAACAAATGTTTTATATGATATTGTCTTCTGAACACAGGAAAGCGACATTTTTTAATTACCAGTTGAAAAATATAGATTCCCAACGGATATTATTAGATATTATTTTTTAACAAACTAATTCACAATGAAATTTTTTACCAAAAATAAAATGTTTACGCATGGATGAGTATATATATATATATATATATATATATATATATATATATATATATATATATATATATATATATTATAACAGTGTTGCTTGTCACTAAATCATGGAAGTCCTCTTGTGTGAGCGTGTCAATGACCTTCGTCACAGCCTCTTTCATCTCCTCAATTCTCTAATAACGACAGCGTCTGAGCTTAGCGAATAAACAAAAGTCACAGGGAGCAAGGTCTGGACGGTGAGGAACTGTCTTGATGCCCATCTTGGTCAAATAGTTTGTAACAAGGATGGAGTTGTGGACTGGTGCATTGTCCTGGTGGAAATGCCACTGATCCGATTTGAAGAACGCTGGCCTCTTCCCTAGGAATCTCTTCCTGAACTCCCTTAAAACCTCAACATAGAAACCCTAACCCTAACCTTAACCCTTTGGCCAATCAACTCTGGTGTATTGACTTCCTTACTCCTCCCGCACCTCTCATCATCCCTCACAGACCCCCTGCCTTCCTTGAATCTCTTATGCCACTCAAAAACTGATGCTCGATTCATGCAAGATGGTCCAAAAGTAGTCTGAAGTATTCCATACGTTTCTCTGGCATTTTCTCCAAGTTTAAAACATAATTTTATTGCATATCGTTCTTCTGATTGCATTTTGAAATTCACCAGCTGTGACAATCAGGTTTTAGTAGGGTGTATTCCAATTCCTGCTGTAGCTGTTCATTTGAACCTGAAATCAAAAAGATAGGTCAGTTATCTCATAAGATTTATAGCAATAACATACTGAATTTTCAAGAGTCTATGACAATTTAGAATGCCTGTACAAAAAAGTCTGGAAAGGTATTGAAGGCACACACACACACACACACACACACACACACACACACACACACACACACACACACACACATATATATATATATATATATATATATATATATAGATAGATAGATAGATAATACTTTCTCTGTGCATACACACAGTTTTCGATATCTGGTGATTGGGTAATCACATGAAACTTGAGTTACAATGTTATGATTTCAGTTGCTTACATTATAAATTCGTATTTATTTTACATCTATCTATCTATCTATCTATCTATCTATCTATCTATCTATCTATCTATCTATCTATCTAATGTACAAAGAGGCTTTTACGATTGTTCGGTCAGTTGTTTTAAGAAAGGAATTTAGAATTTGTGGTAAAAATACCCTTGGAAAGTGACTGAAATATTTCACAGAAAGTGATAAATAAAACAGTCCAATGATCACACACACACACACACACACACACACACACACACACACACACACATATATATATATTCATATATATGAATAATCAAATGTCAAACACAATGATGAGTCAAAAGTGGAAGAAATAAAAGTGAGAGGGAAATTTACTGTAGACAAATATTTGTGGTACGAGGAGGGAGGGAAATTGGCGGGAAATGTGTGATCGTAATTTTCGAATGCAACTACTGTATTTGAAAGTGATCTTGTTTAAGGAAGGCCTGTTAATTTTTATACCTAGAGTTTCAAGAATTTGGGTTTTTAGGTGTTAAGAGTTGAAACTAGTGTTAGATAGGTGAAGTACTAAACTTCTCAACATGCTTGTAGTAGTCTGACCAATATAGATACTTATTTTATTGGAGAAGCATTTTCCTTGTGGATATTGAAATTGGTTTACTATTTTGATCGTACTAAGGTAACTAGTCGATGGAGATATGTTAAAATTGATGTCGAGGTTAGTTATATTCACTTTTGGATGATGTATGATGAGTTTTATTTTATGCATCTCCATCAATAGTTTAGGCTCGTCTCTAGGGTGCGGCCTCCACAATAAAACGGTGTTTTGCCATATTCTGACAGGTGAGATGTCTGATAAATACCGTCAATTCTCCTCTCCTCAAACCTCTAGTAAAAATTATTTTCCCCTGTAAACTACCCTCCCCCTTGTTCTTCCTCCATTTTATATAAATATACATGACTCGTAATTGCGTTTGTTATTTAATTATTCATTCCATTGGCCTAATGAGTAGATTCTTCGCCAATGGTCTGGGGGACCTAGGTTCAATCCCAGTTCGAGTCATACCAAAGACTCAAAAATAGTATTTTATGCTGTCTTGCTTTGCAGTCAGCACAATAAAAAAAGGATCAAGGGTAAAGTGGAGCAATCCAGGGAATGGAGTAGCCCTCTCCTCTGCACCTTGGTGTGCTAGCTATTGAAAAGGGAGCCTTCGAGTCACCCTCGTCGAAGGTCACCAACTTTACTTACGTATATATATATATATATATATATATATATATATATATATATGTTCAATAAACTTCAGACTGGTTGAAACTGGTTCATCCTAGAATACAACGTGAAACTCCGAGTCACGAGTTATCATTTGATTAAGTATATATATATATATATGTTCAATAGACTTTAGACCGGTCGAAACTGGTTCATCTTAGAATGCAACGTGAAACGCCGAGTCATTAGTTGTCATTTGATTACGTATATATATATATATATATATATATTAGGTTCCCAAAGAAAAGTACTTTTAAGTAAAAATGATTGAGCTTAGGCGAAGATGTCGATTTGAGACTAAATGGTTACTATGTCATCTGCTCCAGACTCAATTTTAATCATGTGAAATAGTCTTCCGACAAGAGATGTTATTTATGAAGAAGGAGAAGTAAAACAGATTACAGCCATGTACGTGTCTAGTAACCAACACACAAGAAATGATAAAATTTTTGGATTAAACTAGTCAGACTATTGATTTTTTAAACGAATAAAGGTGATATATATATATATATATATATATATTCTACAAACCGGATATTGCATGGTGGTTAGAGTATTCGCCAATGGTCCAGGAGACCTGGGTTCAATCCCAGGTCGAGTCATATCAAAGACTCACAAAATGGTACTTGATGCCCCCTTACTTAACACTCAGCATTATAAGGGTAAAGTGGAGCAATCCAAATAAAGGAGCAAATCCTCCCTTTGGTGTAGTAGCTATCGAAAAGGGAGCTTTCAGGTCACCTTTGACTGCGGTCGCCAACAACGACTTTTATATTCTACAATCAAGCAACTCTTAAGTAATTCGTAAACAAGCCACTCACAAAATAATAATACAGTCCAATGAAATATGTTTTAGAATAGTTTTAAGTCGAGCATACTTTTTGGGAGTTCTAAAGAAGGGCTCTTTTTTCGGTCACGTCTCCTTCGAGAAACACCGTGAAAGGCAAGCAGTAGCGAGTTATAAATCAAAGTAGTTGACCACAAAGGAGATAAAAAAAAAAACAAAGTTGTGGAAAAACCTGTTTACTTGGAGGGATTAGTACGTTTTTTTTTTGTCTTTTCTTTAATTAAATCAGGCTTGGTTGCAGTATAATCGGTAGCATTGAACAAAGAAGATTGTAGAATTGTTCTATATCTCCTTTTTTTTCTTTATCACTTTTGTTTTCAGCTACCTTGATTTGTTCCTCACTACTGCTTGCTATCTAGGTGTTTCTCTAACGAGACGTGACCGAAAAAAAGTTCTTTTTTTGAACATACACTGTAAGTTCTAGAGCATACACTGTATGTTCTAAAATTCTGTATGCACCATAGGATTTTGAAATGTTTTCAAAAATGCGCAGAAATTTTAATTCCGATTGTAACGTAATTGAACGGCTCATAGGAAATTGAATAAATAAATAAATAAATAAATCAGACCGTAGTTGCTGAATAAGGCCGAGGCACTTGCTGTAGTTAAATGACTAAGGAAAACTGGAGGTCGGAAATCTTGTCCACATGTGCACAGTAAGCTGATGTCTCTGCTCCTGACACGTCAGGTGGAAGTGAGAGGGCAACTTGTGTCCTTCGGGAAGTTTACGGCAGGATGCAATAAGATGATGACGTCAGTAGAAAACGAGCCACGAAGATCTAAGGGACGCAAGTTTACGAATCCTAATTTGGGGAAGGGCGTCCCAAAGGGAGCGTTAGACTACGCGACTCAGCGGAAAAGTATGTTAGAACCAGGAAAAAATTCAAGGT